>ML789791.1:123270-157910 GCA_009831015.1 Picea engelmannii
CACCATTTCATAGGGCTTTCCACCTCTCACTTGAGTGGATAAGCTTGGAGTTATTTCACCCACATCTTCATCTTTTCATTGTAAGGAGAGCAAGTAGTGAGGGCCTCAAGAGCCTTCCATTGGAGAAAGAAGGGACCCAAGTCCCCTTTCTTCATTGTGCCTTTGGATTTCATCAATAAGACCAGCTTATACATTGGTGATATCGGTCCATTTATATTTATTTTTCATTTTTCCATATGCTCCTAGTTTTAGTTAGTTTTAATTTATTTTTTGTTTATTGTTTTGTTGTTTCTCTCTCTAACCTTTCCTTTTACAGCTGTCATGCCTAGCAGAGCCCAACTGGGCATGTAAGCACTCTCAATTTGCTCACAAGGTGACGAATAGAGTGCAAACACTGGTATTGCTTGAGGACAAGCAATTTCAGGAAGGGAGGACTGTAGTGTCCCTTTCCAAATAGGATCTCCAGAGAGGAGGCTTAATGGTCTAAACCACCCTGTTAGACTATAGCCAGGGCTAGAAAAGGGGTAAAAAGGGTTACTAGAGGTCACACCAGTCAAAGGTGTTATGTTTGGAAAGTGACATTGAGCTAAAAATGGTTAAAAGAGTTTTTAAGTCATTATGATCTAAAAATAGAAGTCAACAGTGAATTAGGGTTTCATTAGTGAATTAGGGTTTTGGAAAGCTATAAGATAAGAGTCAGTGACCTAATTCATTATTATGTGGATTATGACTTGTCATTGAGGAGAGAGGCGCATCTCATGAGAGATAGTCAGTGGATTCTAGGAGGAAGACACCAGTTGGATGATTTCAGTGTTGAGAGACACCCTAGTCACCAAGAGGATCACACAGGTCTTCCATCGTTCTTCAGCAAAAGTTACACAGGGTACAGTAGCAAGGGCACACTTATCTAGGGTGAGGGCGCAGCTCCTGAGGAGGTTTAGTGGATAGACTTGTCCCATCCAAGGAAAGTTCAGAGATTCCCCTCCAACCTAGTTGAGAGGAAGGTAAGGCACATATTTTGCCTGGTTCCTTGACATATTCCGACAGAGGAATCATCGGGGGCACATTTTCTAGACTTGGAAGTGTGACACTTTTGGCGGACACATTCGGGGTTCCCGAGCAACAATCAGGTCAGATTAAGGGAAACCCTTCCGACCCATTTCCTAGTACACCAAGGCGATCATTTTGAGATACATCTCAACCGATTCCAATAGTGGAATCACTAGGATGCATTTTCCCAGTGAGAGAGGGGCGCATTCCCCCAGGGGGATCCATCCTTGGTCCAGACCCACCAGCAGAGGGGATAGTCAGTTTCTAGGCTTGAGAGCTAGAGAAGGGAACACCATTTGGAATAGTTTCTAGTCCATTCTGAGAGGTATAGCCACCAGGACGAACTTTATAGACTTCCAACAGTTACCGTACGAGCTGCCATAGTTCCAGCTCATCCATTGATCCCACAATGCTCATATATTATCGGGTATTATCATTTAGTTTTCTTATTATATTCCGGCTAAGATCCTTTTGTCTTTTGATCTAGCCGAGTGATTCATTTTATTCAGCCGCATTCAACCTTTGTACTCTGCAGAGATATTATAATATAAACTTTGCAGTCCTTTGTCACATTTGTTATTTGTATGATCATTTATATGTCGTAAACAATTAATCCTACACACACATTAGCAGTGTTTCCTAGACTAGACAAGTCAGGAACATTACACTTCGCTTCTATAAGAGACTTTGAAAATGTTTGCAACTTGATCATATGTAGGGAAATAGTGCACTTTGAGAACGTGATCCTGAAGAAGCTTTTTGATGAAGTGCATGTGTAAATTAATGTGTTTTTTGTAGTGATGTTGAATTGGATTTTTGGCTATCTAAATGGCATTGTGATTATTGGACCAGAGTGTGGTTAGATGTTGTTGTTGGAATCCAAAATCTGAAAGGATTTGTTGAAGCCACAAGGCTTCTTGACTTGCACTCACTACTGCTCGATCCTATGCTTCAATTGAACAAATAACAAGGGCATGCTACTTCTTACAAGCTGTTATAACCCTAAATTGCACCAGACATGCTTACCTGGCATCAAGCCATCTCATATTCCTTCTTTGCCAAAACACTGTTAAACAACTCTTTAAAAAACCTCTTTTATAAAGGCCCATGCACCCTACTCCATTACTGCACACGTGTACCTACAAAAGCATGAAAAAAGGAATGTTGCCGATGGAACACAAAGATTTGGGTGAGTTAACTCAAACTCCCGAACATGCATGGCTAAGGGTTCGAACAAATACCTATCTCCTTCTAGCCTATAAAATAGGGGGTAGGGATCCCATTTGGAAGAGGAGAAGAATAGTAAAGAAACTCTACTCAAATTCACATTCCCATTGTCCCAACCCTTTAGCCATTAGTGTGCAAGGAGCAATATAGAGCAAAGAAGTTGGAGGACATTTGAAGAGGAGCCCAGGATCAGATTCGCGAAGTGGTGGCCGGTCTCAACATTGTAAGTTGATTCATTCAAAGTAATAAAGAAATGCTTTTCCCGTCCCACTTTATGAGTTCTTCATAGTTTGTTAAATACATGTTTGAATCTCTAACCTATTAGTTTGTAGGTAAAATGCATGTGTAGTTTGTTTCTTGTTTTGTATGCAGGTCAACCTTGGGAGGAGAACTGCTAACAAGTGATCAAGCGGGAGGAAGGATCGACATCGAACGCTTGGAACAAGGTATGTTGGTCTAACCATGTATTTGATGAAAAGAAATGGGGTTTAAGTCTGGGGATGAAGGTAGAAAGTAGGTTTCTTTTGGTCATATCTGCATGCATAATATAACCGTATTTTCTAGTCCGTAAGGGGATTTCCCACTCACAATAGAATTGGCGACCATACTGGGAAAGTCTCTAGGGTTCCTGGGAATTTTATTTTTTGGGTATTTTAAAAACAAATACTAGTTTCCTTTCCTGTTTTTTGAGGTTTCTGCAAATTCTGAGCTAACAGAGATTCTGGTCTTCCATACTGGTTATCTCTGTTTCTTTGCGGACTGTAATTTTTTTTTTCGAGACCCATAGAGGTACACGCGACCTGTATAAGGTCTGGACGCATGTACCTTCGCCCTACATTCTTTCAACCCACGTGTAAATGCTAGCTGAAGAAGTAGCAGTAGCGTGTAAGATTCCTGAAAATTGTGGAGGCATTCATCCTCTTCCTTGTCAGAATTTGGCATTCTCAGGGGTTTTCTGGAACTCTTTCTAGTCTTGGTTGTTTGTAGTTTTTAGCTTAGGTGTCACCTCAGATTGGTTTGTTTTACAAATTTTTCCTTGCATTTTTTCTTTTCTATTAAAGAAAGTGTCTGAGCCTTCAAGAGTTCTTGGTTCTCAGTATCAGTGGTCTCTGCCTGGTTTGGATTGCATGTTTTTATTTGTTTCAGAGTTGTAGAGATACATGTGGGCTGTATAAGGCCAGCACGCATGTACACGCCCTCTGACTCTACACATCTCGTGTGCATAGGCTTGCTGTTGAGATGTCAGTAGTGTGATTGTGAAGGATAGTTCTTGTTGAAGGAGAGGCAATCATCCTTTCCCTTGACAAGAGTTATACCTCTCAGGATCTTGAATCTCTGGCATAGCAATCAATAGCTTAGGTTTGATCTCAGCCATAGTTTTCTTTTTCATTTAGAAGTTTTCATGAAAATTTTCTTTTGTAAGGTTTTTAGACAAGTGTGAGAGTCCTTTGTTAAGTTGCTAGTTTGTTATTTTTTAAAGTGATTCTTTGTGATCTGCGTTTAGGCCAGAAATGTTTTCTTGGTTTTTGACTTGTTTGATATTTTTCCTTTTTGCTTTGTAAGCATTCAAATAAAAAACAAAAATCCTTTATTTCTTTGTTTGGTTGAAAAGTGTTGTTTTGCATTAAGTAACCAGGGAAAAGTCTTTTCTTTCATAAGTTCTTTGCAGTTTACTTAGATCATAAGTGGCTTGTAGTCGAGTGAAATTCTTTTTGAGTTTGCTTTTCAAAGATCTTAGAAAACTTTTTTAAATTTGAAAAGTTGTCTAGAATTTGCATTAAGTGAAGGTTTTTGTTTCCAGTTTTCTTTTCATCTTTACTTTCGTCTTTCAAACATCACTAGTTTCACTTTCATAACCTTTGACATAAGACAAGCCATAAAATTAACGCTAAATCTAAAATTCATTAGACTTTTATGTTTATAGGGTCAATCAACTATTTCAGGATTAGGGCCTTGAATTAGGTTGGAGAGGAAACTCTTCAAGGCCATTAAAATCAAACATTGGAGTCTGAGTTAGGGAGTGTCAAAGTCCAGTGTCATGAAAGTTATCTGGGACCCCCCTCTAACACAGGGGATAAACATGAGGTCGTGTGCGGAAAGTTAGCGGAGATAACCCCTCCAAAGCTGGACCAATCATAGTGGAGAACACATATAGAGGGCTTGTATTGGGATTCCGTCGATTGCATTTTCCATGGAGCTTTGTGGGTCTCGAATCCATTCAAGGTCCTTAGTTGTCTTCCAGAACACTTGCTCTCAATACCCTTCATAGGTTTCGGGCTCGATACCCTACTCATTGTGGTCTACCCGACTTTCGACTGTACCCGCTTGGTGACTGTTCACGCGTTGGAAACCTAGTTGCCTATCTTTTTAGGGACATACAAAGGTGACTGCAGGGGTATACCACGGTACCTAGGACAGATATTGGGCCACTCTTTGCAGAGTATACCCAGAGGGTTCTTCTGTATTCGAGTTGCACTTGCTCCAGTAAGTTTCTCTAGTGTTGGTTGTTGTAACTGTTCTTCCAATTAGTTTAGTGTTTGTCTATCTTATCTTATAGGGACTTTTTTTTTCTCTATTGTTTTTGAATGAATAGATCTCCCTAGCGTGTCTTTTGATATTCTCACACAGTGGAGGATCACAAGCTCCACCAGTCATGAAGGCTTTTAGGCTTGTCGCCGGTTACACTGGAGCCACCCCCACCACCACTAAGGCGAAAGCTAGACCAACAAGGGTCTTTATAAGTGACCAGGTCACAAGAAATTGTGCCCAACCAACATCCGGAGGAATCGACCATTTTGGACCTTGGAGTGAAAGCTCTTGGCCTGGTTGAAACCCCAACCACTGATCTCTTGGCACCTCTCATCGTACTGATTCACCTTTACGAGTGTCAGACAGTGTCACACGCAACAATGGAAACAAATGTTGTTACTTCTTCTGGGAATTCTTCAATTCCCACTACGGTTGTCACCACAGGAGATTTTCCACCTCATAACCCACCGTCACCGGTCCGAGCCACCATGGTCTCAACCACATATACCTCGCACAAAGGTCCGATACCGTATTTGGCGGTGGCCATAAACCCTTTCACGCCAAGTGTGACAGGCCCTCTGTTCTCATACGGGATGCCTAATTCAAGTACAAGTCCTGTACTTTCCTTCTCCACTTCACAGACTTCAGGTCTGGGGGTAGGGAGCTCTAATGCTCTTCTGAAAGGCCACATGGGGGGCACTTCCGCTCCTTTTAATGCTTTCCCTTATGGAGGAGGTCATATACCTCCTTCGTCCCCTTCGCTCAGTGGCAAGCACCAACCATCCGCCGGGCCGCTTGCACACCATGGTTTTTTTGGAGCAGAGAGTCAAGGACCACATTTGCATAATAATCCAATAGGTTTGAAACCGTTTTCTTTGTTCGGTGCATTTGGTAACAACGCCTTCTCGTCAGCTGCTTTCCTGACTGGGGGCAACCCCAGTTTCAGACAATCTTATCCTATGCAGGGTACTATTCCTGCATAGGGGGCACACCCAGGAACTTCTTCCACATCAGGGCCTTGGAATTCTTAGCAGGGATCCATTCCCTCGTCCAGAATGCCGGTCTGGGGTAATTATTTCCACAATCATTGGAAACCTGGACAAAGTACTATGCCTATCCTCAGGGAACCGACATGGGGCAACCCTTCCCAAAGTCCTTCGAATGTAATGCATGCCCAAATATCTATGTCCTATTTTGGAAATCAGTCGATGATGTCTCCTCACATGCAAAATCCATATGTTGGTCATGGCCATGGTTTTTACCAAAACCCAGGCCAACAGCCGAAATTTTCCTAGCAACCTGGTGCCAGTCAAACTCCAGATCCCTTTTTCCTCGGTTATCACCAACAACCCAAACTACCTTTCCTAGAAACCTTGCATTTTCCAGACTTGACAAGGTTGTTGAATGACCCTATCTGTCACGATCCGCGTTGGCCTCCTATGCAGATGAAGTTGCCTCCAGACATCCCAAAGTTCGAAGCCAAGCCTAACGAAGATCCAGGAGATCATGTGACTACCTTCCACCTTCGGTGCTCATGTAACTCGTTAAAAGATGACTACGTACAGTTGTGATTGTTTCAATGCACTCTCATTGGGAGTGCTGCGAAATGGTACATTGAGCTCGATCGCTCAAGATACTCTTCCTTCGGTGAATTGTCTATGGCTTTCCTAAACCATTTCCAATTATCGGTGAGATACGACGTTGGTAAAGAAATGCTGGCCAATTTCTCACAGACAAAAGCAGACCATATCTTTGATCACATCCGAGAATGGAGACGCTGCAAGAGTTTAATTAAGGTACCAGTCCCACCAACATTCCTGCTCGAGTGGTTCCTTAAGTCTTTGGTCCCACAATTATCCAAAGACATCGCGACATCAAGAGTATTTTCTGAAGAAGACGCCATCATGAGAGCTCAACAACTTGAGCTAATATATTCTCAGTCCAGTTTATTATATGAGATATTGCCAGATGCACCACGCTCAATACTTGATAAAACCAGATAGAGAGCTAGACCACATGCCGATGGTATTGTTGGTTCAGCACAAACAAATCCCGCTGAGCAACTGACGTAACAATTGCAACAACTGTCTATACAACACACAACGACCAGCCAAACTACTGCTTTGGTTGCTCCCTCTACCAAAACGTCGGATGTACACACAGTGCAATCGACTAATCCAAAGGCCACCTAACAGCCTGAAGGAAAGAAAAAGCAACGAAATAAGGGTAAGGGGCATAAGAAACCCACCGATAATGCTGGTGGGGGAAATACTGAGAAATGGAAGGTGAGGTATCCATGCAACCTGTGCGCGAAAGACCACCCGACCCATCTATGTCCCCAGCTTGCAGAGGCCCAAAAGTTTTTGACACAACAATAGCCTGCTATGTTAACCAATCCATTTCAACATGGGCAAAATATAAATCAAGCCTCTACAAGCATGGAAGGGGGAAGTTAAGCACCCTCCCCAGTCTTCGAACAACCCCGCATCCACGAATGTATATATGGTGAAGGGTGATGCTTTTATATCTACTAAAGCGCATGACTATAGTAAACCAAGCACTTCTGAGAAGGGAAAAGAAGCCAAACTCCCATCTCTTCCTCTACAGATTGAGAATATGTTGGGTGAAACAATGACATGCATCCCCAAAGGCACGCTCAAAAAAGATTCTCACAACCCAAACATAAGGGACGCCCAGAACTACTCTGTGGTGGAAGATTTATCACAAACCCCTTGTGCGATGTCCACTTTGGAGGTCCTCCAAAGCTGCCCTTCCTAGAGGAAAGCCTTGTTAACTGCTTTAGGATCTACCGAGACTTGTAATCTGAGTACAATCATGCTGGATACAACCGACTTAAAACCTCGTCTACCTTACCACGTAGCATTTCAAATAGTAGTGGCTTATCCCACGAAAATTTTTACTCGGAATATCTTCCGCATGGTGGTTGATGAGGGTGCCTCGACATGCGTTATGTCTTTGGCATGTTGGAAGGCCATTGGCCACCCCGTTTTGTCTCCGTCACCTACTCTCTTCACTGCTTTCGACGGTCGTTCATTCCGACCACATGGTATCATTCCTTCTTTCCCTGTGCAGTTAGGGGGGAAGACCATGTGTGTCGAAGTAGAAGTAGTCGACGCACACCTCGACTATAACCTCTTGTTAGGAAGGAGTTGAACTTATGCCATGCAAGCCGTGGTTGCTAAAGTTTTCTGGGTCTTGCTGTTTCCCCACGAGGGCCGGATTGTGACCATCGATCAATTGTCTTTCTCCAGACTTGACCCTTCATTAGGGGCATCCACGGTCCCAATGATTGATAATCCTGAACCACGTGTGGTCAACGTAGGGGTTGTTTTGTGCCCATCTTTGATGGGTACCTTCGATTACCCGCCCCCTCAAAGCGATATCAATTTTATATCCAATCACCATAAGGTTGAGATTTTTCAAGTTTCATCGTTCTGCATGACTTACTTCAATGATCTGTGGATACTTCCTTCCCCATCGACCATGATGGATGGGACAGGGCACCCGAGAATGTCCATGCCCTTGTCCGCAGCTGAAGTAGTGTACTCTTTAGTCCAGCAAGCTTCAACCCACACTGATCCAACTCCTGCACAAGATTTCGATCCACTTCTAGAGCCTATTTGGGCTCAGGTTTCTCTCACTAACACTGATTCATTAGACTTAGTTTTGTCCTCTGACGAAGAAGTAATCGAAGCAATGACTAGTCTGGACAAACGTTGGGAAGATCTTCATCACAGATCATACTTCCTCCTAGAGTTAAGCTGAATCGAAGCAGGATAATTCACCGTGACTATGACGGGAGATAGGTCTTGTCCTATTAATCCCTTAGCTACACACGAGGTTTATGCTGAGGGTAACATGGCAACTATCGTTGAAACCTTACCGATCAATATCTTCCGAAACCTTGGTGTCATGGAGAACGTTTTCGTCGGAGCTGACTGCTCCCCCAAAGAGATTCAACTCTATACAGATCTTTTTAAATAATTCTGCGACGTTTTTGCCTGGTCTTATGAGGAAATGCTAGGCATCGATCCAAATATAGTTGAACATGAAATCACAACTTATCCTGATGCCAAGCCTGTTCGATAGAATCTTCATCCAGTTAATCCTAGGAAAGAAATAGCCATTAAGGTTGAGGTTGAGAAATTGCTAAAAGCTGATTTTATCTATCCTATCCATTTGACCTAATGGGTGTCAAATCCTGTGCCGGTCAATAAAAAACAAGGCACGATTCGTGTATGTACCGATTTTCGTGATTTGAAAAAGGCCTGTCCCAAAGATAATTTTCCCACACCTTTCATCGACCAGATCATTGATGAATGTGTTGGTTGCGAGGCCTTTTCTTTCATGGAAGGTTTTTCGGGATACAATCAAATACAAATCAAACCCGAAGACCAACACAAAACGACATTCATTTGTCCTGGGGGTACATTCGCGTATCGTAAGATGCCTTTTGGTCTTAAAAATGCTGGAGAAACCTTTCAGCGGGCCATGTATTTTGCTTTCCATGACCTCAAGCATATAGTTGAGGATTATTTATATGATTTAGCATCTCTATCTCACAAGAGAACGGATCATCCCACACACCTCCGACTTATCTTCAAACGTTTTCGCTACTTTAGGATTCGCTTGAATCCAAAGAAGTGCAGCTTCTGCGTAATGTTAGGATGTTTGTTAGGTTTCATCGTATCAATGATAGGGATCATGGTCGATACTCTCAAGGTTGAGGCAATAATTCAGTTGCCTCCCCCACGTACAATCCTTCAACTTCGGAGTCTACAAGGCAAGGCGAACTTTTTACGACGCTTCATCGCCAACTATGTCGAGATCACCAAGGGATTTATGCGCTTACTGAAGAAAGACGTTCCCTTTTACTGGGACGATGCTTCTCAATGCTCTTTCAATGCATTGAAACATGCCCTCACAACTGCCCCTCTGCTACGATCACCTAACTATAACAAAGATTTCTTATTATATCTGGCTGCAGCAGAGTTAACCATTGGCATGGTTTTAGTTCAGGAAGATGATTTGTTCTCAGAATACATGATCTATTATCTGAGCCGAGGCCTCGTAGGACTGGAACTCAATTATTCTCATATCAAAAAACTTGCGTTGGCAGTATTTCATGCTATTCAACAGTTCCGTCATTATGTTCTGTTTCGCAAGACCATCGTCATTGCTGTCGTGAATCCATTCCAGTACATGTTGACAGGATGGGTAATAGGTGGAAAGATCAGTAGATGGATCATCATCCTCTAGGAGTTTGACTTAGATTTTGTTTCAGTGAAGTCCAAAAAGTCACTGGTCTTCGCAGAACTTATTTCAGAACTTTTGGTCGAGTCAGGTGACGTTGTGCCTGAAGAATCGCCTATCAGGGGATATATGTTTTTGATCACATCTTCGGATCCCTGGTATGGAGATATACTTATCTATCTCCAGACTTAGAATTTCCCCACCTCTGCTTCTCGCGATGAGCGTAGACGTATATGCGATAAGGTGAAGAATTATCTCATACTCATTGATACATTGTATCGGAGAGGGGTGGATTGCATCTTGCACCAATGTCTCACTCACGAGGAAGAAGTTATCGTGCTTAATGATTTCCATACCAGAGCATTTGGCGGTCATCTGTCTGGGTTGGAAACAAACCAAAAGATTCTCCGAGCAGGTTACTTCTGGCCGAAACTAATCAAAGATTGTATTGAATCCATCAAGAAGTGCCACCCGTGCCATATCTTCTCTCGGAAGATGAGGGCACATCCCGCTCCTATGTTTCCTGTCATCACAGTTGGTCCCTTCACCAAGTGGGGGATTGATTACACTACATGTAAGCCTCCTTTAGCAAGGGGGCACCGCTATATCATCATAGCTGTCGACTACTTCACAAAGTGGGTTGAAGCTATGCCAATGTTTAAAGATGATGGAGAGACTGCAACTGTCTTTTTATTAAACCAGATCATAGCAAGGTTCGACGCCTCGAGGGAGATTGTCACTGACCATGGAAGTCACTTTCAGAACCATATGATCACCGAGTTAACATCAAATCTTGGGTTAGGGAAAGAACATTCATCACCCTACTACCCCCAAGCAAATGGTCAGGTGGAAGCTGTAAACAAATCTCTTAAGACCATCCTACAATGAACAATCAACTCAACCAAGTCAAATTGGCATTTGATGTTATACTCGGCATTATGGGCCTACCAAATGTCTGTTAAGAATGCAACTGGTTTCTCACCTTTTCAACTCGTATACGGGTTGGAAGCAGTCTTGCCTATCGAATGTCAGATCCCGTCCCTAAAGTTGGCAGTACAGTTATTGCCAGACACTTCTCCACTTGAAGAACGATTAGTACACCTTGAGCAGCTCAATGAGCAGCATCGTGATGCATCCCTGGCCAATGAGGCTCACAAAAATAAGGTTAAGTGTCAGTATGATAGGTCCATTCGTCCTCGTATTTTCTCTGAAGGCGACCTTGTCCTGGTCTCTGACCAAGATAATGACCCCCTGGGGGCAGGAAAATTCAAACCCATGTGGTTCAGACCTTTCATCATAAAAAATGTTTTAGAAAAGGGCACTTATCGTCTGGTTGACTTTGAAGGGCATGCTTTGGCGGAGTCTAGAAATGGGCTCTACCTCAAGAAGTGTTACTCATAGGCAGTTCACCATGGGTAACTTTGTGTAACATATGTATAGTCTTTGTACTATTACTTTCTAGTTTCTTTTAGTATTATGGACGTGTCACTGATGTTATCTTTCGTCACTGTGGCAGACATCAAGTGAGTCTGAGGTGTTCATTGGATACGTAGATGGTGCTAGCCGGCACACTCGGAAGCTTGCCTCCGCGGCTTGGGTAATATTTACACCTCGAGGCTAGTTATTATCTTTCGGAGGTATATGCTTAGGTGACACCACAAACAATGTCGTCAAGTATAGTGCAGTTATAGAGTTGCTTTGTGATGCCTTGTCATTTGGTATTTCTCTCCTCCGGGTCTATCTCGATGCTCAACTGGTTGTGTCTCAGTTAAATAGAGTCTACCGGGTTCATGATCCGACTTTACACTGACAATTCCTTAGGGTACGTCTCTTAGAATGAAACTTTGATTATATTACATATTTTCATATTCCTAGGAGATTAAACCAAATTACAGATACTCTAGCTAATCAAATTTTAGATTGGCATCTTGCATAGACATGAAAGGACATTCACATAAACATGTAAATACATTTTTTGCACACATGATCCATAAGACACAAAAGACATAAAAATCCATATATAATCATAAAGTAACCAGAGTACAAAGATGGACACAAGCACCTAAAAAATATGACCAATAACGAGTCACAGGGCTTATGCCCTCAAAAAATATATACAAGTAGTGCTCGTGGAACATAAAATGTCTAACTAGGTTCAGGGCCTGTGGGCCATGTTATACTGATCCACAACATTGGCTAAATGCCAAAACAATCAGACCCACGTCCGAGGTGCGCCCATTACATGAGGCTGCATGTATGGTGGCAGATCCTCAATCTCTACCATAGGGAGCATGCGAGTGAGCGAAGTAAAGTTATGATCGAATCGCCTCAACACTCTATCAGCCTCCCCGGCTGAAAGATCTCCTGCTGCTGCTGGTCCCCTAGCGGCGGCAGGTGCGGCCCCTGGCTGAGGGAAATGCCTGTTCCTCCCATAATCAATAGGTCGCACTGGTCCCGCATCTGCATACAACAAACGCATATCCGTCAAATACTCTGGCATATAAAAAAGAAATGATATATAATAAAAATGACATAAAAATTACATATGCTCCATAAAAAATAAAAATAGCTACAAATATGGAGACTTACCCATCTCTCCTCGCTCCTCACCAGGGGGTACTGGTATCTCAGGATCCCTCAAAAAATCAATCCTTGCATACAGTTAATCCTCGATAACTGGGATTTGCCGCGATAGCCAGGCAAATAAGTCATCATTGAAGGACTCATTAGTCCTTCCACCACCTTGTCATGGAAACAATACTTCCCATCTACACATCGCAGAAAGAGAGGCCTGATGTCCTCGTACCACTACTTGAGGACTAAAGCTCGGAACTCTCTCAAAGAAGAACGAGCACAAAACAATCCTGAACCCAAAGTTCCTCTGTGTCCGCAGTTGGCAATCTGTCAATTGCCTCTTCATACACTCAAGCAATGTAGTACTCCAGTAAAAAATTTGTGCATTCAAGCACTGGACGACACAATTCATCTGTGCACGGGAAACCTGATGCAAGGCCACAGAACCAGTAATCTGCCCAATGAGAAATACAATCGCTTGCAACGATAAGTCAATGATCTTGCTTATGGGCACCTGTGAGCTCGATCGATCTATCCCAGCCTCACAGTAAAGGGCTATCAATTCCGCTATGTTATGCGGCCCCGAAGGAAACATTCAGAAGTTGACTGGTTCCCCTCTCCTTGAGAGGTCAGTCAAAATGTATATATCCTTAGTGGTGGGCACCAATGACTTCCCCTCTAACATAAAAGCCTCTGCATCAGGATGCCAGTAGTCAACCAAGGCATTCAGTAGCCGTGGTTGTGCTCACATAAAAGGACATAGGAAAAACTTTAGTAACCCACATTGCATCAATGTGGCCACAACATTGGGATCTTCCCCGACCAACTCACTAACTTCTTTATGCTCCCTTTCTCTCCAGTGAACATACATCCTGCAAAACACCAAAGTTCAGAAGGGTTAGCCCTTGCTTTATAACTCTTTTTATTCATTAAGGGAGGTCCACGGGGGATGTAATACCGACAGTCCCATGTACACGTGTGCAGCCTTTACTCTGCTTGAATGTACACGCGACCTGTCTAGAGACAACCCGCGTGGACCTAGGGTCAACCTTTTAAAGGTCGACGCCCCCCCCAAAAAATGGCACCAAAAACAAAAATAAGATTTGAATTGCAATATGGGGGAGTTTGTACTTACTTGATCCAGACAAAAGTTCGTTTCATCCACTGTAGCTCCCAGAATCACCACTTTTATCAAAGGGTTTTTTTTGGCTCCAGAGTCAATTTCCAAATCAACAATGGTGGTAATGAGTTGCCAAATTCTATTTATAGACTTTTTGGCCTCTTTTTGTCACTTTTTTGGCCTCCCTTATTATTTTCTTTACACCAAAAACCATTTAGAGTGATTCAGGAGTTGCAGGGGAGGGGTTTGATTGGGTATTGGGGCATTTTTTTGAGTTTTGGGACACTTTTTACGATTGATGGAAAAATCTCAGATGATCAACTTGAGCATGTAGGTTAGGTTTCTACCATGACTTTTGTATCTTGTTGACTTTATCCCTCTGCCATAGGATCGATCCCATTAGGTTGCGACACGAAACCATCATTGTTGCTTTATAAGTGTCGAGAGTTGGTGGTAGAGATTACCAAAACATGGATGCCCTAGGTAGATCCTGGTTGCATTATGGTGTCCATGCTGTCTCTAATCACTGTAGACTCAAGAGTCCTTGTTGTTTTTCCTGAATACGAGTTTGAGCCTCATTTGCATGATTCTTTTTCACTCTTGAACTCACCCTCGGGACTCCCAAAAAACATAATGGGTCTTCTTTTAAGCCCTTTTCAGACCCTCTAAACGTGAAAAGATTGTCGAGCGATCTTGTGGCCTGTCACACTTGTTAAACTGAAATTTGAAGTCACGTCTGCCCGATGGTAGTTTACCCCTTTTTTGGTCCGGACAGTCAACTGTACGAATAAACGTATACTCTAAGGAACTTCCGTTCCCTAGAAGATTTCCCTCAGGTATAATTTTACCCCTTTTTCGGGCTTGAGGGACTAAATTTACAAAAAAAGAACCCCCATGGAGTCTATAGTTAAGCTCTTTTCATACTCCATAAAATTGAAAAGATCGCCAAGTGACCTTATTCTTTCACACTCGTTAAACTGGTCCAGAAGAACATTCTTGACGGAGTCCATAGTTAAGCTTTTTTCAGACTCCTTAAAAATGAAAAAATGGCCGAGTGATATTGTCTTTATCACACTCGTTAAAATGGTTTTGAATAGACGTCTTGTCGGTGCTAGTTTACCCCTTTTTCGAACCGACTAGACTACCTTCGAAAAAGGTACCCCAATGGAGTCTCCTTTTACGTTTTTTCAGACTCTCTAAATATGAAAAGTCGTCGATCTTACCTTCTTTGGGCTCGTTAAACTCACATCGAAGGACGTTACCATTATGTGTTTTATTAATCGCATTTGCATACCCACGTCTTTGGCCTAATGACGGCTCCATGTTGCTCTCAACTGACCCATCTAAAGCATGCCTTAAACGCAAGCCCTGTAGGACTTTGCCTATGCGTCTTGACACCTTTGGCCCCCGGAGGATTTTTCCCGAGTATCCTTACTCTGAACATCAGTCTTGCCCCTGTGCCTTGAACTTGTATGTTTATAACACTCATTCCTCCTTTGTAACATAACATTCTTTTATTCCTTTTCATACATTATTGAAAAAAAGACAAAAAAAATCAAATATACCCCAAAAAGAGGAGAATAAAATAAACTCTACTCAAATTCACATTCCCATAAAATAAGGGGTAGGGATCCCATTTGGAAGAGGAGAATAATAGTAAAGAAACTCTACTCAAATTCACATTCCCATTGTCCCAACCCTTTAGCCATTAGTGTGCAAGGAGAAATACAGAGCAAAGAAGTTGGAGGACATTTGAAGAGGAGCCCAGGATAAGGTTCGTGGAGCGGTGGCCGGTCTCGACATTGTAAGTTGTTTCATTCAAAGTAATAAAGAAATTCTTTTCCCGTCCCACTTTATGAGTTCTTCATAGTTTGTTAAATACATGTTTGAATCTCTAACCTATTAGTCTGTAGGTAAAATGCATGTGTAGTTTGTTGCTTGTTTTGTATGCAGGTCAGCCTTGGGAGGAGAACTACTAACAAGTGATCAAGTGGGAGGAAGGATCGACATCGAATGCCTGGAACAAGGTATGTTGGTCTAACCATGTATTTGCTGAAAAGAAATGGGGTTTAAGTCTGGGGACGAAGGTAGAAAGTAGGTTTCTTTTGGTCATATATGCATGCATAATATAACGCTATTTTCTAGTCTGTAAGGGGATTTCCCACTCACAACAGAATTGATGACTGTACTGGGGAAGTCTCTAGGGTTCAAGGGAATTTTATTTTTTGGGTATTTCAAAAAAAAAACTCGTTTTCTTTCCTGTTTTTTGAGGCTTCTGCAAAGTCTGAGCTAACCGAGATTCTGGTCTTCCATACCAGTTATCTCTATTTCTTTGCTGGACTGTACTTTTTTTTTCCCAAGACCCATAGAGTTACAGGCACCTGTATAAGGTCTGCACGCGTGTACCTGCGCCCTACATTTTTACATCCCACGTGTAAACACTAGCTGAAGAAGTAGTAGTAGCGTGTAAGATTCCAGAAAATTGTGGAGGCAGTCATCCTCTTCCTTGTCAGAATTTGGCATTCTCAGGGGTTTTCTAGAACTCTTTCTAGTCTTGGTTGTTTGTAGTTTTTAGCTTAGGTGTCACCTCAGATTGGTTTGTTTTACGAATTTTTCCTTGCATTTTTTCTTTTCTGTTAAAGAAAGTGTTTGAGCCTTCAAGAGTTCCTGGTTCTCAGTATCAGTGGTCTCTGCCTGGTTTGGATTGCCTGTTTTTATTTGTTTCAGAGTTGTAGAGATACATGCGGGCTGTATAAGGCCAGCACGCGTGTACACACCCTCTGACTCTACACATCTTGTGTGCATAGGCTTGCTATTGAGCTGTCAGTAGTGTGATTGTGAAGGATAGTTCTTGTTGAAGGAGAGGCAGTCATCCTTTCCCTTGACAAGATTTATACCAGTTATCTCTATTTCTTTGCTGGACTGTACTTTTTTTTTCTAAGAGCCATAGAGTTACATGTAGCCTGTATAAGGTCTGCACGCGTGTACCCACGCCCTACATTTTTACATCCCACATGTAAACGCTAGCTGAAGAAGTAGCAGTAGCGTGTAAGATTCCAGAAAATTGTGGAGGCGGTCATCCTCTTCCTTGTCAGAATTTGGATTTCTCAGGGGTTTTCTAGAACTCTTTCTAGTCTTGGTTGTTTGCGGTTTTTATCTTAGGTGTCACCTCAGATTGGTTTGTTTTACAAATTTTTCCTTGCATTTTTTATTTTCTGTTAAAGAAAGTGTCTGAGCCTTCAAGAGATCCTCGTTCTTAGTATCAGTGGTCTCTGCCTAGTTTGGATTGCCTATTTTTATTTGTTTCAGAGTTGTAGAGATACACGCGGCCTGTATAAGGCCAGCACGCATGTACACACCCTCTGACTCTACATAGCTCTCATGCACATGCTTGTTGTTGAGTTGTCAGTAGTGTGCTTGTGAAGGATAGTTCTTATTAAAGGAGAGGTAGCCATCCTTTCCCTTGACAAGAGTTATACCTCTCATGATCTTGAATCTCTGTCATAACAATCAATAGCTTAGGTTTGATCTTAGCCATAGTTTTCTTTTTCATTTAGAAGTTTTCATGAAAATTTTCTTTGTAAGGTTTTTAGACAAGTGTGAGAGTCCTTTGTTAAGTTGCTAGTTTGCGATTTTTTAAAGTGATTCTTTGCGATCTGCGTTTAGGCCATAATTTTTTTCTTGGTTTTTGACTTGTTTGATATTTTTCCATTTTGCTTTGTAAGCATTCAAATAAAAAACAAAAAACTTTTATTTCTTTGTTTGGTTGAAAAGTGTTGTTTTGCATTAAGTAACCAGGGAAAAGTCTTTGCTTTCATAAGTTCTTTGCAGTTTACTTAGATCATAAGTAGCTCGTAGTCGAGTGAAATTCTTTTTGAGTTTGCTTTTCAAATATCTTAGAAAATTTTTTAAATTTGAAAAGTTGTCTAGAATTTGCATTAAGTGAAGGTTTTTTTTTCCAGTTTTTTTTTCATTTTTACTTTCGTCTTTCAAACATAGTTTCACTTTCATAACCTTTGACATAAGAAGAGCCATAAAATTAATGCTAAATCTAAAATTCATTAGACTTTTATGTTTATAGGGTCAATCAATTAGTTCATGATTAGGGCCTTGAATTAGGTTGGAGAGGAAACTCTTCAAGGCCATTAAAATCAAACATTGGAGTCTGATTTAGGGAGTGTCAAAGTCTAGTATCGTGAAATATTTCCGAGACCCCCCTCTAACACAGGGGATAAGCATGAGGTTGTGTGCAGAAAGGTAGCGGAGATAACCCCTCCAAAGCTAGACCAATCGTAGTGGAGAACACATATAGAGGGCTTGTCTTGGGATTTCGTCGATTTCATTTGCCACAGAGCTTCGTGGGTCTGAAATCCGTTCGAGGTCCTCAGTTGTCTTATGGACCACTTGCTATCGATACCCTTGATAGGTTTTGGGCTTGATACCCTGCTCATTGTGGTCTACCTGACTTTCGACTGTACCCACATGGTGACTGTCCGCGCCCTGGCAACCTAGTTGCCTATATTTTTATGAACATACACAGGTGACTGCAGGGGTATACCGCGGTACCTAGGACAGACATTGGGCCACGCTTTGCAGAGTATACCCAGAGGGTGCTTCCCTATTCGAGTTGCACTTGCACCGGTAAGTTGCTCTAGTGTTGGTTGTTGTAACTGTTCTTCCAATTAGTTTAGTGTTTGCCTGCCCTATCTTATAGGGACTTTTTAGTGTGTGTTGTTTTTGAACGAATAGATCACCCTAGCATGTATTTTGATCTTCTCACATAGTGGAGGATCACGAGCTCCGCCGGTCACGAAGGCTTTTGGGCCTATCGCCGGTTACACTGGAGCCACCCCCCGTCACCACTAAGGCGAAAGCTAGACCAACAAGGGTCTTTTGAAGCGACCGGGTCACAAGAAATTAAGCCTGACCAACATCCGGAGGAATCGACTGTTTTGGACATTGGAGCGAAAGATATTGGCCCGGTTGAAACCCCAACCTGATCCAGGTGGATATTGGTGGCCACCCACCTATTCCACTTGGACCCACACCATTGTTTCTTTTAGTTTTTTAGTTTCCTTAATTGTAGCACAATTTACTATTTTTAGCAGTTCTTCGGGTCCTGAACTTCTGGAGCTGTTTTGAGGCCCTAAACGACATTTTTTGGGCATGAATGCTTCGATGAATATGAGTCTGTCCCACACTCAACATTCACTGTCAGCAGTGTAGTCGTCGGATAGATCTTTCTAACAATGTATCATGTGTGTCAAATGGAGATAGTATGCCAAAGTTACGACCACGGGAATTTGATGTACCAATTTACCCCAACGGGGCCCATATTCTCGCGTTTCATCTCCTAGGGTTAGGTTTTTGGATGTTTAGGGTTTTCCATTGTTTCTCAGTAATATATAGGCCTTCGAGCCTCATTCTAACAAGAAGTTCAGAGGCCAGTAGCCACCACATCTCTTCTCAGAGATAAGCTACTAGCGCCCTAGCTAGTTTATTTCCATTCTATCTGTAAGAATTTTTCAGTCATTTGTTATTAATGAAATGAAGTCTTATTTCCACTGCATCTCTGCATTTATGTGTATTTCTATATTTCATTGTGTTCCTACATAAATCTGGATCACAACCACTGATCTCTCGACACCTCTCATCGTACTGATTCACCTTTATGAGTGCCAGACAGTGTCGCATACAGCAATGGAAACAAATGTTGTTACTTCTTCTAGGAATTCTTCAATTCCCACTACGGTTGTTACCACAGGAGAGTTTCCACCTCCTAACCTACCGTCACTGGTCTGAGCCACCATGGTCTCGACCGCATCTACCTCACACAGTGGTCCGATATCGTCTTTGGTGGTGGCCACAAACCGTTTCACGCCAAGTGCGACAGGCCTTCCGTTCTCATACGCGATGCCTAGTTCAGGTACAAGTCCTGTACTTTCCTTCTCCACTTCACAGATTTCAGGTCTGGGGGTAGGGAGCTCTAATGCTCCTCTGCAAGGCCACATGGGGGGCACTTCCACTCCTTTTAACGCTTTCCCTTACGGAGGAGGTCATATACCTCCTTCGTCCCCTTCGCTTGGTGGCACGCACCAGCCATCCGCCGACCCGCCTGCACACCATTGTTTATTTGGAGCAGGGAGTCAAGGACCACCTTTGCATAATATGTCGGTAGGTTCGACACCATTTTCTTTGTTCGGTGCTTTTGGTAACAATGCCTTCTCATCAGCTACTTTCCTGACTGGGGGCAACCCCAGTTTTAGACAATCTATTACTATGCAGGGTACTATTCCTGCACAGGGGGAAACCCAGGAACTTCTTCCGCATCAGGGCCTTGGAATTCTTAGTAGGGATCCGTTCCCTCATTCGGAATGCCAGTCTAGGGTAATTTTTTCCACAATCAATGGAACCCCAGACAAAGTACTATGCCTATCCCCATGGAACCGACATGGGGCAACCCTTCCCAAAGTCCTTCGAATGTAATGCATGCCCAACCATCTATGTCCTATTTTGGAAATCATTCGATGATGTCTCCTTACACGCAAAATCCATACGCTAGTCATGGCCATGTTTTTTACCAAAACCCAGGCCAGTAGCCAAACTTTTCCTGGCAACCTGGTGCCAATCAAACTCCAGGTCCCTTTTTCCCCAGTTATCACCAACAACCCAAACTACCTTTCCTGGAAACCTTGCATTTTCCAGACTTGACAAGGTTGTTGAATAACCCTATCTGTCACGATCTGCATTGGCCTCCTATGCTGACGAAGTTTCCTTCGGACATCCAAAAGTTTGGGGTCCCAAGGGAGATTGTCACTAACCCTGGCAGTCACTTTCAGAACCAGATGATGACCGAGTTAACATCAAATCTTGGGTTATGGAAAGAACATTCATCACCCTACTACCCCCAAGAAAATGGTTAGGTGGAAGCTGTAAACAAATCTCTTAAGACCATCCTACAACGAACAATCAACTTAGCCAAGTCAAATTGGAATTTGATGTTATACTCGGTATTATGGGCCTACAAAACGTCTGTTAAGACTGCAACTGGTTTCTCACCTTTTCAACTCGTATACAGGCTAGAAGCAGTCTTGCCTATCGAATGTCACATCCCATCCCTAAAGTTGGCAGTACAGTTATTGCCAGACACTTCTCCACTTGAAGAACAGTTAGTATACCTTGAGCAACTCAATGAACAACGTCGTGATGTGGCCCTGGCCAATGAGGCTCACAAACATAAGGTTAAGTGTCAGTATGATAGGTCTGTTTGTCCTCGAATTTTCTCTGAAGGTGACCTTGTCCTGGTCTATGAACAAGATAAGGACCCCCTGGGGGCAGGAAAATTCAAACCCATGTGGTTCGGACCTTTCATCATAAAAGAGGTTTTAAAAAAGGGCGCTTATCGTCTGGATGAATTTGAAGGGAATGCTTTGGTGGAGCCTAGAAATGGGATCTACCTCAAGAAGTATTACTCATAGGCAGTTCACCATGGGTAACTTTGTGTAACATATGCATTGTCTTTGTACTATTACTTTCTAGTTTCTTTTAGTATTATCGACGTGTCATTGATGTTATCTTTCGTCCCTGTGGCAGATGTCAAGTGAGTCCAAGGTGTTCATTCGATACGTAGACGGTGCTAGCTGGCACACTCAGAGGCTTGTCTCCGCAGCTTGGGTAATATTTACACCTCGAGGCCAGTTATTATCTTCTTGAGGTATATGCTTAGGTGACACCACAAACAATGTCGCCGAGTATAGTGTAGTTATAGAGTTTCTTCGTGATGCCTTGTCATTTTGTATTTCTCACCTCCGGGTCTATCTCGATGCTTAACTGGTTGTGTCTCAGTTAAATAGAGTCTACCGGGTTCATGATCCGAATTTACACCGACGATTCGTTAGGGTACGTCTCTTAGAACAAAAATTTGATTATATTACATATTTTCATATTCCTAGGAGATTAAACCAAATTATAGATACTCTAGCTAATCAAACTTTAGATTGGCATCTTGCATAGACATGAAAGGACATTCACATAAACATGTAAATACATTTTTTGCACACATGATCCATAAGACACAAAAGACATTAAAATCCATATATAATCATAAAGTAACCAGAGTACACAGATGGACAGAAGCGCCTAAAAAATATGACCAATAACGAGTCACGGGGCTTATGCCCTCAAAAAATATATACAAGTAGTGCTTGTGGAACATAAAATGTCTAACTAGGTTCAGGGCCTGTGGGCCCTGTTATACTGATCCACAACATTGGATAAACGTAAAAACAATCAGACCCACGTCCGAGGTGCCCCCACTACATGAGGATGCATGGATGGTGGCATATCCTCAATATCTACCATAGGGACTGTGTGAGTGAGCACAGTAAAGTTATACTCAACTCGGATCAACACTCTCTTAGCCTCCCCGGCTGGAATATCTCCTACTACTGTTGGTCCCCTAGAGACGACAGGTGCGGCCCTTGGCCAAGGGTGACACTTGTTCCTCGCATAATCAACAGGTCGCACTGGTCCCACATCTGCATACAACAAACGCATATCCGTCAAATACTTTGACATATAAAAAAAATGATATATAACAAAAACAACATAAAAATTACATATGCTCCATAAAAAATAAAAACAGCTACAAAGATGGAGACTTACCCATCTCTCCTCGCTTGTCACCAGGAGGTACTGGTATCTCAGGATCCCTCGAAAAATTAATCCTTGCATACGGTTAATCCTCGATAAATGGGATCTGCTGCGATAGCCAGGCAAATAAGTCATCATCGAAGGACTCCTTAGTCCTTCCACCACCTTGTCGTGGCAGCAATACTTCCCATCTACACATCGTAGTAAGAGATGCTTGATGTCCTCGTACCACTACTCGAGGACTAAAGCTCAGAACTCTCTCAAAGAAGAACGAGCACAAAATAGTCCCGAACCCGAAGTTCCTCTGTGTTCGCAGTCGACAATTTGTCAACTGCCTCATCATACACTCAAGCAATGTAGTACTCTAGTAAAAAATTTGTACGTTCAAGCACTGGATGATACAATTCATCTATGCATGGGAATCCTGATGCAAGGCCACAAAACCAGTAATCCGCCCAATGAGAAATACAATCGCTTGCAACGATAAGTCAATGATCTTGCTTATGGGCACCTGTGAGCTCAATCAGTCTGTCCCAGCCTCACAATAAAGGGCTATCAATTCCGCTATGTTATGCGGCCCCGAAGGAAAAATCCGGAAGTTGACTGGTTCCCCTCTCCTTGAGAGGCCAGTCAAAAAGTATATATCCTCGGTGGTGGGCACCAATGACTGCCCCTCTAACATAAAATCCTCTGCATCAGGATGCTAGTAGTCAACCAAGGCATTCAGTAGCCGCGGTTTTTCCCGCATAAAAGGACATAGGAAAAACTTTAGTAACCCACATTGCATCAACGTGGCCACAACATTGGGATCTTCCCCGACCAACTCACTAACTTCTTCATGCTCCCTTTCTCTCCAGTGAACATACATCCTGCAAAACACCAAAGTTAAGGAGGGTTAGCCCTTGCTTTATAACTCTTTTTATTCATTAAGAGAGGTCCACATGGGCTGCAATGCTGACAGTCATGTGTACACGCGTGCAGTCTTTACTCTACTCGAATGTACATGAAGACTGTTCAGAGACAACCCATGTGGACCTATGGCCGACCTTTTAAAGGTCGACGCCCCCCCCAAAAATGGCACCCAAAACAAAAGTAAAGATTTGAATTGCAAGATGGGGGAGTTTGTACTTACTTGGTCTAGACAGAAGTTCGTTTCATCCACTGTAGCTCCCGGAATCACCACTTTTGTCAAAGGGTTTTTTTTTGGCTCCAGAGTCAATTTCTAAATCAACAATGGTGATAATGAGCTGCCAACTTCTATTTATAGACTTTTTGGCATCTTTTTGTCACTTTTTTGGCCTCCCTTATTATTTTCTTTACACCAAAAACCATTTAGAGTGATTCAGGAGTTGCAGGGGAGGGGTTTGATCGGGTATCGGGGCAGTTTTTTGAGTTTTGGGACACATTTTACGATTCATGGAAAAATATCAGATGATCAACTTGAGCATGTAGGTTAGGTTTCTACCATGAATTTTGTATCGCGTTGACTTTATCCCTCTGCCATAGGATCGATCCCATCAGGTTGCGACATGAAACCATCATTGCTGCTTTAGAAGTGTCGCGAGTTGGTGGTAGAGCTTACCAGAACATGGATGCCCTAGGAAGATCTTGGTTGCATTATGGTGTCCATGCTATCTCTAATCACTGTAGACTCGAGAGTACTTGTTGTTTTTCCTGAATATGAGTTTGAGCCTCATTTGCATGATTCTTTTTCACTCTTGACCTCACCCTCGGGACTCCCAAAAAACATAACGGGTCTTCTTTTAAGCCCTTTTCAGACCCTCTAAACGTGAAAAGATTGTCGAGCGATCTTGTGGCCTGTCACGCTCGTTAAACTGAAATTTGAAGTCACGTCTGTCCAGCGGTAGTTTACCCCTTTTTTGGTTCAGATGGTCCACTCTATGAACAAAGGTATACTCTAAGGAACTTCTATTCTCTAGAAGAGTTCCCTCAGGTATAATTTTACCCCTTTTTCGAGCCCGAGGGACTAAATTTACGAAAAAGGAACCCCCATGGAGTCCATACTTAAGCTCTTTTCAAACTCCATAAATTTGAAAAGATCTCCAAGTGACCTTATTCTTTCACATTCGTTAAACTGGTCCAAAAGAACATTCCTGACGGAGTCCATAGTTAAGATTTTTTCAGACTCCTTAAAAATGAAAAAATGGCTGAGTGATCTTGTCTTTATCACACTCGTTAAAATGGTTTTGAATAGATGTATTGTCGATTCTAGTTTACCCCTTTTTCGAACTGACTAGACTACCTTCGAAAAAGGTACCCCAATGGAGTCTCCTTTTACGTTTTTTCAGACTCTCTAAATATGAAAAGCTGTCGAGCTTACCTTCTCTGGGCTCGTTAAACTCACATAGAAGGACGTTACCATTGTGTGTTTTATTAATCGAATTTGCATACCTGCGTCTTTGGCCTAATGACGAATCCATGTTTCTCTCAACTGACCCATCTGATGCATGCCTTAAACGCAAGCCCTGTAGCACTTTTCCTATGCATCTTGACACCTTTGGCCCCTGGAGGATTTTTCTTGAGTATCCTTACTCTGAACATTAGTCTTGCACCTGTGCCTTGAACTTGTATGTTTACAACACTCGTTCCTCCTTTGTAACGTAACATTCTTTTATTCTTTTTCATACATTATTGAAAAAAGACAAAAAAAATCAAATATACCCCAAAAAGAGGAAGGGAAAAGTATTTTTCTTTGTTGGCAGCATAATGAGTCGTCCTTGGATAAAGCACATCTGTTCGTTTGTTCATCAAACCTTGGGATTTAGTATTACCTTAGGAAGTTGTTCTCGCTACATAGAGCTGTTTCCTCCTCCATTTGGTTATTCTTCCAAACATAAGGAGAGTTTGCGTTGCCTCCTGCCTCGTAAACTTATGTTAATGCCATGCTGCCTGAGTCTCATCATTTGTCGTGCTATTGTCCAAGGGAATTTTTTCACCAAGCCTGAGTTGGCTCCTCTGCTATTTGTCTCTTGCCCTCATACCTGACCATCCTGAATGTCCAATCAAGTCCTTGCTTGAAATCAATGAAGCTTTCAGTCTGATCATCAAGATTATCTAGTCCATGATCGATGAGCCATCGAAGACCTCTGGGTAGTGTAGTCGTACACTCATATTACAGTCCTACCTAAGTTTTGAATATTTTGAAGTTGTTGCTTGAGCTCTGAAGACCTCATCTCCGGCCATCAGGCCATATCAGCTTCTAGAAGATGAATACTCTATATGTATATCTTTTTGATTTCGAGATGTAGCTCTGTTGTGTATTGTTCACGACTACTCTTTATATAGTTATATGACATGGATCTACAGTGTATTTGATTGGTATCCATGATTCTATTTTATCCCGAGCATGGATATGCCCGACTTGGTGAGACAATTGTTATTTTCCAGACGACGCCTCCCGGTTCCTGATCCTTGGGCTCAATTGTTCAGCACGGAAGTGAAGATTGTTAATGTATTTCGGTCATCAGATGCTCTTCTGACCTCACACATTAGGGGGCATCTGTTATAACCCTAAATTTCACTAGACATGCTTACCTGGCATCGAGCCATCTTAGATTCCTTCTTTTCCAAAACACTATTGAACAACTCTTTAAAAAACCTCTTTTATAAAGGCCCACATGCCCTACTCCATTACTGCATGCGTGTACACGCTAACTGACCTAAAACAACCTGCGTGTACCTACAAAAGCACAAAAAAGGAAAGTTGCCAACGTAACACAAAGATTTGGGTCAGTTAATTGAAACTCCCGACCATGCATGGCTGAGGGTTCGACCAAATACCTAGCTCCTTCTAGCCTATAAAATAAGGGGTAGGGATCCCATTTGGAAGAGGAGAAGAATAGTAAAGAAACTCTACTCAAATTCACATTCCCATTGTCCCAACCCTTTAGCCATCAGTGTGCAAGGAGCAATACAGAGCAAAGAAGTTGGAGGACATTTGAAGAGGAGCTCAGGATCAGGTTCATAGAGTGGTGGCCGGTCTCGAAATTGTAAGTTAATTCATTCAAAGTAATAAACAAATGCTTTTCCCATCCCACTTTATGAGTTCTTCATAGTTTGTTAAATACATGTTTGAATCTCTAACCTATTAGTTTGTAGGTCAAATGCATGTGTAGTTTGTTGATTTTTTTGTATGCAGGTCAGCCTTGGGAGGAGAACTGCTAACAAGTGATCAAACGGGAGGAAGGATCGACATCGAACGCCTAGAACAATGTATGTTGGTCTAACCATGTATTTTCTGAAAAGAAATGGGGCTTAAGTCTAGGGACAAAGGTAGAAAGTAGGTTTATTTTGGTCATATATGCATGCATAATATAACCCTATTTGCTAGTCCGTAAGGGGATTTCCCACTCACAACACAATCCTGAGTGATTGGACTAGAACCAATATTGAAAACATAACCTGCAATAGAGTTCCCATCATCAGGGTTTCTAGCCCAATCAGAATCAGTGAAACCAACCAACAAAGAAGCCCTCCTTGAATCATAATGTATCCCAAACTGAACTATACCCTGGATATATTGAAGTATATCCTTTTTGCTACTTTCCAATGGCTCTCATGAGGTGTTTTCATATATCGGGCAACAATATTAACATCAAAGGAAATATCAGGATAGGTATGAGTCGAATACAAAAGGCTACCAACTAACTAAAGGTACAAAGTGGCATCTACTTTGAGTGTTGTAGAAGTGGCAGAAAGTTTGACTCTAGATTGGAAGGAAGATGGGAATGGTTTACAATCACCCATGTGAAAACTATGAAGAAGGTCACATGCATAATAAGACTGGGCGAGAGAAACTTCTTCCTTGGTTAGCAAGACCTGGAGGTAAAGAAAATAATGCAAATATACTAAGTCTATCATTTCCAATTTCTTCTCAAGGTTAGATTTCACATGAGTTAAAAGTTTGGGGTCACTACTGGTGAGTATAAGGTCATCAACATAAAGAACACGTATTATGAGATGGTTACCTACTTTCTTGGTATAGACATTGGGGTCAGAATGACATCTAGAAAAGATAGTGTCAAGACTAAAGATATCCATTTTAATATACCAATCTTGAGGAACTTTCTTAAGACCATAAAGAGATTTATTAAGGTGGAAAAGAAGGCTTGGGTCATTCTAAATATAGCCAATAGGTTGTTCCATGTAAATGTCTTCTTGTAAATTCCCATGCAAAAAGGGCCCGTTACCCCCCCATGCCTAGGGGTGACTAGAGGAAAGCATGTATTGTGGCCCGCAATGGAGACAATGATCCCAACCATGATGATGATAAACATGTCCACAGATGGCAACCCAACAACAAAACTCATATTCCTCTACAACTACAGGTGAACCAAGGCTCATCACATCCAAACAAACCAGTGTATTTGAGATGGTAAGCCAGTGTCACCATGAGGTATGTTAGTGTTTCTTTCATGCAAAGTGTTGTGCTTGATTTGTTGGGCATGTTGATGAAAATCTTTGGTTGAAGTTGGATAATGGATCACTGGCTTGGGAAATTGTCTGTTAGATAGTAAAAGAGGGTTGTTAGATAGTGTTTTCAAAGAATTATAGTAACAGCCAAGTGGTTGTAGCAAATATTTGCTACATAAACAAATTTTAACCATAAAAATGATCAAGTAAACCGTAAAAAATTTAGCTAATAGGCAGTACTAAGTAGAACAATAATAGTGGCTTCCAAGCAAATTTTCACGGTTGAAAAATAGGTTAAAGAGAGAGTTTGAATGTGTTTTGCTGCAACCTTAATGGCTATATATTTTATTTGATTATAACTATAGAACTACTAGGCCAATCAATATGCCTTAGTGGCTTGAGCAAGATTAAGACACTAAGAAAATATTCAAACTAAAACAAATTTGATATCTCACAAAATCATATGTACCAATGCAAGTAATTTATTTCTCCAATGCAAAATTAGATTAGTGCCTTTCCAAATGGGTTATAGAGTCTTCTTGTATTAGGTTATGTCTACCACTTCTCTTGGGGTGTAAGCCCTTTTACTCCCAAGAGAAAGTATCCCTAACAAGGTAAATATAGGAGGGTGTAAGTCCATTTACTCCTCCTAACAACCTTCACAATGGCTTATTCAATGAACAATAATGATAAACTTGGTGGAGGGTGTATGCCCTTATACTCCTCCAAGGATCTAGCTAACAACAACCATGAAACAAGCAAGCTGAACTAACAATATCCATATTTTTCTTACCAATTCCAAGAGAAATGCAAGATAAACCCTTATTCACCTAGAAAATTCCATCACCATTAGAAAAATAATAGCCTCCAAGAGATAGCACACCACTTAGCTTCACAAGACAAGTATAAACCATAACATAAGAGAGAGAGAGAGAGAGAGAGAGAGAGAGAGAGAGAGAGAGAGAGAGAGAGAGAGAGAGATGAATTTTTTCCAAGAGGGGCAAAAATTTCAGCCAAGTAGCTCTTCTCACATGAGAGAGTTATGAAAAAATGAAATTATTCAAGCCTTTATTTATACTAGGCTTATAAAAGTCATTTTTCCACATAAAATTAGGGTAAACCACAAAACAAGGTGGTCGTCCCCCTTAATTTTGCCCCTTTACATTTTTAAATTGAATTTTACACAAATTAAAACCTAAAAGATGACATCATGCCCTAATTGGGTGACATATTGGTACTTGTTCACCACCTATTTCAATTAGGGGGTCAACTCCATGTACCATGAAGATATGTAACTAACGGTGCAACAAGTTTGAAGACTTTTTGGTTCTACAAGGCATTTTTGGCCTCATCACTTATTTTTGTAATTGGAATTTCCACTCCCATGTGTGGGATAATAATGTAATGGGTCTACATGGATCATATTTTAGGTTAGTTTCCTAGGACTTTATCATTAGAGAAGTCCTTTCATCGAGTGTTTTTTTTCCTCGGGTAATTAATTTGGCCTAACCGACCTTATTAATTTCCCTTGCGTTTTTCACTCCCACAATAATCCTCCAAAGTGGTGAAAGGCGTTCTAATGGTCAATCCCTATAGTGAATTGTGTCTATGAATATTGTAAATGACCATGCTAGAAATCTCCTAGAGTCTTGCACAATTTTATTGAGTCAAAAGTATTTTTTTTAATTTTTTAAAATTACCTAGTTAATAATATTTTTAATTAAATTTGAAGTAAAAATGTAAAAACTAGGTCCTTGGGATTTTTGATAGGGGTATTTGTGCTCAAAAGAAATGGAATGAGACCCCCTACACCCTTGGACCAAGTTTCAGCTCAATTGGACAAGTTTTTCTAGGTGTTTGTCCGTGAGGAGTCCAGGTCAATCTAAAACAACAATTTAATTGCTTGATTTGACAAAGTAAAAAATCGACGTTTCGAATCCTGCATATTAATGGATTAAGATCAACACGCTTTCAAATTGATGATTAGTCTTGATGATGAATCCCGATTTGGATTCGAAACGTCGATGAAAAAATGACACCAACTGTGGATTCTCCGAAAAATAACTTCGAAACTTCTCACCAGAACAAGTTTCGTTTAGTGGAAAATATGCGGATAAAAATCATTAGACGAGCTGTTGATATAGACTTGCTCAAAAAATTTAATTTTTGTTTAACTCTACAAATAGGGTTTATAGATAGTTGACTTGGTTAAAATCATTTATTGTCCTGCATATTAATGGATTAAGATCAACAAGCTTTCAAATTGACGATTAGTCCTAATGATGAATCCTGATTTGGATTCGAAACGTCGATGACAAAATGACACCAAATGTGGATTCTCCAGCAAATAACTTCGAAACTCCTTACCAGAACAATTTCCGTTTAATGGAAAATATGCGGATTAAAATCATTAGACGAGCTGCTAATCTAGACTTTCTCAAACATTTTAATTTTTGTTTAACTCTACAAATAAGGTTTATAGATAGCCGACATGGTTAATATATTTTATTTTCTTGCATATTAATGGATTAAGATCAACAAGCTTTCAAATTGACGATTAGTCTTGACGATGAATCCCGATTCGGATTCGAAACATCGATGACAAAATGACACCAACTGTGGATTCTCCGACAAATAACTTTGAAACTCCTCACTAGAACAATTTTCGTTTAATATAAAATCTGCGGATTAAAATCATTAGACGAGCTGTTGATCTAGACTTTCTCAAACAACTTAATTTTTGTTTAACTATGCAAATAGGGTTTATAGATAGCCGACCTGGTTAAAATCTTTTATTGTCCTGCATATTAATGGATTAAGATCAACAAGCTTTCAAATTGACAATTAGTCTTGATGATGAATCCCGATTCAGATTTGAAATGTTGATGAAAAAATGACACCAATTGTGGATTCTTCGACAAATAACTTCGAAACTCCTCACCGGAACAATTTTCGTTTGATGGAAAATATGCGGATTAAAATCATTAGATGCACTGTTGATCTAGACTTTCTCAAACAATTTAATTTTTGTGTAACTCTGCAAATAGGGTTTATAGATAGTCGACCTGGTTAAAATCTTTTATTGTCCTGCATATTAATGGATTAAGATCAAGAAGTTTTCAAATTGTCGATTAGTCCTAATGATGAATCCCGATTCAGATTCGAAACGTCGTTGACAAAATGACACCAACTGTGGATTCTCCGACAAATAACTTTGAAACTCCTCACAAGAACAATTTCCGTTTAACGGAAAATATGCGGATTAAAATCATTAGACGAGCTGTTGATCTAGACTTTCTCAAACAATTTAAATTTTGTTTAACTCTGCAAATAGGGTTTATAGATAGCCGACCTGGTTAAAATATTTTATTGTCCCGCATATTAATGGATTAAGATCAACAAGATTTTAAATTGACGATTAGTCCTGATGATGAATCCTGATTCGGATTCAAAATGACACAAACTGTGGATTATCCGACAAATAACTTCGAAACTCCTCACTAGAAAAAATTTCGTTTAATGGAAAATCTGCGGATTAAAATCATTAGACGAGCTGCTAATCTAGACTTTCTCAAAGAATTTAATTTTTGTTTAACTCTGCAAATAGGGTTTATAGATAGATGACCTGGTTAAAATCTTTTATTGTCTTACATATTAATGGATTAAGATCAACAAGCTTTCAAATTGACGATTAATCCTGATGATGAATCCCAATTCGGAATCGAAACGTTGATGGAAAAATGACACCAACTGTGGATTCTCCGACAAATAACTTCGAAACTCCTCACCAGAACAATTTTTGTTTAATGGAAAATCTGCAGATTAAAATCATTGGACGAGCTGCTGATTTAGACTTTCTCAAACAATTTAATTTTTGTTTAAGTTTGCAAATAGGGTTTATAGATAGTCAATCTGGTTAAAATATTTTATTGTCCTGCATATTAATGGATTAAGATCATCAAGCTTTCAAATTGACGATTAGTCCTGATGATGAATCCCGATTCGGATTTGAAACGTCGATGAAAAAATGACACCAACTGTGGATTCTCCGGCAAATAACTTTGAAACTCCTCACCACAGAAATCTGAGAACAATAATATCTTTCATGTACGGAAGGGAAACCTGGAACAATTTTCATTTGATGGAAAGTCTGCGGATTAAAATCATTAGACGAGGTGCTGATCTAGACTTTCTCAAACAATTTAATTTTTGTTTAACTCTGCAAATAGGTTTTATAGATAGCCGACCTGGTTAAAATATTTTATTGTCCTACATATTAATGGATTAATATCAACAAGCTTTCAAATTGATGATTAGTCCTGATGATGAGTCTCGATTCGGATTCGAAACGTCGATGAAAAAATGACACCAACTGTGGATTCTACGGCAAATAAATTCGAAACTCCTCACCACAAAATATGAAAACAATAATATCTTCCCTGTTCGGAAGGGAAACATGGAACAATTTTCGTTTAATGGAAAATCTACGGATTAAAATCATTAGACGAGCTGTTGATCTAGACTTTCTCAAACAATTTAATTTTTGTTTAACTTTGCAAATAGGATTTATAGATAGCCGACCTGGTTAAAATCTTTTATTGTCCTACATATTAATGGATTAAGATCAACAAGATTTCAAATTGACGATTAGCCCTGATGATGAATCCCGATTTAGAATTGAAACGTCGATGACAAAATGACACCAATTGTGGATTCTCCGACAAATAACTTTGAAACTCCTCACCAGAACAATTTCTGTTTAATGGAAAATCTGCGGATTAAAATCATTAGATGAGATGTTGATCTAGACTTTCTCAAACAATTTAATTTGTGTTTAACTCTCCAAATAGGGTTTATAGATAGCCGACCTGGTTAAAATCTTTTATTGTCCTGCATATTAATGGATTAAGATCAACAAGCTTTCAAATTGACGATTAGTCCTGATGATGAATCTCAATTCGGATTTGAAACGTCGATGACAAAATTACACCAATTGTGGATTCTTCGACAAATAACTTCGAAACTCCTCACCACAGAAATCTGAGAACAGTAATATCTTCCCTGTATGGAAGGGAAACCTAGAACAATTTCCATTTAATGGAAAATCTGCGGATTAAAATCATTAGACGAGTTGCTGATCTAGACTTTCTCAAACAATTTAATTTTTGTTTAACTCTGCAAATAGGGTTTATAGATAGCCGACCTGGTTAAAATATTTTATTGTCCTGCATATTAATGGATTAAATCATCAAGATTTCAAATGATGATTAGTCCTGATGATGAATCCTGGTTCGGATTCAAAACGTCAATGACAAAATGACACCAACTGTGGATTCTTCGGCAAATAACTTCGAAACTCCTCACCACAAAAATTCGAAAACAATAATATCTTCCCTATACGGAAGGGAAACCTGGAACAATTTCCATTTAATGGAAAATATGCAGATTAAAATCATTAGATGAGTTGCTGATCTAGACTTTCTCAAACAATTTAATTTTTGTTTAACTCTGCAAATAGGGTTTATAGATAGCTGGCCTGGTTAAAATATTGTATTTTCCTGCATATTAATGGATTAAGATCGGCAAGATTTCAAATTGACGATTAGTCCTGATGACGAATCCTGATTCAGATTCGAAACGTCGATGACAAAATGACACAAACTGTGGATTCTCCGACAAATAACTTCGAAACTCCTCACCGCATAAATATGAAAACAATAATATCTTCCCTGTACGGAAGGGAAACCTAGAACAATTTCCATTTAATTGAAAATCTGCGTATTAAAATCATTAGACGATTTGCTGATATAGACTTTCTCAAACAATGCAAAGACAAGAATCTTACCCCAAAATTTATTAATTAATTTGTTTTTAATTTTTTGTTTAACTCTGCAAATAGGGTTTATAGATAGTCGACCTGGTTAAAATATTTTATTGTCTTGCATCTAAACTATTAATGGATTAAGATCATCTAGCTTTCAAATTGACGATTAGTCCTGATGATGAATCTCAATTTGGATTCGAAACGTCGATGACAAAATGACACCGTGGATTCTCTGGCAAATAACTTCGAAACTCCTCACCACAGAAATCTGAAAACAATAAAGTCAAAAATGTCAAATAATTGTAATATGAGCAAAATGGTTAGAGAAAGAGTGGGAGATGATGTCTAAACCTATTCCTAAGATACCCGAACCCCTTTCCTAACCTTATTTCACCCCCATCACTTAGCCACCACTTCATTAAGTCATCCCCCCTAGGGAAATTGTGCCCCCCTTGAGGAAAAAATCATGAACTCCTTGTTTGAACTCCTTCATTTATATCTCCAATTATCTGTTTTTCAGGATGATTCTTTCTAATAATTCTGAGAGGTGATTTTGCTTCTTTCTGCTGATTTGTGTCAGTTTGAATATTCGTATCTTCATCTGATCCAGATTCTTCTCTTTCTGATCCTTGGACCTGTTCATCTTCATCTTCAATTGTATCTCCTGTTCTTGATTCAACACTGCTTATATTTCTGACTGGGATTTCTTCATCAACTTTTATATCTATACAATCAACTAGTTTATGCAATCTTTTATTGTAGCATCTGTACCCTTTACTGTTTGTAGCATAACCCAAGAAGATACCTTCATCAGCCCGATCATCATATTTGCCAATATCTTCATCATTGTTTTTGATATAACATTTACTACCAAAAACTTTGAAATTCTTGATTGAAGCAGGTCTTCCAAACCAAAGTTCATAAGGGGTCTTGTCACTGTGTGGTCTGAGATGAGCT
>ML789791.1:160067-212587 GCA_009831015.1 Picea engelmannii
TCATCCTTGTTGGCTAGCACAACAGGCTTTGTATATCCAGTCTCTACTACATCCCAAACATCAGCACCCAAGGCCATTAAGTATGTTCTCATTCTAATCTTCCAGAAGGCAAAATTTGTTCCATCAAATAGAGGGGGCTTAGAATTCGAAGTCCCTTCATGACTTGTCATGTTTAAGCTTACAGATCTACCTTTAAATAAAAGGAACCCGCTTTGATACCAATTGTTGGAAATACTAAAACAACTTAGAGGGGGGGTGAATCAGTTGTTTATGAGCTTAAACAATTTTATACCTTTTAAAAATTATTAATCTTCCTTCAAGTGATCATCAACAATATACAACATATGGACAGTAAAAGTAAAGACCATCAGTCACACATAAAGTACACACAGAGACAGATTTTCACGAGGAAACCCATAAAAGGAGAAAACCTCTTCTTCTTAGAAATGATAGGCAGTCTTTTTCAGTTCTGTACATCATTTACAATTGAGTGCCAAGTCAATGTGAGGCTGCTACCTCTGTTTTACAAGCTGCAACTTGTTTGAGAGCACCAACTCTCTGGTTTATCTAGCACCCACTAGAAGGAAGCACCAACTCCCTGAATATTCCAGCACCAACTGGATGGAAGCACCAACTTCCTGAATGTGCCAGCACCAACTGGATGGAAGCACCAACTTCCAGTTACACAGGCTCCAACCTGTATAACAGAGAAAACTAGTTCTCCCTAGCACCATCCTGCCACCCTGGTTTCTCTGGCTGCAACCATATGGAAGCTACAACTTCTTGTGTTCAAGCTCCCACTTGAACCTTTGAGGACAATAGTCCTCCCGAGCACCTCCCAACCTCCCTAAATATCAAATAATGAATACACAGACAATTACCCAGATAAATCAATTCTTACCTTCCTTTCTCTGTTCTGTAAGTCTGATCTTCTACAAACTATTCTGCAAATCTTCTCTTTCCCTGTTTGTTCAGTAGGTCTGCTCTGCATCAACTCGTACTCTCGTTCTGCTCTTCTTCAACTCGTTCTGTTATTCTGCTCTGCGTTTTCTCTTGCTCTGCTATTCTGCTCTACGTTCCATTTCACTCTGCACATATGCTTCCTTTCCTACCACACATCCTCTTATGTATTCCTTTCTTACAGTTTCATTCTTTTTCCTCCAGAACAACCAACCTTGCACAATGTGTCTTATTTTCTTTTATGCACATCTCTCTTGACAGTTCCACTTCGCCTTCCCTCAACCAAAACAAGAACACCTGTCCTTGCAACTGAAATGCCAACTGATTCGCAATCAAGAATCCATTTTTCTAACAGATTCCAAACTCAGGAGTTAATCTGTGAGTAAGAACAGTAACCCTCCGATCACAATCAAGTTTTATCCACACCGTTGGATGACCTTTATTATTCTTGCCTTTTTAAATCGGGTTTCGACATTCCTTATGTTTAATGTTATTTTCACTTACAAATCCCGATTCACAAAAATTCTGTAAAGCGATCAGATCAACGATCCAGATCATAATCAGATCTGACGATTTAGATTAAGTCGGGAATTCACTCATCGCGAAATCGGAATTCCTGACGTTCATAGTTTTTGTCACTTACAAATCCCGATCTCCAAAACTCCGTGAGAGGTCAGATCAACGGTCCAGATCATTTCTTGATCTGACGGTCTAGATTCAATCGTGATTTCACATATCACGAAATCGACATTCTTGATGCATTGAGTTCTTTGCCTCTTGAGTTCGCGATCCGCGAAACTCCGATATGGAGTTATACCAACGATTGAGATTGGTTCTTGATTCAACGACTGTCGTGATTTCGCATATTGCGTTTTCAACATTCATGTTGCATGCCTTACCATATCACGATTCGCGAAACTCTGATATGGTATAAGATCAACGGTCCAGATCTGAGCTTGACTTGATGGCTAAGATTGAAGCGCGATATCGCATATCGCGATTTCAGAATTTCTGTTGCATTGTGTTCTTGTCTCCTTGATATCGCGATTCACAAAACTCCGACATGAACTATGATCAACGGTCTAAATTCACTCTCGATTCAATGACTGCGATTAAATCGCGAAATCGCATATCGCGATTTTGGGGTTCTTGTTGTAAAGCGATTTTGACATTTCAAAGTCCCGATCCCCGATACTCCGACAGTGACTGGAATTAACGGTCCAGATCAAAGTTTGATCTGACGGCTCAGATTTCATCGCGAATTTGCATATTGTGATTACACCCGCTTCTCCTTGCAGTTTAAAGACCGTCCAGGTTCTCTTTGATCCAACGGTGGTCGGACCCTGCGCTCGGATCTGACGACTGAGATCTGTCTCCCTCTTCAATGATCAAAGATTCTTCTTCACAAACTTTCTCTCATGCGTTGCTTTCGATCATTCGCTGCCTTCGATATTTCACTGCTTTCGATCATTCATCTCTCTGTACTTATCTTCTGTTTTCCTGTCAATTACAAACTTGTTGTTCTCAAGTCATCTTCACTGTTGCCATCAATGACAAGCATTCATTGTCTGTTAACTGTCTGTTAAATATTTGCCAACATTACTATGCTCAAATTTCTCCCATATCTCCCATTCTCTTCTCTTTCTCATTCTTGCTCTAGATTTTTTGAGAGAAGTTTGTTGCAAGTATTTCCAGCAACCTTCTACTATCAATAAAAAAAAACTTTGGAGGCAAATGGTGTGTTAAGATTTTTCTTGGTGCATCAAATATTGGAGGTGATATTTCTTGGTTGTTCTTTTGTGTATGCTTTCTTTCAAGTTTAGAGTAGAGATCCCAAGCAAAGTATTTTGTTTGGGTAGATTTGCAATAGTATTGTTGTAGATCTAAGTGAGTAGTTTATAGGTTTACAGAGTATTTTGTATTTCCTTTTCGATCTACTCACCCCTTTGCTTTATTTTTGTAGTTTTCTCACAAATATTTGCAGGTCACTTCAAGGGTTTGAAATGTTTGTTTTAGATTTGAAAACTTGCCTTACTCATCCACATTCACCCTCTAAATTTTCTGCACTCTATTTTTGTTCATTTCCATTGAGTTTTTGAACATTCTAACCATTAGAATAGGCCATTTAAATCATTTTTATATGCTGGTTTTTTCTGCATAAATTTTATGTTGTAGCTAACAATTTTTTTTTGAGTTTGTGTCACTTTTTGCAGCATTTCCAACAAGTTTTTGTTTGCTATTTTTTTGTAGGTTGGTGACAAAAAGAGGGATCTACAACCCATTTGGGGCATCTACAAGTCAAAGATCAACCTCTCAAGTTGGAGTAAATACTACCCATCTTCTTCTACTCTTCTATTCATTGTAAGGAAGCCCAAAGAGAGTCTCTGTAATGTTCCTGAGCCAAATTTTTGCTCAGAACACTAACTGTTTACTGTTGTTATGTTGTTCATGTGTTTGCAAGTGTATCCATATGAGGTGCATGGATTATTCAATGCTGATAGACCAATAGATATGAAACATACATTCATAAACAAGACAAGATATATAAGAACACCAGTAGAGAGTCAAAATGTCAGATCTGACCTTTATTTAGATAGTAAGAAGTCCCTGTATACAAGAGAACTGCAGATATGGGAGAAAGCCCCAATAATAACAAAATGGGCTTCTAGCCGATACAATAAGAAGAACAATAGAAGATGAATTCCTCCCAAAGGCTCTAAGAGAAGAGATCCAAGCCTCCAAAGGCCACCAACAAGTAGATATGACTGAAGATAGAAGAAACTGATCAAACCTCCTCAACTGGATGAGTTGCGCCCTGCTATGGATGCTGCCAAACCCTCAAGTTTAGGCCTACCCTCTCCTAACCTCCAAATCCTCTGAAACTCGCTCATAATGTATATTGGGTTGCTAGAAACCCCCAAAATCAATCTCAAGCTGATCTGAACAATGCTTCTCTTCGAAATGGCCAATCCCTAAATTGGATTGCACCCTCTTTGGTTTGATAAATTCAAGAGGGTATGTTTCCCCCCCTAGAGATCTCCAAACTCCGTTAGATCATTGATCGGGCCACTGCTACCATGATACTAAAGTCTCAAACCAAACTATGGAGATTTGACCCTCCAAACACTGAAAATACCTTTCTGCAGGACGTCCCCTTCCTCTTCAGTGTGTGCCAAGCTCACAAAAATAAACTGCAAGGGAAAAATGCTCTAGAATAGACCAAGAATGATGCCAGGGACCCTCTGAAGATAAACCAGGTGGTATATTTCCCAAATGCCTCCTGCTTCCTCCAGATCGAACTAGAACCTCCAAGATGGTGCGCACCCTAGTTGGAAACCCCCCTGGTGAATGCTTGTAGAACCAACCTGAAACACTGTACAATGGTGTGGGAGGATTATTTTACCTCTGGGACCAAGCCTGGATCAATGAAGGTGGGATATTTCACCATCGAGTTGATCTCTAGGTTTTTAGACTCAAAACCCTCAAAACTGATTGTGCTCAAGAGCTCCAATGCAAAAATGATAATAATCCAGAATGAATAAGAAGTGTGCCCTACCCTTTCCTTTATAGCTCCAATCTATTCCTCCATTGAGTTAGTTTAACCCTTAGGGTTAACTCTTAACCTAACTCATCCTTTCTAATTCTTTGTTGAGTTACCCTTTTTCCACAAAGTCAAATTAACTTTAAAATATTACAATTCCTGGTTGAATTTGTCCCCAAAATACATGAGACTATAGTCTAGTGAGGAAATCTAGACCACTGAGTCTCTCTAACCCTCTTCATCAAGAGGTGGGGGACATTACAGTCTCTTGGGCTTGGACTTCTTAAAGTTTTGTAAAATTCTGCAATTTATTTTCTTAGTTTGCCTATGCCTAGCATAGAGTTTGGCCATGCCAACCACTCTAAATCGTATGGCTAGAATTTAGCATTTTATTTTAGCATTGTTTATTTACTTGTTTTCCCGAGTTGTCCTTAAGACAAGGTTGTGTGTCTAGGATTAGTTTCATTTCCAAGCTCTTTTATTTCAAGTTATTTATTTTCACCCACTTGTGCACAAAACTGAAAGGCTTTGTCCTCCATATTGTGCACTTGTTGTGGTTGCAAGTAGTATAGATTTGCTTTCAAGTTATTCATTCATTCTTTATTCGTTTTCCTACACCTAGCATAGTTTTTGGCCAAGCCAGCCATGCTATAACGTAAGGCTAGGTAGATATTGATGGTTTATTGCTTCTATTTCTTATGCTTTATGTGATTATATTTAGATATTAGACGCTTATCATCTTTATGTGCTTAAGCTCATAGAGGAATAATAATTTACTTGTCTATTCTTTTCAAGCATTTCATTTCCTTCATACAAATCTATTCTTTACTTTCAAGTTATTGCAAGTTACTTTCAAGTACTTTACTTTCATGCTATTTACTTTCAAGTACTTTTACTTTACTTGCAAGCACTTTTACATTTCAAGGACTCAAATTAACTTAACTAATATTTAAGTTTCAATTTACCTTAGATATTTAGGGGCTTCAATCAAACTAGTTTAATTAGAGCACCTACTACTGTCCCAACTTTGCTATCAAAAAATGGACTTGAGGAAAGAACTTGGGGGCTAGATCAGGGATGGTCTCACGACACTAGGTGTCCTCCTTGTTTCCCGGATTGACCTGTGGAGCTAGGGTAAGGAATTGTTTTCCTTACTTATTGAGCACCCAACAATCCTTTTGGTATAAGCGGGGAGAGTTTTAGGGAAGTCACATAGTTTTAGGATTCACACTTCACTTGATCAACCTTAATCCTAAAATCTATCCACATTAACCTTGGCTTAATTTCATAATCTATTTTATGGTTCATGCTCTCTAATTTCAACAAGCATTTCACTTCAAGTTATTTTTCATGTTATTTTATTGAGCACTTGTGGATGGTTAGCTATTGAACTTGGAAGTTGCGTATTTCTTTCCCGTGGAGGCTTTTACTTGATTTATCTTTGCCCATTTGAAGTTGCGCACTAGCCGTTGGAGGCTCTTTTGATTGATCTTGCATCTATCTTTGAGTTGTGTACTAGAGCCTTTTTCTTAACCCCTTGAAGTTGCGCATCTTGTGGAGGCACTTCATCGTTTGGGTTTTTTGAATTGTTGTGTTGTGGTGAATGCTATCTTGAATGACTTTTTCCTTCCCTGCACAATCAAATCAAGTCAGTTTATGGTTGCTTCAAGTTAGATCTAGTTAGTGCTTGTTCCTTTCTTTGTTGATAATTGTATTTTGTTGTATCATTTCCTAATTATTTACATTCTAACTTTTGTAGATAGTTGTATATTGTTGTATATTTTAGTGATTCTTTGCATGCTTATTTTGTTAATAGTTATTCAATTGTAAGTTGTGTAAAGTAATTCTTTTGTATCTAGTTGTAGAGTTTTGTAAAGTTTTCTTTCTAATATTTGGTAAGCTTAGTTGACCCATTTTCCCAACCTTAGGCACTAGTCTTAGTTGTCTTAGGGAAAGGGTTGCATTTCATTGAAATTTGCACTTTGCATTGTTTGCCTCTCATATAGGCTAGATTCCCCCCAAACCTTTAACTAATTAAAATCAACTCCTAGAATTAATATTTTAACTCACATAGTAACTAGGGTCTACCCCCCTTGGCTTCCCTAAGAGTAAGCCTAGATGGAAGAAGTTCAAGTTGAGGTTACAGTGGGCTCGAACTTAGGAATTGTGCCTCCAAGGACACACTAAGTGGATTGGACTTGGTCCACATTTGCAAGTGTGTATAAGGATGACAACAGTGCTTTTGTCAAGTCGTTGAGCATTAAGAGGAATTCGTTGGGCCTCCTAAGGATTTACCTTCATGTGCTAGGGTCTTCCATGGTGCAAGGGATCCTCCTCATAATAAGGTGCCAAGTGTCCATCAAATCATCATCACCACCATCAAACCTTAGCCCTAGTCAAGACGTCAAGCCTCAAAAGTGTGGTGTAAGGACTCCAAAGGCAAGTCATTGGGCTAGATAAGGCTAGGTGTTAGCTCCAAGGTCTCCTCTCTTTCCTCCAAAGGCAATGTGCATCCTCTATTTTTCCTCCAAAGTCTGGGTCATGGCATCCAACCTGTGGGATTTCTGTCCCAATGAAGTCCTAAGTTGGGCTTGTTCCTACAAAACATCCATCAAACAAGGTCCTGCAAAGACATATGAGTGCACCCTCCAAGGGTTTCAAATCAAATGTATCATGGCAAGTAAAATCACATTTAATACAAGAGCCACCTAAACATGTGCATCAAAACTACCTCATCAAATTAAACAAATTCTCAAAGATCCTATGCAATTTTCCAAGTTTAGGTATGCGAGGGTTGTCAAGGTGACCTATTGGGTGAGTCATTCCTTAAGTTAAGGAGTGTTTCCTAGGTGGACCCTCTCTAATCCATGTGAAGAAGATGAAGTGGATGGGGTAAGACTTTTGGGCATGGGGTTCATGACATACAAGGGTTTGTATTGTCTCATTTATGGGTGCCTTTGTAGATGGTTTGTTGCACCTTCATTTTCAATGCATCCTTTTTCCAAGCCCATTTATTTTCCATTAATTTATTTAAGTCCAGAACAATTGGGTACTCCAAATGGGTAACATAAGGCTTGGAGGTAGTACCACAATGTCACTCAGAGCTGGAGGTACATAGAGTGCCATGTGCGTAAAGCAAAGGGTGTACCACACTTGTGTAGATCCCTCAACAAGTGGGACGTTTTATATATGTAAAAATGTCTCTTTCAGATCTTTGATTTTTTAGGAGAAACTATTCATTGTTCTCAAGACCTCTTTGGGAGAGGATATGGAAGGTTATAGTTTTGGATTTTATCTTTTTCCAGCTACATTCCCTCTGGGCCTTCAACCCCTTCTTCCCATGAAATGCGGTAAATCCCTTCTTGGGTCAGTGCACCCAAAAATCCCAAAAGATAAGGAGACGAAAAGGATGAAGTGTGAAAAATGATAAGTATGATCGAGAATGGCACGGTGACTCGTCAAAGGGACCTCCTAGTAGCAAACCCATCCCCAAGGGTGACCACTGACTAGGGCACAATGCAAACGACCAAGATGTAACAGGGAAAATAACATAATTTGAAAGAAAATTTTCTATAATCAAAAGCAACTTCAAATGCAACATATTCAAATACCTCAAGTAATAAAGTGACACTTACCACAATACCTAACTTGTACCTCATGGAACAAGATCCATTATCTTCTAGAAGCAAGATGATGTTGTGAATGCCATCATGACGAACCAAGGATGCGTGGTGGTGAAGTGGGTCTCTGTCTGTGCATGTGGGCATTGTTAGTCATTTGTTTCTCGATACTCCATGTCTGCAACCTGAGGGCCTTAAGACATCGTCTCCTTAGTTATCCCTAGAAATCGGGAACAACACTCTTTAATGTGACTCACTCTCTCCTTGTTGGACCTCTAACATTTCTCTTTGTATTGGATATTGTATTGAACTTGTGTGTGAAGTCAGGGGGATATCCCCCCTGTTGGACCTTCGACATAGTTCTTTGCATCCAATTGCGGGATAACTTCTAAAGGGCCATATTTGGAATCTCAGTGTTTTAAAACCGGTCAAATCGGAACCAGAACCGACCGGTTTGACTGGTTAGAAGGTTGATCGGTTATAACCGAGAGAAAAACCAAACCAGCCGGCCGGTTTATGACCGAACCGGGCGGTTCGGTACAAAACCAGCCGGTTCCATCATAAATCGGCTGGTTCGGTTTAGTTTTTCTCGAGGACGCTCGTGGACTTGAAAACTTAATTATTTTTGGGTTTTGGAAACCCCTTACCCCCTCTAAACCCTAACATCATGCTATAGATACACAACATTCCCCTCTAAGAGCCTCACACCTCTCTCATTCATCATTTGGGAGCATTTCGGTTTTGGAGCAACATTGATTCTTGAGGAGCTTATTGGGCAAGTGTTTTGGGTAGTTTATGGTGGATTTGGCATCTCAACTAGGAGGGTATAGTTCATATTCAAGTTTGTAGGAGTTTGGAGGAGACTCTAGAGGTATGTTGAACAATTTCCACTCATTTTTTTTCCATCTTGAAATTTAAATCTTGATTTTTGAATGTTTGAAAGTTTGAAACTTGTAAGAGTCTAAGACAAGGTTCCTTCTTTGCTATTTTCAGATTGCTTGCATTGTGCAAATTCCACCTTTGATTTAGCCTTTGAGTTTGCATTTACAAATTTACAATGTCCCCAAAAGCTAAATATGCCGCATGGGTTCATGCTGAGGTGATTGAAGGTCTAATGTATTGCAAGTATTGTCAAAAATGCATCAAGGGGGGGGTTGGCATTTGTAGGTTGAAAGAATACTTAGCTGGTATTAAAGGCCAAGTTAAATCATGTGAGGCACCATTGGATGTTATTGGGCATATTAGAGAAGAGATGAAAAAAATACTTAATGACTACCAACAAGATAAGGCTAGGGAAAAAGCTATACAGGCTGAAATAGGGAGTAAGAGGGAAGCCAACCCCACTTTTGATTATGAGGACTCTCCATCTCTTCATTCTACCAATGTTAGACATAGATACCCCTTTCATTATGTTACTTCTCCCCTTGATAGTGAAAATACCATGAATCCACCTAAAATTAAAAAGAGGAATAACATCCAAAGCTATTTCACACCTCCCCCCACTTCTGGCTCTGACAATGCCAATGTTTCTCAAGTTCATGTTCAACCCACTCAATATCATCCCACCTTAGATGACCATTGGAAGAAACAATATAGAGAGATTACTTATGAGTACATAGCTATATGGTGGTATCATGCTGATATCCCCTTCAATGTTGCCCGCTCACCATATTACCAACCTATGTGGGATTCCATTATTGCTTGTGGGAGGGGCTTCAAAGGCCCTAGTATGCATGATTTGAGGGGATCTCTTTTGCAAAAAGAGGTCGAATCCATTGAATAATAATTGAGAGATTTCAAAGTATCATGGGCCAAAACAGGATGTACCATCATGTTAGATGGATGGAGTGATGGAAAGAACCGTACTATCATAAATTTCCTTGTCTCTTGCCCACAAGGAACCATGTTTTTGAGATTAGTTGATGCATATGATAGGGTCAAAGATGAAAACTTGTTGTTTGAGCTATTATATGAGGTTGTTATGGAGGTGGGGGTGGAGAATGTTGTTAAGGTCATCATAGACAATGCCTCTAACCATGTTCTTGCTGGGAAGATGTTAGAGGAGAAACAAAAAACCATATTTTGGACCCCATGTGCTGCACATTGCATAGACCTCATGCTTGAGGACATTGGAAAACAAGAATGGATCAAAAACACCGTAGAGCATGCCAAAATCATCACAAAGTACATCTACAACCACTCATGGGTTTTGAGCTCGATGAGGAAAAACACAAAGAAAGGAGAACTTCTTAGGCCTTCCATCACTAGATTTGCAACTCACTTCTTGACATTGCAATCTATGGCTTCCCAATCAAGTAACTTGCAAAAGATGTTTGCATCTGATGAATGGAATGAATCTCATTGGGCCCGCAAACCAGATGGAAAAGACACCAAAAAGAAAGTTAATGATCCCATATTTTGGAAAAAAGCAGCATAAATTGTGAAAATTGTCGAGCCACTTGTTAAGGTGTTGCGACTAATGGATGGGGAAAAATTGGCCATGGGTTACATTTATGAGGCTATGGACCAGGAAAAGGAGAAAATAAGAGAAACGTACAAGGATAGAGTGTCCAAGTATGGGCCTATTTGGGACATCATTGATCATAGATGGAACAATCAACTCCATTGCCCTATACATGCAGCTGGGTATTTCCTAAACCTAAGGTATAGTTACAGAGCACAACTTGGACAAGATGTGACTGGGGAGGTTAAATATGGCTTGATTGATTACCTTGAGTGCATGGTCCCTTCTGAGAGTGATCAGTTGGAGATACACTGACAGATCACTTGTTTCACTAGAGCCACAGGTACCTTCGGCAAGAACCTAGCAAAAATTGCAAGGGATGTGGATAAGCCAGGTAAGAATTCCAAAGTTTAAACTTTAAAGTTCAAGTGTTTAAATTTTATACACTTTATATTTTATTACTTCAAGGAACTAACTCGACTAACTATGTTTTTTGTAGCAAACTGGCGGGAGTCATTTGGCAACCATTGTCCTCAATTGCAAAAGTAATTAGAGTGTTGATTCAAACTTGCAGTGCTTCTGAGTGTGAGTGAAATTGGTCTGTCTTTGAGAGGATTCACACGAAGAAGAGAAACCACTTAGAACAAAAACAGTTAAATGATCTAGTCTTCGTGCAGTACAACCTCCGGCTCAGGCACAACCATTTTTTGAACAAAAGACCCGATACATATCCTATTGTGTTGGATGATGTTGATCCAAATTCATATTGGATAGCGGAGACACACCCACCAAAGTTTGATGATGACCATGATTTGGAGATGGAGTTTGCAGGGTAGGCTCAAATAGATGTAGATCCACTATTAGGGCCTCGCGGTCCGATTCCAGTGTCAAACATTGCAGGCCCTAGTGGAACTGCAAGCAGGCGTAGTCGTTGTCGTATACTTCGTGTGCCTCATCGTGGTCGTACTCGTACTACTACAACTAGTTTAGATTTAGAGTGTGTAGTCACAAATGTCCCTGATGGTGATGAGTTTGAGGCCGAGTCCGAGTCCGAGTCAGATGATGATGTCGAGGGCGAGGATGCCCATGCCATTTCTACTTCTAGCAATAGTGATGATTGATCGTTGATCATGTTGATCAATGAGATAGTGACTTGTAGTCTTGACTCTTGCTAGTATGTGTTTTGTTGTTGTGGCGAGGCCATTTTGACTCTAGAGCCTCCTTGATTATGTATTTATGTTTCGATCTCTATATATGTATTTCACTTGGTGCCATTTTGATATATTCATGAGCATACTTTGGATATTTTGTCTCTAATTGTCTCTAATGCTTTGGAAACATGATTTAAAATCTTAAAAATATATTTTTTCATTAAAATTTAAATATTTTTTGTATTTAAAAAAAAAAAACGATTCATTGAAACTGGTTCGACCGGTTCATTACCGGTTCCGGTTCAGGTTGGACTCTCGACCGGCTCTGGTACTGGTTTTGGTTTTTAAAACTATAATTTGGATTAGATTTATTTTATTGTTATCACTCCACACACACTTCACACTCTTAAGTGAACTTGCACTCGCAATAGCCACTTCACAATAAACCCACAAAATTAATAACTCGTTTAATAATAAAATTTGTCAAGAGAATACACAACATCTTCGTTTTAGCATCATTTGATATCTTACAACAATCTTTACTTTTAGCATTGGTCTTCATATATTGATTATCTTTTCCACTAAGCACTTGTATCTGCTTTCATTATTGTATCTCTTTCATGCAAGTTCTTTACACGCTTTATATAACTTCATTATATGCAATTTCATTTATTTTCATATATGCTACTAGCGTAGATTTATTTGTATTTAGCTCTTGTTATTAATAAAATCCTAGATCAATTATTGTTATTAGATAGTTAAGCCTTAGATTTATTTTCTTAGGGACTACCTTCCTTGGCTTCACTAGGAGTTGGCCGAGAAGGAGGAGTCGAGGATCAGGTGACAACACCTTGACTCGAGATTTGGCCCCAAAGACACAACCAGTGGATTGAAGATTTCTTCAACGTTACCCGAGGTGTGTATAAAGGCGACAACAAAGGGGTAACACTCTTAAAAGTTTACTATTTCAGCCTTCTTGGTCTTTTTCTCTCATGTGCTATGCTTGAAGGAGGTTCATTTGTGGATTCTTTTCTCACTTGGATGGATACTTTCTGCAATTAGGGTTTTATGCTCTTGGTTTCTTAGACGAAGTAACTAATTTTCTGCAATTCTATTGTCCCTTGTTGATGTAAATGGTGAAATTGCTATTTTGTTGCAAGTAATATTGTTTTGTTGAAACCCCAAGAGGAAGACATAAGTGCTTCTCTTCCTCGTAAAGTTTAATTTGTCCAAGTTTGTGCAACGTTCTTGCTAGGGTTAGAATCCTAAAGCCCAAAGTGCTTGCACTTTAGGGTTTTAACCCCAGACCTCTAATCCTTGACCTAGGTGAAGCTATAAGAAGGGAAAAATGGTATCTAGGGCCTGTTATAGTGCAAGTTGTAAGTTGGGAAAATCCTGAACTAACCATGGAACATGTGCTACAACTTGGGAATCCTACACCCAATGTCACCTTGATGTAGACCCCACACTTCAAGGGTGACTAGGTCACTCTAGGGAGGTGATCCCGGTGACCCTAGGGGGATTGAGATGGAGATGAAGATGGATGGAAATGAAGCACCTATAGGTCAATTCTAAGTGGAGTGAAATGTGGAAACAAACTCCTTACAAGTCAAGTAATTGTTTCCCCATAAGTATAACACTTCTCTGGAAGATTGTACCTGCCTGAGACACAAGAAAAGACACTTTGCAATAGTATATGTTAGTTGGATCAACAAGTTAATCTTGTTGTCAATAATTTGCAGCAATATATAAAAATATATATTAGAAATAAAAAGGCACTATAAGCTGCTCAACAAATGCTAATGATCAAGTAGAAAATGCAAGAAAAAAACTAGTAAATGACTAGCTAAACTCAAGATGAAAAACCAATACTCTTAGCATAAAAAATAAGGCTGTTGTAAACACTTGCCTGCAACAAATTATATCAGATTTATGTCTGTAACATGCAATGTATTACAGAAATAAAATTAACCACTGAAATCTCCTCAAACTTTGCCAAAAAGTGCCCTGGACCAAGGAGAACAAGTGTGCAAACTTTGAGCAAAATCCAATGGTTGATAAGAGAGTTATTCAAGAAAGTAAGTTAGGGTTTCTGTAGCCCTAATGGTTGTGTAAATGTATTGAACCTGCATATAATATATCTATCTGGGAATTGACATACACAGTTGCAGAGAAAATAGAAGAAAAGAGAAGCAATAGAGAAAGAATGGAATAATTCTCATTAATCAAATGAATGAATGATAATTTACACATGATATACTCTATATAACTCAACCAATGCACACTGGAGGAGAATAAAATGCGTCATAGTGGTGGTATAGAGTGATCTGGACACACACCAACAATTACAGGAGTGAACTGCCACCTAGTGTAGTCTCTCGGGCAGTTACGGGAGTGAACTGCCACCTAGCTGAGTTAACTAGTCTATCAGTCTTCAGTTAACTGATTGAAACAGAGTGAAGTGAGGAGGAGATCAGGGAATCATGGGTAATGTGATATTCTGATGATGATCCCAAGGAGAATGCGCATTAGATGGTGATGATCCCAATGTTGCATGGTGATAATCCCAATGTAGCATCTAGACTCCACTCAACTGATTAAAATGAAGTGAAAATTGAAGAGAATATTCTCCCTAGAGAAATATTCTTCTTAAAATATAGGAGACTAAATAATGACTATTAAACATAGGAAAAACCTTAGGAAAAAGAAATCCTAGGTGTGTGTGAAGTAACTCCAACACCCCCCCTGAACATTACTATGGTGAAAATTGTTGATATTATGGTAGCTGTGGGAGGTATTTACGTCCACGTGTAAACCTGACGAGAATAGAATATTCTGGGAAGCAAGAAGAAACCCTAATTAGTTGGTTGATAACCCTAGAAGACAAGTAAGATCAAGAGAATGACTTGTATTAGGTTATTAGCCTCCAAGGGAAGAAGTCGGCTAAAGGAAATATTATATACTAAAGAATTAGTACCCAGACTGAGAAGTCGACCGAGGCAGTCTGCTAGAATTAGTATAAATACAGGAGGCTAGTCTTCATTCTGGCCAGGATTCTCAGAATTGCAGAAGCAACACTTGTGTGCACTACAATTGGCCAGTTTGTGTGCAAGTTTGGAGGAGAGTTTTCGTTGCAGCTGCTGCAACTAGCAGATTTCGGTTTTGTCTTGGACTCTCTCTTGGTTATGGTTTGGAATCTTTTATAAACTCTTGTTACTCTTGTTTGGTGTGCTATACTTGGAGAGGTGTGCTATCTTGTTTGGCTATCTAGCCTAGGGTTTTCTTCTAGAATGATTCTCTGTCAAGGTTAAGGTGCTCGGGGGTGGCTTTGGCCTATGGTTGGGTGACAATAGTGATATTGTCTATGGTTAAACAATCACATCCATTCATATTATAACAATTTATGGGCCCAAACCTCCTTAATTTAGTCTAACCACTGGAAGGCACCATAGCCATAAGGATACTAAGATAGTTGAAGAACTGTCGCTAGGGTTTCTAGTAGGAGTAGTTACCAAAGGACTCCTGCTAGGGTTACTAGTAGGTGCAGTTGCAGAAACCCTAACCCTCTCGTTGAGGCACCTTAAGTGAAGGGATTGACCTCATTTCTAGATAGACTAGTGTGCCCTAGCCTAGAACATCTCTTAGTACTCTCAGCAAGCCAAGATGTCAAGTTTGAGTTTTTGGTCAAATCTAGGTTTGACCAAATCAAAGCAGCCATGACTTACTCTATGAAGTCAAAAAACAAGTAATATCTGGCTTCTAACTTCAGAGCATGGAAGACAAGGATTGATCTCATCCTTTCCAAGAACAAAGTGTTGGATATCGTCAAAAGGAAAGATTGTGGAACGAGAGTTTGAAGAAGGAAAAGAGAAGGAACTGCAAAATGTTGCAGTTATGGAGAAGTTCAAAGACAATAACATCAATTCCATGAGTATCATATTGGATTCTATAAAAGACCACTTGATACCCTACATCTCCCATCTTGATTCATCTAAGAAGATGTACGATGCCCTAACAAACTTCTTCTCAGTCAGAAACATTGGACAAGTAATGCATCTGAAGAATAAGCTCCATGACATGAAGATGAATAATGATGACAACATAACATCATACATTGTGAGGATCTCTCAGTTAAGAGATCAACTACAAGCTATTGAAGAGATCATCTCAGAGAAGGAACTGGTAGATATAGTACTCAATGGTCTTCCCAAGACATGGGATGCATTTGTCGCAAGAATGAACACAAGGAAGGAGTATCCTACATTTGAAGAAATTTGGACTTGCTGTGCACAAGAAGAATCAAGGATCAGTGAAAAAGAGAAACCCCAAAAGAAATATGATGATCAATCCTTCACAACAAAGTTCAAGCATTTTAGGAATAAAAAGAAGTTTGGCTCTAGGAAGAAACCAAATCAAGAGAAAGATATGTCAAAAATACAATGCTTCAATTGTCGAAAATATGGTCACTACAAGAATCATTGTCCCGAGTTAAAGAAAAGGAAGGAGACACACAAAACATCAGTTGTCGAAGAAAGGGAACCCTCAAAGAAATCCAAGCAGGACAAAACAAACTTCTTATTCTAAGACAAGGTAACAATACTCTTCATATCTCTTGTACATACCATGTTTTCTGTACATATCTTGCATATCTATTTTCTAGAAGATAATATGTTCAAAGAAAAACAATACCTATGGAAGAACAACAAGATAAGGATTGTTATCACAATGACTACAAGTCAGGCAATACACATCAAAGGATGAAGTACATCAACAACCCCTAGTAACAATTCATGTGGAAGCCATTACAAAAGTAACAGTTGCAAGATAAGCCGAAATCAGAATTAATCTTGAAGAAACCTAGAAGAAGTAAAGACAGAAAGAAGTCAGCAATCAAAGAGGAATTATGACACTTTGCATAAGGAAATAAGGATGCATACGGAAGCATGGGATCTCTTAGATGGAGGGAGATGATTACTAAACTCCAAAAGAAGAGCATGAATGAAGCAAGGATTAGGAGGGAGCTAACCCCAAATAATATGATCCATTGAAGACGATGAAGTATCCATTCATGTTCCCATCAATGGTAGAAACCATGAAAAGCAACACGTGTTCAGTTTGAATTTAGAAGGAGTCTTCTTCAAAAAGAAGCCTTAAATTATCCCTGGTTGTCCATCCACATCCTAAAAGGAAGAAGTTGGAATCTTCAAGGCATGGAATCTATAGAAAACTCCATGGACCCAAGAGATAAAGAGAAACATGAGGAAGAACATGAAGATTCCAAGAGAGAAAGAAAAGCCAGAACAACCAGTCATTGTATCAAGAATCACAAGACTACCAGCCTGAACTGAACTCACTAAAAGAAATCAAGAAGAGGAACTGAAAGTTGTGATGAAGAATAAAGTATGGAAGACTTATGAATGAAAGCATTGCGAGATCCATAACTAGTGGTTCTCCCAGATGGAGGGAGAATACTATGATGATTGTTTGTTGTAGTAAGCCAAACATACCTTTACATGAGCCATTATATCATCCGCAATATCCATGGTTTGGAGTTTACATCAGATGAATGCAAAGACTGTTCTCCAGAATAATTGAACAAATACCGTATGAAAAGCAACCTCAAGGCTTTGAGGTATACCAGAAAGAGAACCTTGTATGTAGATGAAATAAGACAACTTGGTGGAGAACCTCCAATGCATAGTAGAAGCATGATGAAATTTTTTCTATAATAGAGATATTGTATCAGAATGGTTACTCAAAAGCTCAGAATGATGAATTGCTAATCCATGACAAACCCTCATGATGGTAGAGGAAGTACCACTTGGATATGTTCCAGTTTGACCTCTGCCATGATGTTATTCAACTATGATATACTGTAATGATCAGAGCTATATGAAGCCTTCAAAAAACCAATGTTCTAGAAAGACCGAAGTACATTGAGATCAAGCATTACATTCTCCATGATGAAGTCTAGAAAAGAGAAAGTGGTTCTCCAATATATATCTCCACAGATGAGCAGATAAGCAAACATTTTGGTAAATCCTCTGTCCAAGATGAAAGAGTTTGTGTACTCAACCTGGAGCTCGTGGAGATGACTTCCTTATTGAAAAAGGAAGAGATGACTCTCAGGTTGGGAGGGAGCACTGATGTGTTATTGATTTATGGACAATCATTTTTCAAGATTCGAAAAATGGTCCAGGATGAGCAGTTCCTTTCCATTTCGGAAAGTGGTTTGAGATTTCTGATGGAAAAGCATTTTCTAGTTCGAAAAATGGTCCAGATCGAATGGTCATTTTCGTAATGAAAATGGTTCGATGGATTGTTGATGCACCATAGACAGAAATTCCCCTTGTGGCTAACATGGGGAATGATCTAGGACAGTCTCTCTTCTTGACGATCACTCTCAGTAGTGGTAAAGAAGACTGGTCCGCCTCGTCGGACAATCATTCTTTCGAAGCTCACAATTGTGAACAATTTCGAAGAATGGTCCATTTTGGAGTTTGGTGCAGTACAATCATTTCCTTAGGAAATGGTCCGGATAGTCATTACCTAGGGCAGATTGATTCTCTCCAGGTTTCACTTTGTTTAGTGCCGGAGGAATGGCCCAGATAGGTGAATGGTCCAGGTTCAACAATCAGGGACATGCATTCCCTAGGGAAGACTCATTCTCTCTAGGTTGCACTTTGTTTAGTGCCGTAGGAATGGCCCGGATAGGGAACGATTCAGGCTCATAAATCAGGACAATTATTCTTCCTTGGTTGAGAAGAATTGTCCAGATAGATTGTCGTTGATGTTTCACTCTATGAGGGAAGATGCTCTTCCAGATCTCATAGATGTGAGTGGAATAATGGCCCAGATGATTCAGTTTATATCATAACAATGTTTTATGTGTAGGTTGATGATATGATTGTTATGGAGACTGTATGTCTCTGGACAATAGATGTATACTATTGTGGTGGATGTGTTCCAATGATTGTGACTATATGTCACTGATCAAGTATTTGTGTGCTACTTGGTGTTGCAGTGTACCACTGGATTGTAGTTGTGTACTACTATGGACATACACAGTTGTGTTCTATTGAATGACATTGTTCCAATTTCCTTGAATACTATCAGTAAGGTTGGAAATAATTATCAGCTAGATGGATGATCAATGGACAAATCTTTCCCAGACGAAAAATGGTCCAGGAAATTTATTCTTCTAGGACATATGTCCGGATTAGAAGAATGGCTCTTGTGTCACTCTGTGGAGTGAGTGACTTATTCAACATCATGTCTGATTACTCAGATGGAGTATGGTTTTGAGAGATGATGCAGTTGATGACACTGATAGTGATGATGGTGCTCATGATCTAATCATGAGATAGTCTATACGACTATGTTGATGCTACTAGGTGAATGGTATGTTTGTGCTTAAGACCATTACCTTCAATACCTCCCTAGCTAGGAGGGAGTGTTGATATTATGGTAGTTGAGGGAGGTATTTACCTCCACGTGTAAACCTGACGAGAATAGAATATTCTGGGAAGCAAGAAGAAACCCTAATTAGTTGGTTAATAACCCTAGAAGATGAGTCGGCTCAAGAGAATGACTTGTATTAGGTTATTATCCTCCAAGAGAAGAAGTCAACTAAAGGAAATATTATATACTAAAGAATTAGTACCCAGATGTTGGGCCCCAACAACTCCCCCTATATTTTTACAAAATTTAATGGGCCCCTATTAGAATCTTAATAATTATAATGAGCTACAGAATCAACATTTTCAAATAGTTCCATACCTTGGCTTGCTTTGAGACAAACTTAAGACATTCACTATAGTATGAGACATTTATTACAAGAGTATATGTCAAAAGTTAGAAACGAACATAAAAATCTCAATTTAAACAAAAACTCGTTTAAATTATGATTATGTGTTCATTCTTTTGCTCATTAGCAAGTTTGACTATTTTGAATAATGTGTTCAATACTTCATCAAATAATATCTTGGTTGGTTTCTCTTTTTCATGAAATCATTTGGTGATATTAATTAATTATTTTTTTTTTTCATTTTGCATCTCATCTCATACTAATAATAAAAAATAAAAAAGAATTATCTATTATTTGTTTGATTTTGTAAAAAAACAAAATTAACATTTTTCTCTTCTCCATTAACTTGAAGCTTCTAGAGTTTTAGGATTATTTTAAACAATGTTTGTTTATAACTTATAGTTAATTTAAATTCATTTTTTATTTTTCTAGATTTTGTTTTATTCTCAATTTTTAGGTTTCTTTTTGTTTCACAGGTTTCTATTATCAAATAATTGATACAGATCTGATCATGGCTTGATTTTATTATCCAAATACGTTCAATATGATTGATCCAAAAATAATATTGGATTGCTACAAATAATTTTATGAGCAACCATAGATAAAATATGGAAAGGCGTCAAGATCAGAAAGACGATTTTGCAGAACTGATTGCAGCCAAACCGTGATGAATTTGAAGAAACGGTTGAAAACCCAGAACCAAAATGGACCCATTTACCTTACACGTGGATATTTTCCCAAACAAATGCACGATTTGAGAGATATTTGGGTCTCTATTAGAGGAAAATTTCAGGTGGCGGAAATTAATAGTGACGCCCAGACTGTTCATTCATTTTATAAATATATGAGAAAGATCAGAGCCATGGGGATCCAAGAATTGGAGAGGAGGATTTTTATCCTTTCTCTTTTGTATATTATTGCTTTTGTAAACTTTTTATTTCTTTTCAAATGGAGTAATGGATGGCTGGAATCTTTGGGAGAATGGACGAGTATTTTCAAAGAAGAATATGAAATTTCAGATTGCTTAATGGCTTTTGTCTTGTGAGTAAAATGGTTTTATTTTCATTATAATATCTTCATATTCTTTGAATAATTGATTACGCATTGATTTAAATAGCTTTAGTCTTTGTATCAATACATGGTTAATTATTATCATTTATGTATTAATTTTTCGAATCTTTAAAGTCTATTCTCCAAAACAATTCTTCCAGGACTACATAATGGACAAATGATTCAAAGAACTTAATAGAATGACATATATGCATTTTGGTTTTAGCCTTTTGTTTATAATGTTGTTATTTATGTGTTTTTAATCATGTTACATGTGCAGGTCTGATATCTTTAGATTAAATGATCTGTGATGTGTAGGAGGTTTATATTATAAATACCATCTATCATTTGCTTCATCAAAATACAAATGCTGTGATTATATCTTCGATTTAAATAATGAGATTTATCTTTGAGTTTTAAATTGAATGATAAAATGCATAGATTGCTTCCAGATTTATCTTGCTATAATCATGTATAATTATGAGATCACAAGTTTATGTTTGTGTTTTCTTTTCTGTCATTAAAACCTAAGCTGCCAATACATGTTCTGAATTTATTTAGAACAATCATAAGGTTCATTGCAGATTTCTCTCTTGAACATGGCAGTTGGATGTTCACCACTCATGCAGATGCTTAGATACACCTCACTAATTCACCGATAGGATAACTTCTTTGTATTTTTTTTGTCATTTGCATATCATTAAAACTAGAATGTATGGTTCAGCTTTGACTATCCACATGTTCATGTTTCATTAACTTTTTTTTGCAAGATTCTTTAAATTTATAAAAGAAAAACAATAAATATTTTTATTTGCTTTCTTTATTTGCTTCCTAGAAGCAATCATTTTTCCATTGATTTTCGTAAGTTTCGATTAAAACTTGCAGCTTGTAAATCATGTAAATAAATAAGACTTGTGTATCTTCTTCTTAAATACAATAACTACAGTTACATTAGAGCATATGTACATATATATAGTGTTTAGTAATTAGTTAGTTATTTCTCTCGTTTATTCGTTTCTTTTAGGATTCTTAGATTGGCTAACGGAGCCATTAAACCCATCAGAACGAGTTACACCAAACGACTTGGGTTATTTAGACAACCCCGGACCAGACTCCCTCTTCCAGTTGATGGACGGTCAATTTTGCCCGTCAACACCATACTAAGAAGTCAACCTAGGCAGTCTGCCAGAATTAGTTAAATACATGAGGCCAGTCTTCATTTTGGCTAGGATTCTCAAAACTGCAGAAGCAACACTTGTGCGCACTGCAGTTGGCTAGTTTGTGCGCAAGTTTGGAGGAGAGCTACCGTTGCAGCTACTGCAACTAGTAGATTTTGGTTTTGGCTTGGACTCTCTCTTGGTTATGGTTTGGACTCTCTGATAAGCTCTTGTTACTCTTGTTTGTTGCGCTATCCTTGGAGAGAGGTGTGCTATCTTGTTTGGCTATCTAGCCTAGGGTTTTCTTCCAGAATGATTCTCTGTCAAGGTTAAGGTGCTCGAGGGTGGATTTGGCCTATGGTTGGGTGACAATAGTGATATTGTCTATGGTTAAACGAGCACATCCATTCATATTCTAACAAAAATAAAGAATGGGTCTCGAAAATGAGGCCATGTTAGGTACCCAAATACAAAAGATACACTGAAATAAAGCGAGGAAAGAGGGAAAACCTCATGGAAAACCCCCTCCTCAAATTACAATGTATGTAAAAGAGAAGAACTGACAATTGCTAGGAAACTGTGTCCTTCACTACAAGACGATTGCGCAGAGAATGAAACTTTTGCTCAGTGAAGGTCTTGGTGAATTTGTCTCCAGTCTGTTATGTTGAAGGACATAACTACAAGTCGATGATCCCCTCATGTAGTAAGTCCCGGATGTAGTGCATGTGGATCTTGATGTGCTTTGTCCGTTGCCTCTGAACTGGATCTCTGCATAACTTCAAAGTGCTCTGGTTGTCACACCAGATGATGATCGATTGATGAAACTGAATGCCCAACTCAGTGAGAAAATGTTGTAGCCACATAGCCTGAATGGTTATGTTAACTACCCCTTTGTACTCTACCTTGGATGAAGATAGAGAAATAGTAGCCTGCTTCTTGCTCGACCAACAAATAGGTCCGAAACCAAGACTGAGTGAGTAACCATATGTGGACTTGCGATCAATGTTATCGCCAGCCTAGTGACAATTAGTGAACCCGATGAGGTCCAATGTAGAGTCTGCTGAATAGTTAATCCCAAAGGTGATGGTGCTCTATACATATCGAAGGATACACTTTGAAGCCTTCCAATGTAGCTCATGCGACTCCTGCATGAACTTGGAGACTGCGCCAACTGCATCGGAGAGGTTTGGTTTGGAGTGTGTGAGATAAAACAAGCTCCGCACTAACTGTCTGTATAGTGTGCTTTCAACCAGTGGAGCGTCCCCGACATCCTCGAGTTTGAATCCTCATAGGAAAGGAGTCGGGGTATACTTGCAGTTTGTCATGTGAAATATCTCAAGGAGATCTCGTGCATACTTGGCCTAAGATAGTTTGATGCCTGATGCATCCTGACTAATCTCGAGTCCAAGGAAGAAATGTAGCGTACCCATGTCCATCATCAAGAACCTTTCATGCATAATTCGCATGACTACAACAATCGTGGAAGTTGATCAACCGATGATCAATAAATCATCAACATACAAAACTAGGAGTAGAAGTGAATCAACCATCCTGAGCATGTAAACAGTCGGGTCTGATTTACAACATACAAAGTTCTGTGACATCAGGTAAGAGTCCATATTGACATTCTATGCCCTCAGAGCCAGCTTGAGGCTATAAAGAGATTTCTTCAGTCAACAGACCAAAGATGAATCCTGCATAAATCCCTGGGGATTCTCCATATAGATCTCCTCAGAGAGATCGCCGTGAAGAAATGCATTCTTCACGTAAATCTGATGGACTTCCCATCCCTTGGATTCCACAATGGAAAGTGCCAAACGTATGGAATCCATATTCGCTATTGGAGCGAAGGTCTCATCATAGTCAATGCCATGCACCTGCTGAAAGCCTTTGGAAACTAGCCTAGCTTTGTATCTACTAATCTATCCATCCTCTGCACTCTTAGTCCTGTAGACCCATCTGCACCTGATAAGTTGCCTTCTTGAAGGAAGGGGAACCAGTAATGCAAAATATGGTTCAATAAATTCAGAAAATGTGTAAAGTCTAGATTGATGATTTACCTCACCGGTAGCAACCCTGGAATTGGTTTTCATGTCATAGATATCCACCGCATCAGGTGTGAATATGAATCTCTTTCTGGTGTTGGATTTTGTTATCTGATACATGGAGAGAAGATTGAAATTTTTTTTGGGAACATGCAACACATTCTCGAAGCTTTCGTTTGTGAGTTCAAACCTTCTTTTCTCGGCGACCTCGACTAGAGAGTTGTCCCCCATCAGAATAGGAGGACCTTTGCATGCATCCAATGAAGAATATACCTCTTTTGTGGCAACCATGTGGTGTGATGCTCTTGAATCTATGATCCAAGTATCAGGAGAGGAGTTGATGGAAATCAAAGCATGGTTGGAATTGCCTTTCTTGGGATTCTGGTCTTCTGGCTTATTCTTCTTGGCACCCTCAGGGATGCGATCTCCAAGGTTGTTTTTCTGAATTATTTGGGTCATTAGATCTATCTGTTTCTGCATACATGCAGATTCTAGATGGAATCCTTTATGGAAGTAAGAGCATTTCTCCCCTTTTCTTCCCTTTCCACCTTTGGATCCGGAGGCATCGTTGAAGGGTTTTGAGTACCCTTTCTTCTTTGAATTTTCCTGTGCTTTCCTTTTGTCTTTATTTTTATATTTCTAATATTGATGACCACTACCATCTTGCACAATAAGCGCATGCGCCTTTGGGCCTTTGATTTTTCCCATGTTGATGAGCTTCCTCTGCTCTTGAGTTAGAGACTCGATAAAGTGTTCGAGAGAGGGCATATTCCAGGTAGATCTGGATGCGAATCTAATTGAATGAAATGTGGATACAAACATTGAGTATTCTGAACCAAGTTTGGAGAGAATGGTGAGAACCATTTGTTTCTCCTTCTTATATTTATCAACCCCGCAAGCCTTGAGTTGCAATAACAAATCCTTATATTTGGTAAAGAAATATTGGAGATTGTGGAAGCTTTTTGGATCCAATGTGAGAAATTCAACCTCGAGCATGTGTCCCCTCATTTCATACTGTTTTCAAAAAAGTCGTTCCATGGTGGTCCAGGCTTCATTGGGAGTTTTACAGGAGTATATGTGAAAGAGAAGTTCAGGAGAAATGAGACTGCATATTGTTCTGAACGCTTCATCCATTCGATTTAGATACTTGGATTTTTCTAAGGCCGATGTTGGTTCTGCCTCTGTGTTCATGGTTAACCTGTACAATCCTCTACTTCAAATATGCATTGTCATATTCTCCTTCCATGCAAAGAAGTTGTAAGGTGTAAGAATGAATTCTTTTGGAAATTCCATTTTTCCGTTGTCTTCAATCTTTGGTACCTGCAAAAATAATTTGGTGTGTCTTTTCCCTAGCAGTCCGTTGGCTCTGATACCATGTAAATGCATTGAACCTTCACATAATAGATCTAGGTGGGAATTGACATACACAATTGCAGAGAAAACAGAAAAGAAGAGAAGCAATAGAGAAAGAATGGAATAATTCTCATTAACCAAATGAATGAATGATAATTTACACATGATACACTCTGTATAACTCAATCAATGCACACTAGAGGAGAAGCTAATGTTCCATAGTGGTGGTATAGACTGATTTGTACACACACCAACAATTATGGGAGTCAACTTCCACCTAGTCTAGTCTCTTGGGAAGTTACGGGAGTGAACTGCCACCTAGTTGAGTTAACTAGTCTATCAGTCTTCAGTTAACTGACTGAAACAAAGTGAAGTGAGGAGGAGATCAGGGAATCATGGGTAATGCGCTAGTCTGGTGATGATCCAAATGATGCATGGTGATAATCCCAATGTAGCATCTAGACTCCACTCAACTGATCAAACTGAAGAGACTATTCTCCCTAAAATATAGGAGACTGGATAATGACTAATAAACATAGGAAAAACCTTAGGAAAAAGAAATCCTAGGTGTGTGTGAAGTAACTCCAACAGGTTGAAGATGTAATTTTGTAACAGCAGTAAGAAGTAGCCCCTATATGGGGACGCCCACCCTAGTGGCTGTGAGGTGCCCAAGGCCCAAGGAAAACAATCCACTTTGCAAGAAGTAAAAATGACTGAAAATCACGTTTCCCAATGCAATATTTTATTTCTCCAATGCAACAAATCAATGGCTAGTGCCTTTACTATTGGGTTAATGGAGTCACAAGGAGCTTAGAGAAGCTACCTCCTTGTGGGTGTAAGCCATTTTACTCCCCAAGGAAATTTTCTCTAAGCTAGGGTTTAAGCTAAGAGGGTGTATGCCCTTATACTTCTCTTACCAAACCCTTAATCAATGAGATGAAGAAAATAAAATGAAGTCTATGGTGGGGGTGTTTTCCCTTATACATCTCACCTAGCTCTTAGCATAACAATACTTGAACTTGAAAAATGATAGCATTATAGTAGAAAACCATACCAAGATCAAGAGAAATGCCAAGATAAATCACCACAAAAGCTAGAAAGCATCATCCAAAGCTAGCGCTAGACCTTCCTCCCTCAAACATTTATAAACATAGCCATAAAACAAGTGCACAAGAGACAAAAGAGCCAAGAGGGCTGAAATTTCAGACCAAGTCGCTCACAAGAGGGAGAGTTATGTCTCAAATGAGATCTTATGATCTCTATTTATACTAAATGTAGCTACAATAATTTGTCCACAAAATAAAGAGTAAACCACAAGATTAGGAGTCAAAAACCCTAATCTTGCCCCCTTAACAAAGTAATATTAAACAATTCACTTAAAATTTCACTTTTTTGCACAAATTAAACCCTAATTTAGGAGGACGTCACCCCTTTAGGGGACGTTTTGCCACTTTGAGGGAATCGTTGGTGTTGGATAAGCATGGATGGGCCTCCAAATGCCATGTTTCAAGCATCTAGGCACTCATATCATGGTGAATACCCTTCTCCTCTTCAAACATCCATATTTCAAAGAGTGGCACCTCACCACCATGCCCTAGCCCCCCATGATCATGATGTCAATCTCAAAAGTGGAACGTTTTGCCCCTCCTAGCCAAATCGTTTGGCAAGTAAGGGGTGGGCTAGGTTGTCCAAGTCACTATCAAGGTCGTCCAAGTCTTCTCTTGCTCATATGGCATTTGGGCCCCTAGTATCCAACCTGTGGGCTTGTAGACCCATGGAAGCCCAAGCTAGGCTTGTTCTCCCAAAACTGTCCACCAACTAGGTCCTGCAAATACAAATGAACACGCCCTCCAAGGATCTCAAGTCATAACATCATGATAAGTGATTCCAATCAATAAATAATCCATCCAAGCTTGTGTATCAAAGATCACCATATCAAACATTTAACAACTCAAAGACACTATGCGACTTGTCAAGCTTAAGTATGGGAGGGTTGACGAGGTGTCCAATTGGGTAGGTCTTGCCCTAGGTCAAGGAGAAATTCCAAGATATCCCTCTCTAATCCATGTAAAGTGGATGGGGTGGTAGGGGTCAAGAATCAATGGGAATAAGGATCATGACCTACAAGGGGTTGTAGTGTATCATTCATGGGTGCCTTTGTAGAGGGTGTGTGGTACCTTCGTCCACATTGCACTTTTTCCAAGACTATAAATTACCTTTCATATTTCTTTCTTTGTTTTCTTTCAATATAGCATAAGGAGAGATTGAAGGTCTCTTTCCTGTCGTGGTGACCAGGTGGTGGCAATGTCACCCACAAATTCCTAATGGAAATGAGAAGGTTGGCTCGTGATGAGACCCCCTTTCTCTCAGCCGTGCAACTGAGAGACATTTCCCTGGTTTGGTGACCATATGATGACAATGTCATACCACTAGATATCCATGGACGTGATAGGTTGGCTCGTGATGAGACCTCCTATCCTTCAATTAACCTTTTAAGTATTTTATTTTATTGTGGGTCCCCTTTATTCAAAGATAAGCGTTTCATTGCCTTCTTGGTTGATTCTTGGGAGAAGCATCTGGAAGGTTTATATATGTCTTTTATCTTTTACCCAACACCAACCACTATGGGATTTTAGCCCCTTCTTCCCATAGAATGAGGGACAACCCCTTCTTGGGTCAATACACCTTAAAATCCCAAGAGATAAATAAATGGAGGGGAATAATGATGGAAAGTGGTAAGTATGGTCAAGGACAATACGATGACTCATTAAGGGAGTTCCTAGTAGAAAACCCATCCCCAAGGAAAACCACTTACTAGGGAACAATGTCGACCACCAAGGTGAAGCGGGGCAAAAGGCATAATGTCCAAGAAGATATCATGGAATCTAGATCAATCTAAGATACAACACAATCAAATGGTTTAAATATTGATATGATGTTAACCATAATACTGACTTGTACCTTATGGAGCAAGGCCCACTATCTTCTGGAAGCTAGCTGGTGTAGTGGATGCCATCTGCAAAACTGTGACCATCTGTGGTTGTGAGTGTGTTTTCCATCTGTGAAAAAGGGTATTGCTGGTCATGTAGTCTCTTGGCACTCCATATCTACAACCTGAGGTCCTCATGACATAATTTCCTTAGTTATCCAGAAAATGGGGATAACATCTGGCTCCTACTTGGGGACATGTGCTCGTCGTAGAGTGCATGAGAACCGTAGCATCTCCTGGAAGACCTGTTCCTGCAAGGAAACATCAAACTGTTAAGTGCAGGATGACCTACTCATCCTTGTTCTCATATGATGATAATCAAAACCAACTAAGCTAGAAAAAGAAAATTTTGACATTTTTTTTTTAACTAAGTATACATATATGATGATGAAATCAATAATGCAAGTAGAGAAAAATCAAAATGCAATGCAACTAAACTAATATGAGCAAACCAAATGCAAGATGCAAGAAAGAGAGATGACTTACCTACTTACCTGGGGTCCTGGGACCCTACAGATCACGTGCTGGATGATGTCAGGTGAAGTCATACAAACATCAGTAAAGAGGCTACGCCAAAAGTACCCATCTCTAAGAATCTTATATGTTGTGGTCCTCCAAAAATTATGACCCCCCACACAAGCTATCATGAAAATCAGTAATGGTCTTTTGGGCCTCCTTTGGATCTAGACACCTCAAAAGAACCCCTAGAGGATCTTTCCAATAAATTATGTGATCAATGAGGTAATATCTGATTGCTTTAAGTTTCAAAGATCTCACCTTGTTCTTCTCAAAATCATCAGGAGACTGCAACTTTTGCAAGAAATAAATAATGTTTTTGTACCAAGTGCATTTTGCCAACTTTGGACTAATATGTGAGCTATTATCAAAGATATTATCTTGTTGGTTTTCATAGTTTAGGTTTGTGAAATTAACCCCCAGTTCTCTATAATTTGATTCAGCCAACAATCTGGCTAAACCTTGCCCTTTCACCAACTTAGTAGGCTTCATTTCAAGGCCAAACTCCAGAATTTTGGCAATCCACTTGCTCCTCTTTCCATCTATGTCAGGTTGGATAAGTATTTGATTCATAGAAGCTGATGGAACATAGGCAATAATCCTGGAATGAAAAATATAAACCCTGAATGCTTTAACGGCTTTAACCAAAGCATAATCTTGCTTTCCATAATATCATACCTTACCTCTGAATCCCTTAATGCCCTGCTAAAAAAGGAAATGGGATGCTCTATCCCATCTGTGTTTTTCTGAAGAACAACCAATGTGTCATTTGAGGCGAACGCAAATATCAGAAATTCTTTTGAATAATCAGGGTTGATGAGAACAACTGCTTCAATTAATGCTTGTTTGATTTGATCAAAAGAATTTCTTGCTTCCACAATTTATTTCACCTCATTTCCCTTTCTAAGCATAGATGTGATAAACTTAACCAATTCAACAAAGTTAGAGATGAATATTCTCAAAAAAATTATTTTACCCAGGAAAGACTGAATCTCCTTCTTGGACCTAGGAAGAGATAGAGTCTTGATGGCCTCTACTCTACTTGGATCAATCCTTACCCCTTTTGTTGAGACAATGTGTCCCAACAACTTGCCTTCTTTCATAGCAAACAAAGACTTCTTTGGATTGAGTGACAACCCAAACTTTCTACATTTCAGGGAAACCTTCTTCAAATGATGATAATGTTCCCTATCAGACCTTGAGAACACTGTAATGTCATCCAGATAGATGACCACAAATTTAACCTTTTCCCCAATAAAGACAATATCCATTGCTCGCTCGAAGGTTGCTCCTGCATTCATTAGACCAAAAAGAATTTTGGCATACATAAATGTGCCCCAAGGGGTAGTGAAAGTTGTTTTCTCTCTATCTTCAGGTAAAACAAAGATCTGATTGTAGCCTGAGAAGCCATCAATCATGGACATCCTTTCTAAACCAGTCACCCTCTGTAAAATATGTTCCATCTTGGGCACGGGATAATCATCTTTCTTGGAACTTCTGTTTAAATTCCTGAAATCAACACAAAGTCTGATGTCACCATTATTTTTCCTCACATTGACTAGATTAGCCACCCACGCAGAGTACCTTAAAGGTATGATGATCTTAACATCAAGCAACTTCTTGACTTCCTTTTCCATAATAGGCAGTAACATGGGATTTATCTATCTTAGTTTCTGCCTAAATGGCTTGGTCTCATCCTTCAAAGGAATTTTATGTTCAATGATGCTTGTATCATAAGTTTGTAGATATTCATATTTCCAAGAAAATACATCAACAAACTCCTTTAATAACTTCACATACTCAGATCTTTGTTCCTCTGATAAACTACTAGACAACTTGACATACTTGGGATTTTCCTCTGTACCTAAGTTGCATTTTGTCACATCAGCTTCTTCATTTGAATCTTTAACCTTCACAGCAACATCATTTTTGTCAAATAATCTCTCCAAAGAGACCAATCCTTTGGGAATGTGGTTACTGGGAAATTGGACAATCTTGTGGTCTGCAATTTTGTTGAGGAAAATATCAGCATGAGGGATTTTTATATCATCTTAATCTTGATCAATGTGAAGAGAAAAAAACTCTTCCACTATTTCCAGGAATCTCTTAATCTCAAGATCATCCTCAAAGACCTTCCAATGTTTGACATTGTCAGGTATAGAGGATCTATACTTTATGTCCACATCATACTTGAGCTTGGGGGGTAAATGGATCTTAAAGTTACTTGCAGAAGCAACCAAAGAATCTGCCATAACATTCTCTTCCCTTGGAACAAAAGAGATGTTAAAAGCTAAGAAAAAATTGTCAATAAGATCCCAAATTTCATTTATGTAAGTCCTCAATCTAGGATGTTTTGCTTGATACATATTTTTAACCTGATGAACAATTAGTTCAACATCTCTGAAAATTGCTAACTCCTCAATCTTCATATCTTTAGCAGCCCTCAAACCCAAGACAAGAGCCTCATACTCTACAACATTATTTGTGGTTTCAAATTCTAGTTTATAAGACAAGGATATGATTTCCTGAGTTGGGGAAATAAAAACCACTCCAGCACCAACACTTTCTTTAGAAGAGGTCCCGTCAAAAAAACATCTTCCAAACTGGGGTATCTTGAGGAGTTGTCTCACAAGTTTTAATTGGTTGTTTTCTGATTTCAATGGGTGATTGAGGAGCATCAGTGAGTTGTAGGATACTGTATCCTAGATCAATGTCAACTGCATAAATTGGATGGTTTGTAGGGTTAGCTTCATCACTGACGATGATGTAAGATAATTGTGCTTCCCTGTATAGCCTTCTATGCTCTCCTCCAAACACAGGAATAATGGCATATGAAAGATACATATGCAAAGTTCCCCCTAGTCTCTTTATCCAAGATATTGACAATAACATCCCAAACTTAGGGGGGACATCAACCACTACAATATCCATGAACACACTCTTCATGGGCAGTTGAAACAAAGTAACAACCAGGTCTTTGATCACTCCAAGGCATTTCACTTTCCCAGAGTCAAATGAGTATAGGTCATGATAGGTTTTAGTAATTTCTAGACCATCTCATCCATGACAATTTTAGGCATAAGGTTATGAGATGCACCTAAGTCCATCAAGCAATTGTGAAAAAATTTATTATGAATATTCAATGATGTGTAAAATGGAGGAGAAGAGTCATCCCTATCTTCTACCGGGGGTCCCAATATGACTATTGGTTTTTCATCTTGTAAGTTCACGGAGTTTATGGAATTGGAGGAAGATTCAAGTTGCAACATCTTGGAAAGGTACTTTTTAAACTCTTCATTTTTAATCAGTTCTAAAAATGGCACTGGAATTTTTATCTTTTGAATTTCATTCTCAAAACTGAAGGAAGAGGGAGATTTCAGAATCTCCTTAATTTCTGGAACAAGGGCCTTAATCATTGTTTGATGGTTTTGTTCCTCTTTTTCTTTGCTGCTAGAAGCCATAGCTTTAGCATAATTTTCTATTTTCTTATGCTGATTAGATGTACTAGGCTTTGCATACTTCTCTTTTGACCTCAAGTTGTATTTATTTTGGTTTTATTAGTTTTCTCCCCTTTACTCCATTCATTCAACTGATTGTCCATAAGAGACTCTTCATATGCAGACTGAGTTAAATGAAAGGAGGAGGAGGTATCACCCAAACAATGAATTTCTGGATATGTTTCTTCATCCTCTCCTACTTCATCATCAACCATGTTATTTTGAAGAGGGGTCTGAACTTTTTGGTCATCCTTATTTCTCTGATCTCTTTGAAGGATCTGAGGGGCATTATTTTGTCTTCTAAAATTTCCTTTGTTACTAGTATCTTGTGTGTTTATGTTATTTTGTCTTCCCTCAAGTTTTATTTTTTCCATTTTAGCAGAAAGTGATTTAACTAGCTTTGGTAGTTCATCTACATGAGGGTTAACACCAGAAGAATCAGAGGTTGAAGCTTCAACCCTATTTTTTCTCCTATCTCTATTAGATTTTCCTCTAAGCTTATCAACTGCCAATATGTTTGATTCTACCTCCAAGGCTGCATCTTGCATATGAGCTAATGAGGTAGATCTTCTTTCTCTCAACAGGAGGCAAAATTTAGGGTCAAATTCACTGGCATAGGTTTCAGTAGGTTTAATATTCGTGGGGATAATATTGTACATTTTATTAAATCTCTTTGAAAAATATGAAACATATTCCCCTTCTTTTCTCTTGAGTGACCCAAACTCTGTAATATAATATAGTAAATCTTTCTTATCACCGCAATGTCTTAGAAAGGCATCATCCAAAACTTCAATCCCATCAATTGATCCAGGAGTTAAACCCCTAAACCATTTTCTAGCCTCACCATCAAGACTTTGAACAAAAAATATCATCCAAACACCCTCATTTTCAATATTAAGATTGTCAGCATAGATATAAAAAGCTGCAAGGTGCTCCTCTGCAGTTATGTCCTCTTCTCCTGTAAACTTGGGAATATATTTAAGATAGTCTCCAACTGGGAGAGCATTCATAGGATGAGGCAACACAAGAGGATCATACCTAGCAGCCACTATGGCATCCATCCTATTTCTAGGAAGGTTTGCACCTGACATGGGATTATGAAGAGGAGGATTATAAATTCTAGGATAATTAGGAGGAGACTGGGTCTTGATTGGTACAACTATGGTATGGATGATGTGTAGCTTGGGAGAAGGAGGATTATAGGATGGGGAAGTTTCAGTTTTAACTAGGAGAGGCTGAGTCTTGGAAGAGGATGGTGGAAATTCCAAGGGAACTGAGGTTCCTTCTTCTTTGGTCACAACAAGTTTAAGAGAGGGAGGATAAGGAGAACCTAGGGCAGGAAAATCCTCTAAGCTCTCAAGTCTGAACCAACTACAACATCAGGTGAGGCAAGAACTTCAAAACTTTCTTCTTTCAACTGGGGAGAAAAAGAGGAATATTCTATAGGAAAATATTCAAGATTTAAATTTCTAGGAGTTTCAACAAAAGGTAAAAGAGGAGCACTAGATAGAGCTACTGGTGTTTCAAAAGTAGAATTAGGAAAATTTCTAGTAGTACCTAAAGAAACAACTGAAAATCCTTCTTGAGAAGATTTTCCTTTCTTGATGTTATTTTCTGGGTCAGCTTCAGGTGTAGACAGAGGTGAATGTGGGGTTGACCTCGTGTGTCTACCTTTAGGAGCCACAACTGAAATAATGGAGTCGCCATGTGCAAACTGCAGTCTTTAATGTACTGATTACTGTGCACCCTCAGAATCAATATTTCTTTGTCATTCAATCCTAGGGAAATGTTTTCAATCCGTTCCCCGATAACGGTGCCAAGAATGTTAGCACTGAAAGTTACACTTTGTCTGCTAAAGTGAAATCTCATTACCCATCAATAGGTTTATAAGGTAATTTTTAAAATAAGGTGTCAAATGGATAAAACTCAGCCCAACAATGTTAAACCACATGAAATTCTAGATAAGATGCATCAACAAAGAGGTCTTGTCTAACTTGGATCAAGGTTTTAAGGATTAATGTGGATATAAGGAAGACTTTAGTGAGAAAAATGAAGTAAGTCTACCACTAGGATCGGGATTTACCATTAGACAAATGAAGGAAAATCTTTAGATACAAGAACTTCTTAAATCAAAGCTTAATCTCTGAGAAAAATTATAACAACATCATAATCAAACCTTCATTGCAATACAACTATAAAACGTCATTTGAATCATTCAATGACAGTAAATTTCAGAGTAAGAGAGAAACAAGATGGCAAGAAAGAAACTGACTTCCATTAGACAAAAATTCATCAAGTCTGATACATAAAACCAGAGCAAACTCTGTTACATCAATATCACTAAAAGAGTCTTACATCAACCATTCAAACCTCTACAATGATTTCTAATGCCCTATTATAGCCTAGGCTATGAATGACAGTTGTACAATTCGAGCCCCTTCGAGCCCCATCTACTAGCATAGGATCAAACATCATGAAGCTAGGGTGATTACAATTGTTCACCAAAAAATAACTAACTACTAAAAACTAGGCTTAATGTTGGTATCTACCCCAACATCACTAAATAGGCTTGACGATGTGTCCCTTGAGCACATATTCTTCTTTTCAGGTGTCCTTCCAGATTTAAACTAACCTTCAAGCAACTGTCCCATACTCCCCTAGCCATCTGGCAATCGTTGATCCTCTTGAAACCTTCAAAATAGGAGTTCGCAACATATCCTATAGCGCCAACTGTATTAGCCAGTTCACAGCGAAGTTCGCAGCGTCTGACTACATAAAACAGTTCACAGCACCAGGGGCTACGAACTTTCCTGTAACTGCTTAATGTATTTAGAAGGCCTCCAAAACACCCAAAAAACCATCTTTAGAGTTAGATATGCTTGTAGAAATTTCATAATTTGGTGTATGAGTGAAAAACTCAGTCATAGGCATCATACTTCCTCAAAATCTTAAAAAATGCAAGGAACAAGCATCGTCCAAAACTGAAACTCTTTAAGACATTTCACTTTTACTTCCTGAGTCTGGAACTCCTTCTTGTGGTAGCTTGGGCCAACACATTCAAATTTCTTTTGGCTAGCTCTTCTCTAAAAGGCTGCAGCTCCATTTTTAACCCCCTAATTTGACCTTGGTAGGTTATATTCTGTCTGTATAGGTTCTTAAGATGCATGTGAAGAGGTATGAATCTCTTAGCAATGAACTTGGATTTTACAAGAGTCCCACGATACATGTTCATGAGATCATTTAACTTCTTCCTTTTATCTAACTCTTCCCTTTTCAATTTAGCAATTTCAGCTCTAGCCTCTCTAAGGTGTCTGATTAACCTTTTAATGGTAGTGTTCTTGGGAGGAGTAGTTATGTCTATAAAATTTACCTTTTCTCTTGATGGGAGCTTTCACTATGTCCTCTTTTTCAATAATTTCTTTCTTTGTTGATGACCTGGTGAAAGTCCTCCTAAATTTAGCTTCAACTGCAACAAATGGTGAGGGGAAAAGTAACCTCCTTCCTTTTGAGTCTGTGGCTCTGGTTGATGGAGTCTCAACTGAATTTGGGGCTGATTTGGGTGAAACCTCCCTTTGTGGAGAGTGATAAAATCCTCCTCCTCCTTCATGTTCATTTGTTGCTTCATCATTTTTCACAACACCTTTATTTTTCCTCTTCTTACTTGTCTCTGTGTGTATAGTGCTATCATCATGAAGAGGGCTCTGTACCTTGGATTGTGGAGTAGGAGCAACATTCAATTGAAAGTGTGAAGAAGCAATGAACTGCTCCCAGTCAATTTTTTGCTTCTTCAACTCCTCCATCACAAGAATTTTAATTAGCCCTAAGTGAAAAACACTTGTATCAACTGCCTTGGACTTAGCCTGGACTCTGTTAGCCATTTTTCCAATGCTTCTAAACAAATAGAAAGGAAGATTCATGAGGTCTTTGCCTGTGAAGTGCAGTACAATTCTTATGTGGTACTGATAAATCATGTTGAATATTCTTAGGTAAAATATCTTTGGATTACCCTTAGCATCTTGTCAAAGCCTTCAATCATGTGGCTCATGGGCACTCATTTAGAGAGATTGTCTCCCTGATATTCTGGTTTAAGGAATTCTTTGGAGAAGGTTGCATTTAGGTTAATGGCCTTAAACCACCTTTCACCAGTATTTGGTATTTCAGTAGCTGCTACTATGGTCACTTCAGATACCTCAACTTCTAATGCCTCAATCTTGGTTTTGGTTCCATCAAAATTCAAAGCAAATTCCCTAGCTACCTCAGGGGGTGTCCCCTCTACATTTTCTGACAGAAACTAAGACAACTCACTCTTTGGAAGACTTCCCTGATCAGGGGTTCAACAACAAACAACTGCATGTCATAGAGCTCAGTCCTCACAATGACCCCTCTCTTGTGAGCCTTCCTTTGCTATGGAGTATCCATTGATGTCATATGAAGAAAATTTAATGACCAATTTTTAATGATGCAAGAGGCAAAATAGGAAAAACAAAGGACTTAGGGTTTTGATGGATGATCTTTCTCAAAGGGTTGGTTTTCTCTAAGGATTTATGTGTTCATCAACCTATTTGACCTCCAGGCTTAAGAAAAAATAGCTGACAGTTAGGGATATCAAAGAAGACTATACAGAAACATGAAGGTATAAGGAAACAACCTGTTGTAAGAAAGGTTTTGTCCAATACCTCACTATCCTCTTGCAAAATTCACCATGACTTTACCAACAAGCAATTTTTTAATTTCATAATATATAGACTTGAATTTAAAATGGATATATTGATGAAAACAAGATGGTAAAAGGTTCTAGGACAGGGGATTAATAGTGCCAAGTTATTGCACAGAGTTTGCAGCGCCAAAACAGGGGGTTCGCAGCAAATTCCGTAGCGTAAGCATAAATAGTTGAATATGAGATAGGAAAGGTGGCCTGAAACCAAGGTTTGTTTAAGGTTTTGGTTAAAAATAGGATCAGAGATCATGCAATTGGATGAGATCATGACAACAAGGTAAGTGGGAAAGTTTGCAGCGTGGATCGCCAGTTCGCAGCGCCCAACAGAAGAAATGATAAACAAATCCTTTCTTGTCTTTTAACAGATCTTAAAATACTCATGGAGTACTTGGAGGCTGTGACTTGAAGACTGATATACTTGAGCCTGAATGAATTTGTTTGCAGATAGTCTATCCTCCACCTCGCATTCTCCATCTAGTTCACAACAATTTTCATAGAGCATGTCTGAGAGCACCCTGGTTTGCAACACCGAGCTAGAAGTGATTTGAAAGCTTGGAAAAAATAGTTAAAATCTTTATTGACGAAATCCCAGGCTATATTTTTAAAAATATAAGTGCTGAAAACAAGGAGATCTTTGCTGACAAGGCTCATGAGCACAATGATGGTGATGAAAGAATAATGTACTTTGGGTGCGCTACGAACTGTCTGATGAGATGGAAACATACAAAATGACAATGATTTGACCTTCTAACGGGTAAAGGGACAAAGTGGAGGGGTCTTAGTACATCATGGAAAAGGTGACAAGTCAAGGTGGTAGTGCAGGCATAACAGATACGAAAGATGAAGTTTTGTCAAACTAAACATATAGATCAAGATATAACCCAAGGATTATAGGTCAACATCAACACAAATATTTATTTTTGTTAAAACCCAAAAATGACTATAAGGAAGAGGACAAAACCCAAAAATTTAAACAACACTAATGACCAAAATAAAAAACCTAAAGACTTTTTGACCTAATCAATTCCATGTGATAACACATGGGAGAGATTCTCATGTGTGCAGATTGATGAAGGCATTGTATGGGTTGAAGCAAGCTCCTAGAACTTGGTATTCGAGGATAGATACATACTTGTAGCAAATGGGTTTTTAGAAGAGTGAGACAGATCCCAACCTTTACTTCATTGTGGTTGGGGAGGATCCTCTCATTCTTATGCTATATGTGGATGATATTTTCATTATAGGGGTTGAGAGACTCATAGCTGGTTGCAAGGAGAGCCTTGCTTCAGAGTTCGAGATGAAAGACATTGGACTGATGCACTACTTCTTGGGATTGGAGGTTTAGCGGGAGCATGGACACATATTTCTGGGATAGGGTAGATATGTTGTTGACATTTTGAGGAGATTTTGGATGGAGGATTGTAGGCCCATGTCCACACCCATGATAACCAACTGGAAGAATATTCATTCTTCCGAGTCAGAGTTGGTTGATCCCATGTTGTATCGTTAGTTGATTGGTACGTTGTTGTATCTGGTCAATACCAAACCAGATCTTTGTTTTGCTATCAAATTTTTTAGTCATTTTATCGTGGAGCCTCAGAGTGTTCATTGGGTGGCAGAAAAACATACTTGGGATATTTGGTGTGCAGATGAGATCCACGGTGAGCTACTGTGACAATCAAAGTTGCATCAAACTCTCTAAGAATCCAGTTTTCCATGACATGTCTAAACACATCAAGATTGTATATCACTTCATCCAAGACTATGTTCAGAGAGGAGTTGCAGTTTATATCCACAGATGAGCAGGTGGCAAAAATCCTAACTAAGGCTTTGGGGAGAGACAAGTTTGTACCTTTCAAAGATAAGATTGGGGTGGTGAGGAACACTTTCCTCGGTAAGAGGGAGTGTTAAAGTTAAATTAAAAAGTACCAAGGACAAGTGTTTCTCATCATCTAGGTTCCTAGGGGTGAGAAAGTGGCCATTGTGGTCCCTAGTGCATTTAATTCATGAGAAATGAAATTAAAGTAACTTTATGAAAGTTAATGAAGTGGGTGACCAAAAGGTGATTTAATCACCATTGTCAATCTAGTCTAATCTCCACCTTTGGATTAGATGACTCTTCAACTTCCCCCATGAGGTCGACTTAGGGATAGAGACGCCCCTATTTTGGCACTTCATGAGTTTTGGAAAGTGCAAGAGAGAGAGAGAGAGAGAGTTCAACTGAGAAAGAGGTGCATTTTTTTAGCTAAGGGCACACATTCCAAGGTAGGTTCTGGCACAAAAATCGAGGAGAGAAGTACAAAAAAATATTGAGGCCATACAGTACAGATTATGGGCAGTCCATACAACTGTAGTTTGGCACAAAAATTGAGAAAGAGGACTGTACGATTTTTTGGTAGAGATTGGCACAAAAATCGAGGCAGCATACAATCATTAATTTCTAGAAAATTATCTCAGTAGGTAGGCATGCATTTTGAGGCAGATCATATTACATTTATTGTTGTGACAATCGTACTGTGTATGAATTTTTGGGCACAAAAATAGAGGAGTTGGTGGCACAGTTTTCAAGGCTGTGTGTGGGCACAAAAATCAAGCTAAGTCTGTGTATTAAATTGTTGAAGATGATTGTTGGAAGAAAATCCTGGAAGAAAATCTTTCTCTGAGCTATAAATAATAATAAAAAGCCTCTCTCTCACTGGTTTTCCCCTTGTGGGTTTTTCCAGGGTTTAAGTTTGACCAAAAACCTCTATGTGTACAATTTTTGGGTGTGTTTTATTTCTGGTTTATTGTTGTAGCAAACTTCATGTGTTTTAGTTTATGAGCTATTTTTATTGCTAACTAATTCGCTGCTGAAAAGAGCAATGTGGGTTGGGCATTAAACTATGTTGTCTCATTGAGACTTGAAACCGGGTTGGGGTCTGAAATTTCTACAGGAAAGTGACAAGTCCAAACTCCACTTGAATAATGGAATGAGGGATTGCCCGCTTGAACCATATGATGTGATGTAGCAAAAGGGTTTGCACTCTATTCGTTCGAGCCTAGTCAACTTGAAGCAGGTTGGCCTCAAGATATTCATACCATAGGGGATCATGGGTTTGATGATCTTGTCCAAGAGGTGCATCTTGGTCGTGATGTCTTGAAAGTGAAAAAATATCTCTTAAGAAGGGCACATAAGCCATATTCCTTGTTGAGTCAAGGTTTGAAGTCATGTCTCAAGTTGAACCGAGGCCCTGAAAAGTGAACCCCCACTAGGTTTATTCCATGGTGATGTAGAATTGGCTTTCCATTAAAGAGCCAACCATTACATGTCTAACTAAACATGTCAATGTTCATAGGTTGTCTCCTCGTTCTTACACTTGAAAAAAGAGATCCAAGTTCACTAGTCCTAATAATCCCTATCATTTTAATTCCGTTATAGGCTCAATATATGTATTAAAATTAAAATACATTGAGATTGGTTGTTTCCATCACATAATTTAGAACAAACGACACATTCCTTCTTGAATATCTTGATAGAATCATTTCGAGGACCCAATCACAAAACATGTTTATCTTAGGAGTGAATAACAACCCAATAATATTAGGGTCATATGTTAGTTGCTATTGCCATTAACATATTTATGGATTACAAAAATGTGTTTGCATTAATGTTGTCAAAATTGATTGAGTCACTTGAACTCGACTCATTCGTACTTGTCACGACCAGAAAACAAGTCGATTTGGTTATTGACTCCATGAAAGGTTGAGTCAGCAACTGATTATGTTTGACTTGTCCAGGTCATGGTGTGACTTGATAGAGACAACTCTGACTCTGTTGAGTCCATGTTAGATGGACACATAATCTTGTCAACAAAGGCCTAGGCAAAAAAAACCAAAATAAACTATGCAACCTAAACCTTCCTTCCCAAAATCCTTCATCTTCTTTTCTTACCTCATTTCACTTCTCATTGCTTGCATATGGACTATTTGGAGGTGAAGTATGCTTTGCTTGAGAACCTATTATTGGAGCTGATTTTCCATTGAATTGGAGCTGATTTCAGAGGGGAATCCATCTATGATTGTAGTCTACCCATTTGTTTGCATATTGAAGAGGGTTTACACAAAATTTTGCATATTGAAGAGGTTTTTCACAAAAAATTTCTCTCATTTAGATTGTAGTTGGATGTAACAATTTGCATTTCAGACGTGAATATTGACTCTTGTATTTTCATATTTCTTTTTAATTGTAAGGAAGCATCCCATGGCTCCAAGGGAAAAGTAGAGGTTTTTAGCATGAAACCATTACTAATTTGTGTTCACAAGAAAAGTCACATGCAATTATTGTGGAAAAACATTAAATGATGGGATACATAGGCTCAAATGCCACCTAGGGCATATTAAGGAATGTTACACACTTCCTAAAGGTGCCAAATGATCTAAACATTGAAATGCAATAGCCATTAATCACATCACTAAAGATAAAAAAAAAAAAAGAGGCAAAGGGTTATGGAGGAAATATGGAGAGCTTATGAGATCCTTGTAACTACTAGTGGAAACTAAAGTGTTCAAGGGACCTCTAGGACATTTTAGATCCATGCCTCCAAGGAAAATGGATAGGGATACCCCTCCCAATGCAAAGGAAACAAATTTGGTTAACTTTCTTGCACCCTATACCATCCTTGTTTCTTAACCCACCATTGATAATTAATGGATAAAATAGGCCATGAATGTTGCTTGTTGATAGATTGGGTGATTTGGTATGATGTAGATCTATCAATGATTCTCACTCCCTTGTTATCAACTTATGATGGATGCTATTAATGCATGTACTTTGAGGTTGAAAGCTCGTAATTATTGTTAATTGACGGGTGGATTTTACAAGAAGAGGTCAAATATTTGCATGAATCATTTAAAGAATTCATGCAATCTTCACACAAGGTGTACCATCATGTTCGTTGGAAGAGGAGTGTTAATTCATGCACCATAATTATCTTCCTCGTTTCTTGTCCATGTGGAACTGTGTTTTTGAAATGAGTGGATGCATTAAGGGAGGTGAAGTATGAAAAACTATTATGTATTCTTGGACAATGTGGTTATTGAGGTGGAGGTGGATGATGTAGTTCAAGTTGATATAAATAATTTGACTAACTATGTTTTGGTAGGAAAGATGTTGCAAGAAAGTCATTGCGCTCTATTTTGGACTCCATGCACCGCTCATTGTTTGGAACTCATATTAGGCAATATTGATAAAATACTAAAATCGAAGTCATATGATATGGGGACACAGGGATTCGAGTGTTTGATATGGGTATGTAGACCCCTTGAAACATGATAATAATATGAGTCTTCCATGGGGACGCGTCCCCCAGGGTGGGGTGCACGTCCCCCACGTTTCCCACGCACCCGGGACGGGGGTGCTCGGAAACGTTTCTCCACATCCCCCTTTTGGGGAAACTCGGGGAGACGCAGAGGGGTGTATTTCCTGACTGTGGGGGGTGTGTTTCCACAAAAGGGGTGCTTCTGGGTGTCCCCCCTAAAAAATGGGTGCTTCTAGATGCACAATATTTTACTATATCTATTTCATTTATGATTTATGAATCAATGTATTTCATTACTGAGTCATAATCTGAATCAATGTATTTCATTACTGAATCTGAAATCATAATCTAAATCATGTTTATTATTTATATCATTTTCAAATTTGAATTTAGTATTAGTTTACTGTTTACTATTTACTATTTACTATTTAGTATGCACAATGATGAATTTAGTAATTTACATGGGTTGAATTCTTATTGTTGGGATTTTATCATTAATATATATATATATATATATATATTTTATAATTTTATAATCGGGGACCCCTATGCTATGGACCCCGACGTCCCCCCGTCCCCCATGAATTTCCCCAAATTTTGGGGGTGCTCCCACACGTCCCCCTGTGCGTCTCCCCGCTCCCGCGCACCCCGTCCCGAAGTCTTGGTGGAATATTGAATAATATATATACATAATTTAAAAAAAATTATACAAATGAAATATAGACATACATTGGAAGCCTTTTCACTTTGGACCAATTGCCAAGAATCTTGAGAGATAAGTTAACTCTACATAGTGTCTCCCTCCTTTCTTAAATGGTGAATGATTTCTTGGCTCAAATGTTTCTTTATGATTTTTTTTTAAACCCCTAAAAGTTCATTTTAGTGTGTTGTTTTAGTGCTCAGACATGTGGGGACAAGTTGGTCCCATGTGTGGGACATGCCAGTCTTGTGTGTTGTGGGACACATGTTCAACTTGTGACATGTGTCCCACACATGTCAAACATGATGAACTCATGTATCTTGCATACCCACATGTCTAATATATGGATATGAGATATGGGAGAGGTTTGGGACATATCTTATCTGGTAAGGTAAAATTGATTGGGTGAAAAATAGTGTGGATCAATCCAAATATATAACTAATTTCGTTTACAATCACTCATGGATCCTCACTCCTACAAGGAAAACTATAGGGGAAATAAGGTTGTTCAACAACTATTACTTGCTTTCCAATGGATTTTCTTCAGTTACAATCTCCTACTAGCCATAATAACAATTTGAGGGAAATGTTGTGTGTTGATGAATAGGGTGCATCACTATAGAGCAACAAGACTTACAAGATTGAAATCTCTCACTTCATTTAAGATATTGATTTTTGGACTAAAACAAAAGAGGTCATCAAGGCCATTGAGACTCTTGTTGTCTTCCAGTTGGTGGATGGCTATAAACCCACACTTGGTTAATATTTATGAGGCCACGAAGAGGCAATAAGGATTCTCTACAAGGAGAAAAAAGTATATTCCTAATTAGAAATTTATTGATGAGAGATGGAACAAGCAATGCCATCAGCCTCTACATGTTCTTGGGTATTTCTTAACTCAAAATATCGTTATTGGGACAAATTTTAGTAGATAATGAGGTCATAGGTAGATTATATGATTACATAAAATGTGTGTTCTACAATCCTAATGAGCAAGATACAATACAGTCCCAGTTGTGTAAAGTTTATTTTTTGAGTTATATATTTAATTATGAATATATTATAAAATTCTAAATCTGAAATTTATAATTTGTTCAAATTTATTCTTATGACAACTTATTGGTGGAACTCATTTGGAAGCCATAGCCCTGAATTGAAAAGGTTTGCAAGGAGAATCCTCACAGTGACATGTAATGCTTTTGGGTTTGAATGTAGTTAGAGTGTGTTTGAGCACATTTACATGAAGAAAGGAAACTGTTTGGAACAAAAATGGTTTGGTCTTCGTGCAATACAATCTTTCGTTGAGGCACAACCAATTGTCCGAGGCATCTTCTAGGGATTCCATAGTCTTAGAGAAGATTGATCCCTCCTTGGATTGGATTGGATTGGATTGTGGAGAGCTCTTCGTTGTGCATGCTTCCCAATTTGATTATTCATTGAACTCTAGCCCTAGGTATTTATAGTTTTGGGTGACTTCCAAGGGTTCATTTTTTAAGATGATTTGAGCCTGGTTTGGTTTTATTTTTAGCAAGAATAACACCATGTCGGTCTTTCTTACGTTGACTAACATACCCATTTTTTTGTAAAATGTCTCCAGAGCTGCTAGATGTTCTTATAGGTTGCATGATGTCTTTGCTATTAGAATGACATCATCTGCATATAGTGCCTCTTTATTATAATTTGTGCTATGTTTGCTCCACCACCTTTCTCATTCATCTAGTTTTCTTGTCTATATATAAGCAGTCGAAACAATGTGGGAGAGAGGGGTCAGCCCTATTTCATTCCTACATTGCTGCTAATTCCCTTTGACAGTTCTTTCCATGTTTTGATTCTGATATTGATCCATGCATGGCCTGTCAACCAATGTGCTCCACTTGACTGATTCCCACTTCCATAATCCCTTCCATTGTTTCTCTCGTGGTACTGTGTCAAAGGCTTTGTTGAAGTCGCCCCAAAAAAACATCATAATTCCTCATCCTTGCTTGTATCACATCTTCTCTATCCAATGCCTTAAGGTAAGACAATGTTTAATGGTAGTGTTCTTTGGTATGAGTCATGCTTGTCTGTAGGCTCTTTTTTCTCTCTCCTGATCCTACTTGTTTTTTTTTCTCTCCATGATCCCCTTGATCAGCATGGCAAAGGTAGGGTTGATCATTATGGTTCTGCAATTTCCTCGGTTTTTTTTCCCTCTTTTGAAGATGAGAGGATACGGCTTGTTTCCCAATCTTGAAGGATATCCCCTCACCATTTGATTTAATAATGCCACTATGTACTAGTTAATAAATTCCTATTTGTTAGATTATAAGGCTTACTTATGTAATAATATCAAGTTGTTAGGGATTGAATTATTGTTGGATGATATTTGAGATAATCACTCAACCACTTCCTATTGAATAAGTAGCTACATATATTAACCATTTGCAATCTCTATAAAAGTGGAAAATGCTATTGTATTAAGTGAACCAAAGCTAATATTAAATATCTTCTTCGAGTTTCTCTCATTTATCCTTCAATGTGGTAGTCTAGGTCTTATTCTTATATGGTATCAAAGCGACGCTCTGGTGGAAGGGCGTTGTGGATGAGCTTGATGTCCAGGTTGAAGGATGGTGTCATCCAGTGAAGGAGGCTTTCGTCCAAGTGTAGGACACCCTTGTTGTAGGATGTTGCGTATGCTCGTTGATTGGCGAAATCGCTAGACTTTGCCAAGTGATCATAGATATGTAGTTGCTGGAATATCTCTTTTTGAAGAAGTGTGGGTAAATCTTATTTGCTATGTATAATTGTAGTCTTCAGAAGGTTCTGTCATGATACATATTCAGAGTTGCCAAGACCTCATTTGTTGTTAAATCGAGGAGGTTCTATTGGACCCAAGACTGTTGTCATATAGCTTATTTTCACATGCAAACTTTTGATTAGCTGCTTTGCACATGCATATGGCCACCTTTGCTTCTCAATTCGGCCAAAGATGCTAGGAGATTCATATGTATCCAGTTGTAAATTTCTAATCATATCAGGTTGTTTGGGATTGAGTTATTGTTGGATGACGGTTGAGATAATCACTCAACCACCTCCTCTCGAATAAGAAGTAGTTAGATTTAATAACCATTTGCAATCTCTGTAAAAGAGGTAAACACTATTGTGTTAAGTGTGAATATTGAATATCTTCTTCGAATTCCTCTAGTTCATCCTTCACTGTGGTAATCTAGGTCTTATTCTTAATTATTCTTATTTCAAGTGTTCTGCTTGAAGTCCATTGATGTCTTTTTCCTTACTTGGTGCTAGCTCTTGATGCCCTCCTGCACATCCTCTTTTGTGAAAACTATTTTTTCTATTTCTATATCCAGAGGGATTTTTCGTTCAGCCAGAATTTTACAAAGATTTTTAGTATGTGTCACCCATTTTGTCCCCTTGAGAGAGAGATTGGATATCGGATATGCCCATCATTTGTCCAGATATGTCCAAGACTGATTCCAGTGCCATATCCCTTTGTGTGTGTGAGAGAGGGTTCAGAGAGACACTGTAGAGTACATTAGAGTTTCATTAAAATGTCGACAAGGCCAACTGGCCGATGGGATGAAACAACTTTCATCTCATTGAAGCATCCTTTTACAAAATAAAGAATGTCGGAACACGAGGAAGAAAGAGAAGAGGAAGAGACGATATCCTATAGGTGGGCATCAATAAAGTTTTTGCAGTACTTATCTGGGTGTGCCCTTTGAGGAGGGTGACCTATTCTGGTTGGCTTGGCTTGGCTTGCGACGTCCTGTCCTTGAAGCACATTATCGTTGATGTCCTTTTTGTCATGTCCTCTACCTGGGATTCTCAGAATACTGCATCCAAACTGTTAATCTTCAAATGTCGTTCCCTTCCTGATGTCCAGGAGAGATGGGATCTGCATGAGATTTGTTTAGTTTTGTCCAGGACATATTCCACCTTGATGTTCAAATGATTGTGTGAGGTTTTCTTTCCATTTTTTTCTGGTTCTGAGAAGTATGCATAGGTCTGCTGCAATAGTCACTTGATCAATGGGCACAACATTGTAGATTGCTAGAAGTTAGTATGATCTCTATGCAGGATAATTATGATAGTTGTAACATACATTAAAGCAATCAAGTATGTCAGGCATTGTACATGATTCAAGAATAGAAACCATATATATGTAAGACTTATTGTTGGGTATGGTACAATGCTTCTTAACTATTCTGGATTCCCATTTTGAAATTAAAGTCAATTTTTTTATACTGTGCCCTTGCAACCTTCAACTAGTGCTCACGTAGTTCACTTATTTTCTAGTTTTTGAATTTGTCTTCTAGATTGCATTTAAGGAAACTTAGCATCTACTGTCCTAATATTTTTTAGTTGCATCCCAAAATTTTTTTGAGAGGTTAATATTGTTGAAGTTTTGAACCAGACCAGTGTCACTTCTCATTTATTATAAAAAGTAAACTTCATTTTTTTGTATGGAAATTTGGATAGAAATTGTGCATTTTGACCTCTGAACTTGGGTGTAACAAGTCACCTGTCCCTTGAAATTGCAGGATACTGTTGCATCTGCAGCATCTCTTGCACAGTCACTTAAAAGTTATTTGGTTGATGGCCAACGGAAACTTTTAGCTTTAGCAGAGAACGCATGGACAAATTCTTCTCGTGTGGGTGCTTTAAATACAAAACAAACAGTGGTGGCCTTGGTGGGTTGCCTGAGAAGGTATGCAGGTTTTCTTTTAGTTATTGTAATTTTATGCCAATAGATTTGTTGGACCTGGTCTTAAAGACAGTATTTATGAATTTCACTGCTTTGCAGGCAATCTCACTGGAGCATCTAGAAGAATCACTTGACCCAACTAAGGAACTTTCGAGATTGGTGTCTGAGTGCAAGTTCGAGTAGGCATTTAACAAAGCACTTCAACTAAGTGATGTTTCTATAGTTTCATGGTTATGTTCTCAGGTATGAGTAGCAATCTGGTTAATTGATTTTTGTACATATATGTTTGTATGACATAAACTGTACTTCTATGGTCTGTTCCATGCAAGATAGGACTCCAGTTTCTGATGCTTGATTGTTTCTTTAGGGTATTATATTTTTCGCATAAATGGTCATATCTGACAGCCTGTGAATTGTAATGATTTTCAAACATGTCGACTATAATTCTGTTTTCTTGACGATCCCGTTGCCCTTGAGCCAAGGTGTGCTCTTGGTGTCAGAGATTAATCATTTCACCGCCTGGATAGTGGCGGATCGGTGGTTGTCTTGACCTTTCAAGGCTCGAGGATTTAATTACTCTAAACGGTGGTCGCCTTAACCTTTGAAGGCAACGAGATATTATCACCGCATTCATTAATTTTTTCTAAGATCGAAGGGGCAATTTATGTTAGTATAAATAATTGAAAAACGAATTGTAATAGGTATGATTTTGAAAAATCACATTTTGAATCGAAGTCACGATTGTGCATTTGGAGATATTCTCTTTGTTAATTTTTGAATATATTTCTGGTATTGTTATTTGTTGGAGTGGAGTAGAATCTGATTTTTGAAAGCATATTGAATAAAAATGTTTTTTGATATATCGTATTCAGAGTTGTACATACATATGCGTGGAGTTCTTTAGTTTTTATAAACTTTGAATCCAAAGTGTTGGGTCCCATGCCCTTTCTCGCCATATCGCGACTCAGGAGATTGTTGCATTTTATTTTGTGTTGGGCGCTTCCAAACGCCGATACCCGATACCACGAGGTGCTGGGCCCACAGCCTTCTCATGACTTCGTGATTCGACAATCGTTGGAGTGTTTGTTTTGGGTCAAGCGTTTGTAAACGCCGAAACTCTGATTGACCCCCGGTTATTCACATTTGGTATCGGAGCCTGTTGTCCATCCTGTAATTGCTTAGTTCATTGCATATTATTCCTGTTAGTACCAATTTTATTCTCTTATTTTCCTGCGTGAAAGTTTATTTAATTCCTTTCAAATTTTATACAAATGGTTGATTTTGGTAGTAATTCTTCTCAGGTTCAGGTTCCTGTTCTGAGCGAGAATTCATATGATTCCTGGTACATTCGGATGAGGACGATTCTGCGTTCTCAGGATTTGTGGACTTATGTTATTGATGGTTATGTTGAGCCTGTTGATGCTGCAACAGAATTGGCTCTGTCTAATGTTGGCTGTGTTTTGCTGAAGGAAATTTCGAAAATCTGAAGATGAAGGATAATGGAAGTGTGAATACTTTCATGACTCAGGTGATGAGTGTTGTAAACCAGCTCAGGCAGTATGGAGATGATATTGAGAATAAGAGAGTTATTGAGAAAGTGTTGAGAATTTTGACCAAGAAGTTTGAACATGTTGTTGTTCCCATAGAGGAATTTAAAGATTTAAGTTTAATGCAAATTGATGAGTTAACTGGTTCTCTTGTTTCTCATGAATCTAGGATATCCAGATATGAAGAAGGATCATTGGAGCATGCCTTCAAATCGCAACTGCATATTACCAGAGGCAGAGGCAGAGGAAGGTCTTATAATCGTGGAAGAGGAGGTCGATTTTCTGGTCCAAGGGACAACAGAACTGAGTCAGTGTCTGAGGAGAAGTCTCAGTAGAATCCTCTTAATTTAAGAGGAAGCAACAACAAACCCTGGCAGCAAGAAAATCAGAGGTATGAAAAAACTAATGTACAATGTTATTATTGTAAGAAGTTTGGGCATTTTGCTAACAAATGTTGGAAGAAGCAAGCATATGCTAGAAAGCAGTCTGCACATATCACAAATGAGTCTGAGGATCATCAAAATCCTGTGTTCTTGACTTGTAATGTCACTCAGGAAAGTGCTAATGATATTTGGTTTTTGGATAGTGGTTGCAGTAACCACATGACTAGTAATAAGGACTTATTTTCTTCTTTTGATACTAGTATTCAATCTGAATTCAAACTGGGAAATGACTGTAAGGTTACAATCAATGGTAGAGGTATAGTTCCAGTTTACACTAAGAACAATCAGAGAAGAAATATTGATAATGTTTACTTTGTGCCTGGTTTAAAATATAATCTTATTAGTGTTGGACAACTGATGGAGAAAAAGTATAGAGTGTTCTTCAAGAACAAGGTATGTACAATCTATGATAAATTTCCCAGCAAACAGTTGATTGCAAGAGTAGAGATGACCAAGAATAGGATGTTTCCACTTGTTATGAGAAATGATTTGAGTGGTTCTTTGAATGTTTATAAAGTTGGAAGTTCAGATGAATCTTGTTTATGGCATTTGAGATATGGTCATTTACATTTTGGTGGCTTAGATATGTTACAGAAGAAGCAGATGGTAAAGGGGCTACCATGTATGCAATAACCTACAAGCTCTTGTGAGAGCTGTATACTTGGGAAGCATCACAGAGAGAAATGTGTTTCAGGTGTTTCCTACAAAGCAAAAGCTCCATTGGAAATTGTCCACACGGATTTATGTGGACCTATGCAAACACATTCTTTGAATGGTTGTGTTTATTTTAAGACTTTCATTGATGATTTCAGTAAGAAGACTTGGTTGTATTTGTTGAAGCATAAATCTGAAGCCTTTGAAGTTTTCAAGAATTTTAAGTCTATGGTTGAGAATGAGAGTGGTCGAACCATTAAGATCTTGAGGTCTGACAGAGGAGGTGAATACAAACTTAATGAATTCATTGAATTTTGTGATCTTCATGGAATTAAGAGGTAGTTTACTGCTCGATATACTCCATAGCAGAATGGAGTGGCTGAAAGGAAGAATTAGACGATCATGGACATGGCTCGAAGCATGTTGAAAGAAAAGCATATTTCAAATGAATATTGGGGAGATGTAGTTCTTTGCTCTGTTTTTATCTTGAATAGAAGTCTGACCAAGACCATGAGGGATCGTGTACCTCAGGAAGCCTGGGATGGTAAGCCTTGCAATGTTTCTCATTTCAGAATTTTTTGATGTGTTGCATTTGTGCATGTACTTGCAAAAATGAGAAGGAAGTTGGATGACAGAAGCGAGAGATGTATCTTTGTTGGATACAGTGAAGAGTCTAGGGCATATAAACTCTACAATCCCATCACCCAGAAATATGTAATCAACATAGATGTTCAATTTAAAGAAGATGAAGCCTGGGATGGAAGTATTGACAAATCAATTTCAGAGGGAATTGTGTTACCCCGTGAAGATGATGATGGAGCTGAGTAGATTGAAGGAGATGGACATATGGTTCCACATGCACATACGCCTGCAACAAGAAGTCCAACAAGGCAAGCACCAGATTCCATCCCATCTCAATTTAGAACGCCCATAATTCATGAGCGTGGTGAGCCATCTGGACATGGTGGACATCAATCAAATTCACAGGCAAGTAGTGAATCAAATCCCACTTTAGCTTCATTAAAATACATACTTAAAGGATAGAAGACTAGAAGCTTAAGAGAATTGTATGATCAGAATGAAGAAGTAGATCAGATTTCAAATTTTGCATTTATAGTTTATGATCCTATTAGTTATGATGAAGCTATTAAAGAGGACGTATGGATAAAAGCAATGGGTGAGGAGATTGATTCCATTGAAAGGAATAACACTTGGGATTTTGTCAATTTACCAGAAGGTAAGAAGAGCATTGGTGTTAAATGGGTTTATAAGACTAAGCTGAGTGCAGATGGTGAAGTTGAAAAGTATAAGGCAAGATGTAATGATCCCAAACCAAATTCTTTCTTGGAATCACTAACTACTACTAATTTATTGAGTTATTAAGTGCATGCAAGATTCATCAACACATGGAGATCACAATATATTCAAGATGTAGAAGCACAAACAAAGATCTGACCTTTTTATTATGAGCAATGTAAGATCAATACAATAGATGGCCGATCTGGCATAAACCTCAGATAGTCGTGCAAGCAATAGATATGAGCTGCTACAAAATGCTCCCGACAATACAAAATAAGCCTCAAAAGGCTGGATATACAATGAAGACTAAATCAAGCAGATCTGAGCCACACTAATGCTCAACCTCCAAGCTAGAAAGTGCCACGTCCTGCTAGAATGCTGAAGCCCTGGATAATTCTGCCCTGCTACCAAAAGTGTCCAATCATCCCGAGAATTATGCCAAATGATAGATTGGGCAACTGTAAGGAAAACCCAGATGTTCAAATTCCCAAATCCACTCTCAAACCCCGTAGATCTGAATTCTTCACTGAATGGTGTGCCCCACTGGATGACTGAAACCCTAGCTGGTTCGGCCTTGATGAAGGAGGCCTCCAAATGCTCTGAAACTCTCCAAGAATATAGATCGGGCTATGAGAATCCTGTGGGAGAAGTTTCGGGCTCAGATCTCAAGCAGATCTCCCTAGATCTGAGTTTTACTGAATCACAGGACGTCCCCTATGGCTCCACGATGTCCCAATCTGCAGACAAATATAGAATGATGACAACCCTCTAGAAAATCCCTCAAGCTGATGGTCCTGCACCTGCAAACAAAACCCAACTGTCGGAATGGCCCTAGGCCCTCATGATAAGCTGGATCGAACCTCCCTCAATAAACTGGCCCTGAGACTAGAATGGTGTGGAGGAGTCTTTCATCCCTGAGACCAAGCTGTGGAACAAGGTGAGTGGATATTTCACCACTGAGTTGCTCCCAAGGGTTTGTACAGCAAAACCCCCAAACTGAATGCTCAAGAG
>ML789791.1:224462-260919 GCA_009831015.1 Picea engelmannii
ATATATTCCATGGAAAGTATCATTGGGGAAACCTTCGAATTGTTTTTTCCCGTTCCATGAATGGCACCGGTGATAAATGTTGTTGTAGTACTATGTACTGCTAACTCAATGGGACTCTACTAGACTTGAAACCATGACCTCTCAATGATCTTTGTCTTGAAACTGACAATAAATTAGAAAACTTATCATTGGCAGAGCTTTTTGATAATTTTAATCATAATGTTTGCTTGCAAAGAGCTAGACTAAGTGCCAATAAAGTACAAAAAATACATAATTTAAACACAAATGATGGTTTAATTTTAAATTTTGCAAGGAAACTCATAATACATTTGACGATAATTGAAAAGCCTTATCATATAAAATTCTCTTAATAAATAATTTACTATATATTAATATCAATGTGATCTGTATTCTCTAGATAATCATCAAACTCTCTTGAACATTAGTTGGGTAGCGGACTTCAAATGTTAACTAAAATTAGATATATTATGAAATTCCAAAAACCTCAGCTCTAATGAACGAACATCATTATTTTGTATTCCTTATTAGGTTTTCAAAAACTAAGGCACATAGTGCCTTTGGGTGTTACACTAGCAATTTAGGTGAACACGAAATCTGTTTTATTAGAAGAGATGTTTTAATATCCTATTTCAAAAGAGAGAAGCGCTAAAAAATTTGCCAACATCTTAGATCTAACATAATTATTACATTGGATAGATGCATCTAGTGGGAAAGATGTATTTGTATCATTCATTGTATGGACTTAATCTAATGGCATTGTCATCTTGAATTCTTCTTTAGTATAAATTTGATAAGATTTGAAATTTAAGATTAAGTTGTTTGTCTACCTTGCATTTATAAGCTTAAATTACTCTATCTTTTTTTACCAAGCAATCCTCATGGATATCTTCAACACATTGCTTGAAATAGTTATATTTTTGAAAGTTCATAATTTTGTAATAACATCTAAGTGGGTGAACTAAACTTTCTAATTTTTCTTTTTACCACCTTTTTGTTAAGAATATTCTTTATTACTCCCTCAGAAAATCAGACTCAAGATATTGCTAATACATTGAGATTAAGACTTATTCTATTAAGATTATTGCTAAGACATTGATAAGTGTACCTCTCCACTTTCACCATCTTTAATCAACCTTTTAATAAGATATGTCAGAACAAAGGTTGTGGTTTATTCTTTGGGCATATTTTCATTGTCCAACATAAATGACAATGATGATTCATGATGCTTTGTATAGCATTGTTAAAAAAACTGATATTAGTCACTAAGGATAATAATTAGATTTTAATATAGGGATGGCATGCTGGGTCAATGTTCATGTCCATGAACATTACATTGTCTTCCATGTTTTGCATTTCCATTTGTATTCCTTTGCTCCATGTTTTTCATTCCCATTTCCATGTTTTTCATTTGTATTCCATTATTGTTTTGCATTTTCATTCCATTGTTGCATGTTTTTCATTCCATTACTCCTTCATATTAGGAGAAATGGGTAAGTGAATAAACCAACAACATTGTAATCTAGTAAAACATTGGGTTGTTGTGCTTTCTCATGCATTCCTAGTATCATGGTTGTCAAACTATTACAAAAGGTTTCATAGTTGAGAGGAGCAAAACTAACAAAGGGAAAATTTATTGTTAGAATTTTGGATGCGTTAAAGTTTTACTATTAGAGAAGCAAATTTAGAGGTTTTATTAATAGAGGATATAAGAAGCGAAAGGGGATAAGAAGAATTTTCAGATTCTTACTGCACCATAACTAGAAGACCCTACATTCAACACAAGTTAGACACACTAACCTCTTGTACCCCACTTTTAGGGTACCCTTCCAAAATTTTCTAGGATAATTAGGTTGATTATTGTTTGTTGGATAAGGTTTATTTGCTAGTCTAGCTTCTAATTGTGTCATGTCACACTTTGTGATTGTATAGAGCATCATAGAAAACTTCAAGTATTCATTAATGAATATAGGTTGTAGTCTTAACATAGAATAAATATTAGAGATAATCTTGCCTATGTTAAGTGTGAGTTACCTTAGTGGGTGCTAGGCTTACCTACTATGTGCAATAGCTCAGTAATGTTCTTGCGTATGTTAAGTGTGAGTTACCTTAGTGGGTGCTAGGCTTAGCTACTATGTGCAATAGTTGGACAATGTCATCTCCTTCGATTATTTTAAGTGTTATTTCAAAATTGGTGTCAATTGAGTTGGGTTACATGAAGGGTATGCATTTAGTTGTCAATGTTTTTATCAATGAGCCAACTAACATTGAATGGAATGAATGCCATGGGTCCATATGTGGATTAGTGCAATCCAATGAGGCAAGTGCAAATTGTCATTTGTAGGAACATATGAGAAAATCACATGTGAACATTGAAGATACACATGTGGAGGTGTCATGTGTGTATGATATAAAATTGACACTATTGGCATTGGTGCACTTTAAATAAATAGTCATTTAAATAATTTAATATGTTGATAGCATGGATTTTTTCCCTATTGGCTCAACATTGAGATTGAATTCCAGTAGGTCAAGTTAGCACAAGTAATACTTTCAATACCTCAGTGGTCCAATAACGTGACAATTTGATTGAATTCTATGATGTCCAAGAGCTAATCAATTATGCAACCAGGGGAACAACTCAGATAATGAAATGTGGTAGAATATTCTTGACTTAGGTATTATGCAAACGTATTAGCCTAAAGAAAGGGATTATTAGATTAGGAGATTTTTCAAGTACTAATGCTTTAATCATTTGAGATCTTGGAAGTTCCATACATATTAATAGGGAAGAAGTCTCATTTTGCTATGTAGAAAAAACATGGACATGGATCATGTGTTAAAAAAATAATAATCAATGAGTGGAAAGTGGAAAAGTACTATTTAGTCCCTGTGTGCCACATGGAGGATGTGACCCATCATGATATAATAAAGTATACCAAGAGTTGGACTTTGCATTAATTCAAGCAACCAGAGGATTTGACTATATTTGAGGTACATTTAATTTGGAATGACTACTAGTTAGTGCAATGACACTTGCCATTTTCGTAATAAATCCATAGGTGTGTGATAATTACCATCCTTCATTATTTTCATTATATTTCTACAATTGAATTATTTTTCAAGTTAAAGGCATCCACTACCACCTCCTCGTTAGACTTTCATTACTCTCATTTCATCCCTTATAAGCGTTATCATGGCACTGAAGCCACAACCTACATTACATGTTGGAGATACTCAAAATATTTTTTTTTAAGGTAACTATGGACATAATATCTTGATATATTACTTTTATCTCAATGATCTCCTCAAAGCACAAAAAAAGAGAATTCTTATGGACAAGACGTTTGGTACATGCTATTGCACTACCAAAGGTTTTTAACTCTCGAGATAATATACAATAGTGCACTAACAGATGCAATGAACATATTGGATGAGTCCCAGTGTAGCAAATGGATAAGATTGACATTGACCTCCCTTGTTTTGTGTTCAATACAATGTTGCATTTGTCTCTACTTTCTAAGAATTATCAAGATGAAGAAGCCTATATTATGGAATGGGGATTATGCCAAAATTGATTCTTCGAGGGAAAATCATTTAGATCAACTTGTAAATAAAAACTTATTTAAGATGTCTACCTTTAAATACCCATACACATAGATGACATAGTTAATGACTAGGGTAATGGCTTCTCCCTCCACAAAATATTTTACCTATTATGCTCCCATCAATGAGTATCCTCCTAATCTTCAAAACCATTGATTGCCATTTTCTAAAATTATGGAGATGAATCTACCAACACTCTTATCTAGCACTTCTATAGTCTTTATCATCATAGGATTACTCCTAATATTTCATCTAATTTTGGCCTTATATGCTCTTGTTATGGCCAAAACAAGAAATTGGCTCTAGATTTGTTTTTTTAACAAATGTTTTTTTCTTCTTCTCTTGACATGACATCTTATTAATGTGGCATGGCATATGTGTGCAGATGTGGCATAGTGTCCAGATGCCATCACATGTGAATTCCATGTCACATTCCTTCATGTCATCATGGCCCCTTCGAGATTCTTTGTAGGAATATTCTTGGAGGTGCCACAATTTATGACATTAGTGGAAGGAATCCCAGGAACTAATCACAACCATTGATCTGCTTCCATGCTCAAATCATGACCATTCGTGGCACTTGCTTCTCTCTCCATGCCTTTTCCCCAAATGTCGTGATGAGATCTAGACCGTAGGTCTCATTCTATGATGCAATATTGATGGTTTGTGGGTTTTTATCCATCAGGGACTCCCATTTTTACAAAATTTTGTGGGTCAATTCTACTATAGATCTATTTCCCCGATGAAATTTGAGCCATTCATGGATTTTTCCTTTTCCCCATTTTCCAAAACATCCAATATCTGCAATGAGACTCATGCCATAGATCTCATCCTCTGAAATGATCTAGATCATTTGTGGCAAGTTATGTCCACCACCTTTATACTTTACAAAATCCCACTAGAAGATCACCACCATCGATTTGCTTCCCTGTTCATGGCATTTCCTTTTCCTTCTTTCCTCCAACCTCCCCAAATGTTGTGACACCTTATCATTCATTGATCCAATCTACCCGATTTAATTTGGATCATCTACAGTATTCATGTTGCACCCAAATATAACTACGACCTCATTATTGGCAATTCAGTTAAAAAAATTGGGCACTTCCAAATAGTTTGTTATTTGCCCATTTTTTCACAAAGATGAATTCTACATTCATGAAATGTATTAGTTGCACTTCCATAACCTATCCAATTTCTTTCAATAATACTCCAATATCAGAATCAAAACCATCAATCTAACCATGGAAGGCTTCAACCATTTTTTTGTTTTTAAACTATTCTCATTGGGACATTTTGTCAAACACTTCATATGTAACTCAAATTCCTCCTATAGATTCTAATTTCGGCCCATGACAACCCTAATATTTTAACCAATAGATCTGATACCATATAACCCCTATACATTGTCGAGGCTATGAGGTACCTAAAAAACACCATAAAATTTTCTCGCTAATACCAAAATTGTTTTCTTTAGATGACTGTAGAATTCAATAGCAGACACAAAGATACAATAGTTTTATTATTTAATTCAGTCTTGAAACTTGGATCTAGTCCTACAATGCTTTCATCCATAATTATGCAAAATAAATCCACACATTGAACTAAACAAACTAGAAAATAATAAAATGTGGAACATAAACATAAAAAACATGGCATTTCATGTCATATTCAAATTACTTTTATTTCTGTGAAAATAATCCTCCAACTTGCTGCAAACAAAGAAAGTTTCTCCCAGTCGTAGGCTCTCTTTCATAGTTAATCTTTCATTGACAGATACCAATACCCCAACTAAGGCTATGAATCCACACGGGTGAAATTCCAAGGTTTGTTTCTAATTCCTCTTACTTAGCCCATAAACCAAAAAAATTATAGGCAAGAAACCCCTCTACAACTGTCCTAATCAACCATCACTCTTCCCTCCTCAACCTGCAAAACACTAGGAATTATATCCCCTTCTTTGGTACATATTCTCTTAGGCTATCCCAACTCCTTTCCAGTGCTCCAACACAGGCTGACTAGGGAATCTCTCTACCAGTACTCTAAGGATTTTTAACAACAGGTAAGGTGTCCTCTCAAAAAAACACAAAGATTCATCAAAAGTACAATGGGAAACATCATAATCCTGCTTAAAAGTACACTATGAACTACCATAGTATAATCACACCAATACCATAGTTCGTACCATCACAACAATAATCACCATTTTCCCAACATGTTGAAATTCCCACATTTATATTTTCATGCCAATCACTCACCACAAGGTCTTCATGAGGAGCCCATGTATCACATATAATCCCAGGCTTACCATAAATTACATCAAGTTTAATAATCATAGTCCCCCGTCTCTTCTTAGTCCTTTGTTTGCAACAATTAGGGCATTCATATTATAATCAAATGTACAATGATAGTTCAAATATGATCTTGGGTTATAGCCATCTATTCATTACATTTACATTCATATTTTGAGGTAAAAGATGGGGTATTACACTTCTAAGGGTATGTATGTTAATTACAAGATTCTTTTTCTACAATGTAGGTTATAATATCTTATGCACTCACAGTTTTATGCCAACTATTTTTTTACCTATTTATTTTGTACTGCCATTATCCTTTGTTCATGCATGGTTGTGTGAACCATGACTTCCTCCAAGACCCGTGACATGCCATATCTAAATTATATGCATTGGATTACATCAAAGGAGATTCACATGGCTAGAATTCCACAGTGGTGTCAAGAGATGGTTGAGATTATTTGTATGTTTGAGAAGGAAGTACCCACGAGTTTCATGGACTTTTAGGTCCATCTTCTAATTCACTTAGCTAATGATATTGAATTATTTTCAATGGTTTCATGTCATTAGATGTCTTCTTGGAGTGGTACATGAAAAAGTTGAAGGGGGTTGTTCAACAAAGGGCAAAACCCAAGAAGTATATGGCGAATGGGTGGATTGTATATGATTTGTTTTATTATGATAGTGAGTACATCAAACAATTGATGACACACCATGTAGAGTAGTTTGGAACGATCAACATAATGAGAACAAAAGGGAAGGGGAGATCCTCCAAATGAATGGAAAAGGGCACATGGTAAAGAGTAAGACACATAGAGGATTTTAGGGTCTAAATTTCACAAATGGGCTAATTTTCCATGGTTTTTCTCAAAAAACGATTCGTCAATTTCCATTTTTTCTAAAAACGATTTGCCCAAATTCCATAGAATACAAATATTTTACCTTACAAATCGCCAAAATTTTATAGAAACTATATAAAATCCTTAGAAATTTGGATATTTTTACAAAACTATCGCCAAACATTTTACATTTTTCATATTAAAGACTAGTAAGATTAGCCCAGGTTTCTACATTTTAATATAAATTTGCGTCCTTAAAATCATCCTTGGTAAGACACATATTTTTTTCTATCAAATTTCTATGGAGTGATAGTTTACATTAAAATTGATAATATATATTTGATCTTATACTATTCATTTTGATTACATGAATACATCAAAAAATTCAAAAATTGATGCCATCAATAAATTTGTTCATTACAATGTAAAGGCAATGCAACGATGGGTTGCATTGCATGAAGAGAAGAGAAGGAAATGGGACAATTACCAGAAGTAATTTATATAGTTGAACAATAGAAGAAAGCCTTTTATTGATCATTTAAAATAAAATATTTCAATGATCTGTCCCAACATTTGGGCGGCTAACCAAATCAGAGAGAAATATGACATGTCTAGTTGTTATCCATGTGGTGAAGAGGTTGCACTAAACACAGGGATTGGGTGTAGCCACTTTGTAACAATATCTCTGCGTACATTATTCATTTTACTATGCATGTTTGAAATTTATTATATTTTTATTAATGTTAAGGTGATTAGGCATATGATGCCATCCTTTGTTTGCATTTTTAGAGGTGCATTTGTTCCCATCTATGTGGGCATATAGACATCATTTTTACATTGAGGATGTTGATGATTCCTGTCACACTTGACTATGGAGTGGAGGTTGAGTTTGACCAATATATTCATGCTAGCCACTGTGATCAAAACCTAATGAGGGGAAGTTATGCAAGTGGACTTCTCAGAGAGACAGAAGACATTATGCAAGTAGACTTCTCATCTTTCCAATGTGTTATTTTTAGGTGCAAGTGGTGAATACTTTGACTGGAGTAATGTAAAGGAAGATTGTGATACTTGGATATGTATCAACTCTAAAAATATTTGGGATGAAAAGAAATATCTTTATGCTCCCCAAAACACTGCAACCGAGTGTTCTTTTACCCAGATGTGTTGAATAAGTATTGGTGGTATGTATTAAAACACAATCCAAGTTCAAAACACCTTTTTGAGAACAACAATATTATAGTGTGGATATTTCCATAGTCATTCATAATTGTGTTGAATTTTCTAGAGTTGAATTATGTATAAATTTTGAAATATCCCAACATTTCAAGAAGACACTCCATATATATATATATATATATATATATATATATAGGTCGCAAGATAATTAGTCATTAGAAAAATGAAAATAAAATAATCCAAAAATGGGGGACGTGGTCTAATTACAAACACTTTGATATTAATCCTAAGAAAAGGGAAGGGATTAGGTCAAAAAGCATAAAAATGAAATAAATATAGATATAATAACTAAATATTAGGCAATAAGGGGTGATGGATCATACAATGGCTGGGATTAACAATCCCTCGACAACAATAACCTACTTAAATTATCAACTTGGGAAACATAAACTTTCAAAATGCCACACACTATATATGCATATTGTAATGAACCCCAAATTTCTCAACCAAAAACAAAATTGTTAGGACCATTATTGAATTTTCCTTTCCTTTCTAAGGTATGCTATACTGTGAAATATCATTACTTATCCTTTGTGCATTCCATGTACACCATGAATTCAACAAGTGAAAGGAATTCTAGCTCAATTTAATATTTAAGGGTGGTGGTTTGTCACCCATGTGAATGTCACTATATATATAACTTGGTTATCCATCATAGAGAAAACATCCGATAAATAAAAGTTCCTAAGTATATATATACTAGGAGCTACACCATATAAGTTTGATACCACTACAACTAAGGAAATTACTATATGAGGAAAAGCACTAAGGGAAGTTATTTGTCCTATGCACGCTACATGCATAATAACGAAGACAAACATTATTAAACTCGATCTCGTCATCTCATTAATGAAAAATTACCCCTTGCAATATGGTGAATGGATTCTATCCACCTGCCATGTGATCGTGGGCAGTTGAACTGACAGGTAATATCTGGTTAGTTCCACGCATTAGACTAGACTAGGACTAACACTGGAAAACAATTTGGCAGACTAGGGAAGAGTGTGGTGGCCTAACTGGGTTGAGTTTCTCGTCACGGATTCGCTTGTCATTAGGGTTTTTGAATGACCGGTACGTGAATTTTAGGGTGTAAATGAACCCTGAGCAAAGACATTAAGGGTGACTGTCGTATGGTTCTCGGACCCAACGTTGGTTTAATGAAGTTTTGTCTAGTGTTTTCCATCACACCTTCATCACATGGTTGGGTACCATCTCGGTATTAACACCATGAACTTCACTTACAAGGCCTTCTCGAGTCTATTAATCATTGTCTTCTCATCGCTATGGTAAAACTTTTCCCTTAGACCGTTCCCCATGACACCTCGCTCCAGTTTCATGGATGCATAGTTCAGGTTTCTGGTGGAGTCGGGCTTATTCGGTTAATGGTGGATTTCGACATGATTTTCTTTTCAACAGGTAAGATTCCTCTAACTGTGATAAATTCTAAATCTTGCTTCTTGCAAGATGGACTGCGTGTATTAATTCTCTCGGTTAACTAGTTGTTCATTTATTTAGCCCGCTCTCTCATGTTTGCTTTAGGGTTATTCTTTGGTAATGATAGTCCACTCGATAAGGTTTAGATTCACCTGCAACTCTTAACCTAATCAAAGTTACTTGCCCTCGGTTCCCTTTAACCTTACGGGTTTCAAACTCGACTAAAAGTCCTATTGGCATCCCTCAGAGGTTCCATCATTCGGTAGGGTATTATAACAGTGCGTGTTTATACCTCCTACAGGTCTGTGGTTTTCTCGATTCCTCAGCTTTGAGTGATAAGATTTTCCCCACCGTGAAAGGGTATTTTCTATCGGAGTGCCCATGTCATTTGGGTCTTTTTCTTTTGACCTGAATTCACCAAGAGGGTAACATTACGAATAGCTAGTTTTGTAATATAGTACATGTTGCATTATGTTCTCCATTGTATTTGTTTGGTTTTAGCCTATGGCATTTGGCCGAAGGATTTCCTTGTCCAAGGTTTGTGAGGATTTGAAGACTTAACTGTTCTCTTTTGTTGAGTCGTATCCAGGGAAATATATTTCATTTAAGTTTTCTTTAAATTTAGGAATGCTTTGAATATAAAGGTTAATGGACTCATCCCGTTCCATGTCTCGACATACGGGTCTGTATTGTTGTGTATCCTTAATTATAATACTTGATTTTATGTATAATGATTTTTGCTTCTGTAGTTTTCTTCGTTTTTCTCTTAAGTTGGGTTTCAAGCTAATGATGGGTCCCTTTTAACTGTGAGGGTACCCATCAGGTGGTCGTTGGTCTCTCACCCCTCTCGAGATCATGGTTGTCGTTTCACAAGGATGCAAGGGCATAGCGATTCTTACCGTAAGCCCAAGTTGAGTATCATTCGTACTCTCTTACTCTTACTTTCTAATCGTGTTACTTTTACCTATTAAATTGATTTATACTCAGCATGCAAATTCTAATCACAAAAATACTAATCAAAACCTCTGTGTTTTGTCGTGCAGGGTTGGGTGTACAAGAGCCTATGATCCTCGATCTTGCCATACTCAAAAGGTATCCAAGTTCCTCGCTTTCTCTATTTGCAGGATTGTACCGCTCTAGGTTTTGTTCCACGAAATAACAATTTCGGCTTAGGAATTCATTGTTATTGGGGTTCGTTCTGTAATTCTGTAAAGTATTCTTGAATGTTTCAACAATATTTCATTGTTATGAGGTTTTAGATACAGTCTTACAAATTGAATTATATTCACCTATAACTACTGGCTCGATTTCGATAGGCAAGGTTTCCTATCGCGACACAGGATTGTTCCATCCTCGTGCACTTGTACTAGACAATATTTACAAAGTAATCAAAGTTGCTCATGATTTACTCCAGGCTTAGGGTGATTTAAATCTCCTTTTCTTTGTCCTTAATATGAGGTTTTTGAGCATACTGTTGTGAGTTTTCTGGTTATGCGTATTGGTTTATCGAACAGTTCATTTCCTTTAGATAATCGTTGGCTATTTGCATGTAATGATAACATTATGAATCGGGTCTGGGACTTGCATGGTCATCTATATAATTATATATATTCATGTCTTGTGCATAAGGTATAGAAGCTTCCAATATTATGTATTCATTCTACCCTTTATTCGTACTACGACTACTATGCATAACCATTTGATGTTATTTATATTAACTGAAAAGTTATATACATCTATGTATAAATATAATCGCTAACTCTTTCTATTTCATCATCTAGTTTTTCCAGTGAGTTAATATGGTATGATTTCTTCACTGTTTAAATAGCTCATATAATAGGTATGTCGTCACAATATATGTAGCATAATTTTCAGCTTTCATATTCACCTTTCGAAGTATCTTTATACATTCATATTAATGAAATGTAAGGAATCTAGCATAAGTTTTGATCTCCGTGCCTATACTCCAGAACTATATTTACACAGTCAGTTTAATGAAAATCTATAAGGCACATAGCATAAATTTCAATCTTCGTATTTAATTTCCAGAATAAACTTTACACAATCAGTTTAATGAAACTATAAGGTGCATAGCATAAATTCCAATCTTCCTGTTTATTTTCCAACATTATTTTTACACAGTCGGTTTAATGAAAACTATAAGGAATATAGCATAAATTTCAATCTTCGTGTTTTATTTTCCAGCATTATTTCCACACAGTCGGTTTAATGAAAACTATAGCATAAATTTCAATATTCGTGTTTATTTCCCAGAATTATCTTTACACAGTCCGTGCATTTCTATACGGTTGAAACTCTAACTGTATAGGATTCACCTACTGGTAGGAAATTTTGGTACAACAGTGGAATGACTTACTGGTTGGCGTAGATATCCTTTGTAATCTATTCATGTGTGAAATTCGCTTCCAACCAAGGGTATAGGAGGTAATACCAAAGTATACAGTTAATACCGTAGGGAGTTATCCTACAGTTAGCTCATTCCAACAGTCTTTAATTTCAAATAGTGCAACACATACAGATTAACAAATGCACCCAAAAAATCGAATGTTGCATAATAAATTAACTAGAGAAGGAGTAAGTAACATATCTGAACAGTTACTGAACAAAAAATGGAACAACCACGTTCCTCCCAACCTTAGAATAGGGCAGCCAAAATCACTTGTCCTGTTCACCCTCTAGCCTGACCATGAATCCATGAGGGCTAACTTGGAACTCCTCCTCAGTAAATGTTTTTCAGTTTCAACAGTCTTCTCCTTGCCTCACACTCAACAAGTAGTGTTCGTAACAACAAAAGATCATTCCTCTCCTGGCATACTAGGTAGCATCCTGCCTCCTCCCATATGCCATATATCCCAAATCCCTTTTTCCTAGGTCTTTTTCCCTCTCTTGGGAATTTTCGCAGCTTTCCAAATCACTAATTTTCAGGGGCTGCCAATGGACAAATTATTGATTTTCCACTTGTAACAATCAGCCTTTAGGTAGTTCCAACATGTTCCCCACTCATGGAGTCATGGTCAGTTGATTTCAACATGGTTGTTCCATTTGTCTTCCAGCAATAATTATAAAATATTTTGTTTCATACAAGTGTTATAGTTAAGAAGTTAGTTGGGTCAAATCAGGTCTCTGCCCAACAATCATAATCATTAATTACAGTTAATTAAATTCAGAATTGCCAAAAATGACAAAAAAATTCCAATTTCGAATTTACCAAAAACAGAATTATTTTCCTAAGAAATCTCAAACTTAAAAACAAATTATTTTTGGGGATGTCACATCCTTTCCCCCTTCAATAAAACACTGTCCTGTTCCTTCCTTGGAACAAGATTGGATGAGATTTTTGCAAATCTCCCTCCAACTCCCAAGTGGCCTCCTCAAGGCTAAAGTGCTTCCATTGCACCTTTACCTGAGCAACGACTCTGTTCCGAAGTGCTATTTCTCTCCGGTCCAGAATGCGTAGAGGTTCCGCCTAGAACTTGCCTTCTGGTTCCACCTGCACCAAGTTCCAATCGATCATATGAGTAGGGTCATGAACATAATTCTTTAACAACGAAACATAAAACACATTATGAATTTTTAGATTGGCAGGAAGTGCAAGTTGGTATGCTACGAGTCCAATTCGAGCTAAGATCTTGAAAGGCCCACAAAACATGGGTGCCAACTTGGCACAGTTCCCTATCTTTAGTGAACTTTTTTGGGCTTTGAATTTTAATTAAACATGGTCTCCCACTTGAAACTTCAAGTGTCTTCTTTTTTGGTCCGCATAACTCTTATGTCTGTCATGTGCCTCTTTTAAGTTCTGTTGTACCTTTCTTATCGTACTCTCCATTTCCTGGAGCATTTCTGGTCCAACCGTGAGTCTGTTAACTGGGTTATCCCAGTTAATTGGAATTGTACACTTCCTACCATACAATATCTCGAAGGGGATCATTTTAGCCGAAGTTTGGTACCCATTGTTGTATGCAAATTCTACCAAGTGTAGGTAATCTTCCCACTTGCTTGGTTTTGTTCTTATGTACATGTGAACATATCTTCTATGATTTGGTTTGGTCGTTCAGTCTGCCATCCATTTGTGGATGATAACTCGTGCTGAAATTCAAATTAGTATTTAACCCTGCAAACAATTCTTTCCAAAAAGCAGATGTAAATTTTACATCTCTATCTGAAATCACCATTTTAGGAATACCATGCAGTCTAAAAATTTCTTTCATGAATATTTCAGCGATGTCAATAGCTTTAAAAGTAGACTTTACAAGAATAAAGTGTGCAGACTTACTAATTTTATGTAATATACCAGATATAAAATGTATGCAGAACATAAATAAAATGCTAGTAATGGAAGAATAACAACAATATAACCAGAACATTCACCACAATAACAGTGAAATGATATAAGAATAACAACAGAAATAACACTTTGAATCTGAAAGCAATGTTCACGAGCCTCTTCGAGGGGGCAAGCTCTAGTTGAGAAGAGCTCTATTACAATAATATCCAAGCTAGGGTTCTCATACCCTCGACTCCTATTTATACTAAAAAGAAGCATCTAGAGGAAGATCCTTCTAGAAGTGGAAGCTTCTATTAGGTCTTCTTACCTCTGCCTTATTCTATTTTATTGAAAGGCCTTATCAATATTGACCTTTATTACATCTGAATATATTGTTCTACCTATGTGCGGGTTAGGACCCTAAAATGTCTTCCCCCTTAAAAACAACCTTGTCCTCAAGGCTTGAGATGAGGAAATTGCTGCAGAATGGTAGCTGGTTCCCAAGTGGCATCTGATGGAGTTGTATCTTTCCACTAGACTAACACTTCCTTGATGGTTCTCTAATGTAGGATATGCTCACGTTGGTCCAAAATGACTTCTGGTTGTAGCCAAATGGATCCTTCTTCAGCTAACTCTGGAAGGTTGGTTTGAATTTGGCACTTAGCTCCAATCACCTTCTTTAAGCATGAAACATGAAAAACAGGATGCAGCTTCGAATGGTTGGGAAAAGATAACTGATAGGCGACTTGTCCCACATGCTTGAGCACAGTATAAGGACCATAAAATTTGGGCGCTAGCTTCTGACAATGCTCGGCCTTGAGGGAAGTTTGCTTGTAAGGTTGTAGTTGAAGAAACATCTGATCCCCTTCTGCAAATTGACGTTCAGAGTGACCTTGATCTGCTTGTTGCTTCATGCGATTCTATGCCATGACCAAATTCTCTTTGAGGGTACGGAGAATAGCCTCTTGAATTGTAAGTGTTAGGTCAACCGCCTGGACCTTCGAGGCACCCAGTAAGTATGAGAGAACTAAAGGTGGCTTCTGTCCATATACCGCTTCAAAAGGAGTCATGTGTGTAGCTGTATGGTATGAAGTGTTGTACCACCATTCAACTAGGGGTAACCATTGAGACCACTGATTTTTCTTTTCCAAGGAAAAACACCTCAAATATGTTTCCAAACACTTGTTGACAACTTTCGTTTGGCCATCAGTCTGGGGATGATAAGTTGTGTTGAGATGCAATTCTGTGCCTTGTATCTTGAATAGTTCTTGCCAAAAATTACTTGTGAAGGTTGGGTCGCGATCAGAAACAATAGAGTGCAGCATGCCATGAAGCTTGAAGACCTGATCCATGAATATTTGAGCCACCGTGGATGCTGTAAACAAGTGTTGAAGGGAGCATAAATGAGCATACTTGGAAAGGCGATCAACAACCACCATGATGACAGATTTATTTCCCGATTTGGGTAAGCCGGTAATAAAATCCATAGAGATATCCTTCCAAATAGTAGGTGGAATCGGGAGCGGTTGTAGTGTGCTCGACGATTTGACTATTTCTCCCTTGTTGTGTTGACACACGTCACATTCAGCTACAAAATTACGAATTTCCTGTTTCATACCATCCTAGAAAAAGGAACGTTTGACCCTGTCATAAGTTTTGGTGAACCCAGAGTGCCCTGTTGTGGGTGTAGCATGAAGATCAGAAAGTACTGTGGATTTAAGCTTTGATTGTTTACTTAAATACGAACAGCCTTTGTATCGAAGTTCCTCATGGAGCCAAGAGTACTTTGGGGAAGCTGGAGCATTGGACTGCAATTGCTGGATCAACTGCAAACTTTTGGGATCTTGTAGCCATTCCTGGCAAACAACTTGGAGTCAATTTGGTACAATGAATGAAAGAGAAAAAATGGATCCTTCATCTTCATATTTTTGGGAAAGTGCCTCCGCAACCACATTGTCTTTGCCTTTCTTATAAATGATCTCATAATCATATCCAAAGAGTTTAGTCACCCATTTTTGTTGTTCTGGGGAGGAAATGTGTTGTTCCAGAAAATACTTGAGGCTTTGATGGTCTGTCTTAATTTGGAACCGTTGCCCCAATAGATAAGGACGCCACAGATCCATGGCATGTAGAATAGCCAACATTTCCTTTTCATAGATGGATTTGCCTAGATTTATTTCAGATAGTTGCTTGTTGGTAAAGGCCAAAGGTCGACCCTCTTGCATAAGGACAACACCAATTCCTTTCCTTGAGGAATCACATTCCAACACAAAGGTCTTTGTGAAACCGGGAAGGGAAAGGATAGGAGTGGTGCACATGGCCATCTTCAAGGTTTGAAAAGCTTGAGTAGTGGCTGGAGTCCAAGTGAAAGAGTTCTTTTTGAGGAGAGCAGTGAGAGGTGTTGCAATCTTCCCATAATTATTAACAAACTTGTGATAATACCCTGTTAAGCCTAGAAATCCACGCAATCTCTTAAGAGTCTTTGGGTGAGGCTAGTTGACGCAGACCCTCCCCCCCCGAACCCTCAGGTCGAGGTCCGCACATGATCATTCTAATCTTCCCTTTTAGTCTAATAGACTCTATGGGTTCCCCTCGGGGAATACCCTTCACACACAACAATGTTTCCACAGGTCCTTATGGGTGTACCCGCGTGATCAAACACGAAGCAACAACCAAAATCTCCTGACCCGTAATAGGATCACGCCCTTTGCAACTTCTAGACTTCGGGTTTTGCAGTTTTTGTGATTCCTGTCGTCGAGAATTTTATCTCTACAACTCCCAAAACCTGAATTGTCAAAACTCCGATGCACTCGACAAAGGTTGACTTTTCAATGGGCTTCTCACTTTATCGGGAATTCAGACTTCACGATTTCACGAATCCAGATGCGAAGCTCTCAACTCTCTAACCTCCGAACCCCGAAATGGTCAACAAGGTTGACTTTTCCCATTTGACGAGGACACGCCACCTATCCGCTCAACCATCTCCTACCTCTGATGTAGACTCTTGCCACTTGTCACTCTTTCGGGTTTTCAGGACTCTCGCTCTCAAAACGCTATCTTCTCCATTCCTCCGACTCCCGAAATGCCGAAATCCCAAAACTCCATGTCACTTCTTATCACTTCTTATAATCAACGGTCTACGTTGATTATGGATACTACGCCTGGTATCTCCTGAGATTATACTTGAAAGACACTCACCGTAACTCTCCTTGCTTCTCTGCAAGATCTGACGGCTCTCTGGAATTTTGCGAATTCTCCATGGAGAATCCCGACCGTCTGTTCTTTCTTGACAACTCCTGCAAAATGAACAAGATATTCCTTCGTGGAACCTGACTTCTGCGAGACGTCTCTAATCTCCGCCTCTTCTTGAGCACTTCCAAAGTACTAACCCTTCCTGAGTTTTGTCCGCAACTTCGAAGACTCTATCCCTCCTGAGCTTGCTTGAAAATCCTCAAGCACTCTGAGGGTAACTCCTGCACGCACTCCTTGCGGAACTTCTTCAAATACTCCTAAGTATTTGAATTCCTCGACTCTGTGCAACTCTGCAACAACAGTCCTTCAACAATTCCACTCAGGTTATAAACTCTGAGACTTCACTTAGCCTGTGCACACCTTGCACGACCCCTATGCTTAACTTGCACTTCTGCGAGAATGAGAATAACTGTATCCCTTCTGATTTGTCAGAGATGAACTCTAAACCTGTCAACACACTCCTTGCGGACGCTCCACTGCACTCCTTGCAGGAACTCTTGCTCAAATAAAGAAACAATTGAAACTCATTTCCTCTCTCTCTCTCTCTCTCTCTCTCAGACTTCAAACATAAATCATGAAATCATATACACACAGCATATAAAGCAAATGCATAACAGAGAGTAAACAATCATAAGCATATCATTCAACATGTATACATAGAAAGCACCATAACACCATGAGTCTGAATCAAAGATCTTTATATTAATTCAAACCTCTATACATGGGTTCTTCTCTACACAACTCTCTGCTTCTCCCCCCTATGATCTATGCTCTCTCTTGATAATAAAAAATCATAATAATATTGCAAATGACGCAAGATGAGGGTGTCTATAGTCGATTTTCCCTCCTACACTCTAAACTGTCTAATCTGCATTCAAACCTACCTACTTACATTAATTATGCATAAATTCCTCTATCTACTACAGACGAGAGAGGATCGCTCAAGGTATGGTTACAATCAAGAAGTACGCCCCTTCTTAACTACTTCATTTAAGTTTGGCGCATCCAACTTCAAAAAAAATTTAAACACTTTTGATCGTGTGCCAAAATGTGTTGGCGTTGTCCCACGCTCGCTTGCTGCTGACGATGCACCTGCATCATACTCCCTCGCTTGAAAATTTTCATGGGCTCCTGTCCATGAGCTCTCGCATGGTCTATCCATGCTTCTGAATTTCTGCTTCATTTTCTCAGCTGGCATCTTCAACTAGATGTCCCTTCCACTTGACCAAGTATTCAAAATATTCCTTTCTCCTGGTCCTCTTACTAACTCTTTTGTCCAGTATGGTTTCCATCTGTGGTTTCTCTGCAACTGGCATCTGTTTAGTCCATTGAACCCCTGGTTGTTCATTACCTGCTCCTGCTTCTTCAACTTTGTAAGGGTACAAATCTAAGATGTTGAATATCGGTGAAATTCCCATCCCCTCGGGTAATTCAATCTCGTAAACATTTGCCCCAAATTTCCTTATGATCTTGCATGGTCCAATTTTCTTCATTTTCAATTTATTATATGTCCCCCTTGGGAACCTTTCTTTTCTCAAGTGTGCAAGAACCAAATCACCAACTTCAAACTAAAGTTCTCTCTTGTGTTGATCTGCTCTGCGTTTATACTCTTGGCTCGAGTTTTGCAGTCGTTCCTTCACCTGGCTGTGAAGTTCCTTCATTGCCTCTACAAAATCTTCTGCACTAGCACTCCTAGTCACATTCTGTTCTGAATCTCTTAATTCAAAAACTCCTCTTGGTTGCATTCCATAAACAATTTGGAATGGACTCTGCCCTGTGCTTTTGTTAAGTGAGTCATTATAAGCAAATTCCGCTTGTGGCAGAATGTTGTCCCACTGATTGTGATGTTCAATCACCAAACTCCTCAGCAAGTCTCCCAAACTCTTGTTCACAACTTATGTTTGTCCATTTGTCTGAGGATGATAAGCTGAACTGAACGACAAGTTTGTTCCCAGCTTTTTCCATAAGGTTCTCCAGAAGTGTCCCACGAACTTGGTGTCTCGATCCGAAACTATGCTCCTTGGTAAGCCGTGAAGTCGAATGACTTCTTTGAAAAACAGGTTCACAATGTGAGTCGCGTCACTGGTTTTCTGACATGGTATAAAGTGTTCCATCTTAGAAAATCTGTCTACCACCACAAAGATTGAATCAAACCCTCTTTGTGTTCTCAGTAGCCCCAATATGAAGTCCATACTTACTGCATCCCACGGCCTCTCAGGTATGAGAAATGGTTGATATAAGCTTGCGTTCTGCCTCTTTCCTTTTGAATGCTGGCAAATTCTGCATCTCTCTACAAATCATTTGACATCAGTCCTCATCCCCGGCCAAAAATATGACTCGTTTAACTTTGAGAACGTCTTGTCATGACCGAAATGTCCGACCAATCCTCCACTATGTTTCTCCTTCAGCAAATTCTCCCTCATGGATAATTTTGGAATACAAAGTTGACTACCTTTAAACAATAGTCCTTCTTGGATCATGTATTCTATCCACTAACTTCTGTCCCTGAGAACTGGATTCTCAGATGCTTCATACGCCTCTTTGAAGTCTGAATCATCCCTATACATGTTCCTGAGATCATCAAACCCCAATGTTTTGATTCTGAACTCCTACATAATCAAACACTTCCTGCTCAAAGCATCAACAACCTTGTTAGCAGTTCTAGAAATATGTTTAATTACAAAAGTAAAATTTTGCATATATTTGACCCATTTAACATGTCTTTGATTCAATTTCTCATGTTGAGTCACAAATTGCAAAGCATGATTGTCACTGTACAAGACAAACTCCTTGGGGATTAAGTAATGTCTCCATTTCTTCAATGCCTGGATAATCACATAGAATTCTTTATCGTATGTAGAGTATTTCATCTTGGCTTCGTTCAGCTTCTCGCTGAAGTATGCTATCAGCTTGTCTTCTTGGCTTAAGACTGCCCCTATTGCAAATCCACTCACATCACATTTTACTTGAAATGTCTTCTTGAAATCTGGCAACACCAGGATTGGTTGTTCCATGATTTTCCTTTTCAGCAAATTAAAAATTTTCTCTGCTTCTTCTGTCCAGTGAAAAGACTTGTATCTCTTCTTCACTGTGTCCATCATCGGTGTGCTAATTCCACTGAAATTCCTAATGAACTTTTTGTAGAAACTAGCCTATCTGTGAAAGCTTCTTACTTCAAATATGCTTTCTAGCGATGGCCAATTTTTAATTACCTCTACCTTATCTGGATCCATTCTCAATTTATCTACAGAAATAACAAACCCCAAATAAATGAGCTATGTCTTCATGAATGAGGATTTCTTCATATTTATCAACATCTTCTCTTGCTGCAACCTCTTCATCACTGTAGCCAAATGTTTCAGATGCTCTGCCTCTGTTTTACTAAAAATCAGTATGTCATCAAGGTACACAATGACAAACTTTCCGATGAAATCCTTCAGGACTTCATTCATCAATCTCATGAAAGTACTTGGAGCGTTTGTTAAGACAAACGACATAACAAGCCATTCATACAACCCTTCGTTGGTCTTGAAGGTTGTCTTCCATTCGTCTCCTTCTCTCATACGAATTTGATGATAACCACTTTTCAAATCGATCTTTGAAAAAAAATTTTCTCCACTCAAGCAATCCATCAAATCATCCATTCTTGGCAATGAAAATCTATACCTGATGGTAATTTTTTTAATCACCCTCGAGTCAGTACACATCCTCCAGCCTCCATCTTTCTTCGGACTGAGTACTGTCAGAACAGCGCGTGGACTCAAACTTTCTTTGACCAAACCCTTGTCCATCAAATCCTGGACTTGTCTTTTTCCCTCTTCATTCTCTCGCGACGTTAGTCTGTACGCTACTTTATTTGGTAAACTGGCTCCAGGTATGAGGTCAATATGGTGACTTATACTCCTAACCGGTGGCACCGAACAAGGTAGTTCGTCCACTACTATGTTAGCAAACTCCTCCAACAACTTCTGGATTTCTTCTGGTAAATCATCTACCCTTGTATTAGTTAAAACAATTTTAGGCTTCTTGACCACAATAAATTGTGTATCCTCTTTATTCTTAACCTTTGTAAGAAGTTCCTTCCCACTCATGAGAAGTACAACGTTGCTTACTTTAGGTTTTACTTCCTTGTCCTTAATCGACAACAACATGTGAGTTCTCCCATTCTTCTCTAGGGTATAGGTGTTATTTCTCCCATCATGAATCACATTCTTGTCATATTGCCATAGTCTACCCAACAATAGATGACAAACATCCATGGGAATGACATCACACAATATTTCATCTTTATACCATCCTATTTTAAATTCAACTAAACTTTGTTTAGTGACATTTACCTGATGTCCTTTTTGTAGCCATGAAACTCTGTATGGGCTTGGATGTTCAATAGTTTCCGGCTCCAGCTTTTCTACCATATTTGTAGAAACGAGATTATCTGTACTGCCACTATCCACAATGACTTTGTATGCCTAGTCTTTGGTCTTACAAGCAATCCGAAAAAGTCTGTTCCTTTGGGCTGGATTCTCCACCTCCTTTTTTGGCATTAAGAGAACCTTCCTCATCATCAGTGATCTTCCACCTTCAGCATCCTCTGCCTCAACATTCCTTCTCTGTGCTTCTACAATGTGAGTTTCACCACCTTCTTTCTTCTTATTTGGAAATTCATAAGATTTGTGTCCATTTTATCCGCATGTGAAGTATTTCATTACTCCACCTCTGCCTCTTCCTCTACCTCTAGCGTGAGGAAAAGTGTTGTTATCATCATACTGTCCTCTCTGTGAGCTTCCATCTCTCTCAGTCTGAGTTTGAGGCTTCTTCCATTCTTATTTAGGTTTCTGAGTCCTGTCTTGGGCAACTGTTTTTCCTCTAGGTTGGCTTCTTCCTCGGCCTCTCTAACTTTGTTTGCGGCTCAACTTCTCTTCAACTTTCAGAGCCATCTGATAAGCATCTTCCACCGTTCGGATGGTCACCATGCTCATCTTATCCTGAATGTCATATCTCAGACCATTCATGTACCTGGCAACCTTTTCATCATTTCTTTCCCAATGACCTGCCCTGATGTTCAACCTGTAGAATTCTTCAGTGTATTCCTTCACTGACATAAGCTTCTATCTCAAATTCTGCATTCTCTGGAACAAAGAAATTTGATAATCCCTGGGAATGAATTTTGCCTTCATCTTTGTGACCATTCTATCCCAACTCTTGATTTTCTGCTTGCCTTTGCAACGTCTGTTAGCTTGTAGTTCATCCCACCACAATGTTGCATGTCCTTTAAGTCTTGTGATAGCATGTTTGACTTTTTTTTCTTCCTTGACATCTTCATAGTCAAAATATGTGTCCAGAGCTCTAACCCAGTCTAGAAGATCTTCAGCATCCAGGTTTCCTTCAAATACTGGAATGTCCATTTTTTCTCTGGCACCCATTCTTGCAACAACCCTGAGTAGGCGTTCATTTGCTACATATTATGTTGCAACTTCTTCTCTTTCATGTCCAACTTCATCTTCAATTTCAGATTCACTAACATCTCCAACACCGGCTGTATTCCTCTGTGTTGTCTCCATGACCTCAAGTCTGGCGCGTAGGTCACGCATTTCTCTCTCCACTGCTAGATCAGGCATCTGCCTACCCCTTCTTCTTGGCATTTCCCTCTCCTCTAGCGGATCAGGTTTTTGTATGCCTCTTCTTCTTGGCGCCATGGCTGTAAATCTTCCCCTTACTCTCTATCTGCAATATACAAAAAGAGGAGGGATCTGATACCACAACTGGCGTGTATCAGAGTGCTCTTTTTTCCTCCTTCTTTCCTTGTCTGAAGTCTACAGACAAGATTCAAGCTCTGATACCACAACTGACGCAGACCCCCCCTGAACCCTCAGGTCGAGGTATGCACAGGATTGTTCTAATCTACCCTTTTAGTCTAATAGACTCTATGGGTTCCCCTCGGGGAATACCCTTCACACACAACAGTGTTTCCACAGGGCCTTATGGGTGTACCCACGTGATCAAACATGAAGCAACAACAAAAATATCCTGACCCGTAATAGGATCACGCCCTTCGCAACTTCTGGACTTCGGGTTTTGCAGTTTTCATGATTCTTGTCGTCAAGACTTTTATCTCTACAACTCCCGAAACCTAAATTGTCGAAACTCCGATGCACTCGGCAAAGGTTGACTTTTCAACGGGCTTCTCACTTTATCGGGAATTCAGACTTCACGATTTCGCGAATCCAGATGCGAAGCTCTCAAATCTCTAACCTCCAAACCCCAAAATGGTCAACAAGGTTGACTCTGCCCATTTGACAAGGACACACCACCTATCCACTCAACCACCTCCTACCTCTGATGTAGACTCTTGCCACTTGTCACTCTTTTGGGTTTTCGGGACTCTCGCTCTCAAAACGTTGTCTTCTCTATTCCTCCGACTCCCGAAATGCCGAAATCCCGAAACTCCACATCAATTCTTATCACAACTCGTGAATTTAGGACTTTCGCTTCACTGTCCTTGACTCCTTGTCATTTGGATCCCCGAAATGCCTAAATGATCCAATGGCTTGTGCAAAGCATGATCAACGGTCTACGTTGATTCTGGATACTATGTCTAGTCTCTCCTAAGCTTATACTTGAAAGAAACTCACCATAACTCTCCTTGATTCTCTGCAAGATCTGACGACTCTCTGGACTTTTGTGAATTCTCCATGGAGAATCCCGACCGTCCGTTCTTTCTTGACAACTCCTGCAAAATGAACAAGATATTCCTTCCTGGAACCTGACTTCTGCGAGACATCTCTAATCTCCGCCTCTTCTTGAGCACTTCCAAAGTACTAACACTTCCTGAGTTTTCTTTGCAACTTCGAAGACTCTATCCCTCCTGAGCTTGCTTTAAAATCCTCAATCACTCTGAGGGTAAATCCTGCACGCACTCCTTGCGACACTTATTCAAATACTCCTAAGTATTTGAATTCCTCGACTCTGTGCAACTCTGCGACAATAGTCCTTCAACAATTCCACTCAGGTTATAAACTCTGAGACTTCACTCAGCCTGTGCACACCTTGTACGTCCCCTATGCTTAACTTGCACTTCTGTGAGAATGAGAATAACTGTATCCCTTCTGAGCTGTCAGAGATGAACTCTAAACCCGTCAACGCACTCCTTGCGGACGCTCCACTGCACTCCTTGCAGGAACTCTTTCTCAAATAAAGAAACAATTGAAACTCATTTCCTCTCTCTCTCTCTCAGACTTCAAACATAAGTCATGAAATCATATACACACAACATGTATAGAAAATGCATAATAGAGAGTAAACAATCATAAGCATATCATTCAACATGTATACATAGAAAACACCATAACACCATGAGTCTGAATCAAAGCTCTTTCTATTAATTCAAACCTCTGTACATGGGTTCTTCTCTACACAGCTCTCTGCTTCTCCCCCCTATGCTCTATGCTCTCTCTTGATAATAATAAATCATAGTAATATTACAAATGACACAAGATGAGGGTGTCTATAGTCCGTTTTCCCTCCTATGCTCTAAACTGTTTAATCTGCATTCAAACCTACCTACTTACATTAATTATGCATAAATGCCTCTATCTACTACAGACGAGAGCAGATCGCTCAAGGTTTGGTTACAATCAAGAAGTACGCCCCTTCTTAAATACTTCATTTAAGTTTGGCGCATCCAACTTCAAAAACAATTTAAACACTTTTGATCGTGTGCCAAAATGCGTTGGCATTGTCCCATGCTTGCTTGCTGCTGACGATGCTCCTGGATCACTAGTCTTTCATAGATTCAATCTTTTTAGGATACACCCTGACGCCATCTTTGCCAACCAGATGACCCAAGTATTCTACTTCTGAGGTACCAAAATCACATTTAGGCTGTTTCAGGAAAATTTGGTGCTGAGAGAGTAGATGGAGAACTCGATCCACATGAGCAAGATGGTCTGTCTAGGTTTTTCTATAGATGAGGATATCATCAAAGAAAACTAAGACAAAATGGCAGAGAAAAGGATGGAAGACATGATTCATGAAGCTTTGGAAGGTGGAGGGGGAATTACACAAGCCAAAGGGCATGACCAAAAACTCATAGTGGCCCTCATGAGTTCTAAAGGTAGTCTTGGAAATATCTGCTTCTTTCATATGTATCTGTTGGTAGCCCGAACAAAGATCCAGTTTAGTGAAGAATTGGGCGCCACTCAATTCATCCAAGAGGTCATCAATGAAAGGAATGGGGCATTTGTCTTTGATGGTAAGTTTGTTGAGGGCACGGAAGTTAGGACACATTCGCCAAGAACCTTCTTTCTTTAGGACCATGACCACAGGAGACAAATAGGGGCTCGTACTAGGGCGGATAACACCTACATTAAGGAGTTCATGGACCATTTTCTCAATTTCATTTTTTTGGGAAAAGGGGTGACGATACAGACGGATATTGGGAGGAAGGCTTCCTGGTACAAGGGGAATGGAATGATCATGAACACCACGGGAAGGAGGGAGGCCTTGGGGAGTGGAAAAGACCAATTGATGTTTAGAAAGGATGGCTTGGAGGTCTTGCGGTACCGAGGGTGTCTCTATTGCTAATATGGCATGGAGTTGGGTGATAACACCAGAATGACCCTTTTTGAGCAACTTTTCCATGCGATGGGAACTAATGATCTTAGGTGAAATGGCAGTTATTCCTTTGAACTTATATTGGTGGCCCTCATGGTCGAATTGCATGGTTAAGTATTTAAAATCCATGAGAATGGGACCCAAAGTCCTTAGCCAGTATGCACCCAACAAAATGTCACAACCTCCCATGTCGATAGAAAACATATGGGATTTCAGGTGGTATTCACCAATTTGGAGACACACATTTTCACAACTCCCTCCACATTTCATGGAACCACCATTGGCAATCATGATTTGGAAATTATTGACGGCATGGATGTAACAATGAGTTTTATGGGCAATGCGGCGATGAATACAATTATGGGTGTTGCCACTATCAACCAGAATGATGACCTTCTGATGCTTGATGTAACCGATTAGCTTGAGGGTTTGGGGAGCGGAGAAGCCAGTGAGAGCATTGAGGGAAATGACTTGTTCTACTTCGAGAGGGTTTGAGGGAGGGGTTATGTCAGTGGATTCAGGTGATTTAGACATAGAGGGAGTTTCTTCATCTTCTTTAGAAATATCCTCGAAGATGGCCATAAAAATATTTTGTTCTTTACACTTGTGGCCCGAGAAATATTTTTCATCACAGTTATAACAAAGACCTTTGAGTTGGCATTCAACCATTTCGGCCTGGGTCAATTTTTGGATCTTTAGTGGAGCAGAGGGAGTAGTGGGATTTACTGGTTTAGGGAGAGGGATGAAGGAGGGTTTGTGGTTTTGAGAAGATACAACCTGTTGTGCTTCTTTAGCTCTTTTTGTAGCCTCCACCCAACTCTCAGGCCGAGCCATGAGGACATGGGCCCGAATTTCATCCTTGAGGCCGTTGATAAAACACTCTCGGAAAAAGGCATCAGACATGCCCTCTGTTCTAAAATCCAGGCGCTCAAAGGAAACTATAAAGTATTCCACTATTCCTAATTGTTTCAGCTTTGTCAAATGGCCCAAATGGTTGGTGTTAGTGTCAAAGCGTTCATAAATCTCTGCCACAAGTTGTGTCCAAGCAATATACTCTTGATGATAATTTTTTCTCCATTGCCACCATTGCCAACGTTCTTGATCTAGATGGAGAACACCATACTGGAGTTTGGCCAAGTCATCTGTAATGCTGTATAAAGAGAAGTAATGTTCCATTTGGGTTACCCAACCAATGGGGTCTGAGCCATCAAATTTGGTCATATCCACCGGTGGAAGGCATAGGTCACATTGAAAGTGATGGTTCTGCAAGGTATGGGAATGAGAGGAATGGTCACCTTCAGTATGTGCGGGTGAGGAAGAGGAAGGGTTATTTGTAGGGATATGCAGTTTGGTGCAGAGTGCCAAAAAGACTGATTCAAGTTGCGTGGTAAGGTCTTGTTTGATTTCTCCCATTGAGGACTACATGGTTGTATTGATGGCGGCAACATTGGCACTGAGTTGTTTCACTTCTTGTTGGGTCTCAATGAGACCAGATTGCAAGGTGTTGAAGTGAGCTTCCAAGTCTTGGCTATGAGTATGGGCCATGAGGATGGGGGAACTGAAAAGGGGCGGGTGGGGTAAATTTTTTTTTCCGAAAAAATGATATGGATGAATGTGATAAGGGCGAAGAGATGAATCCAATGGAATAGGTCTGAAACAATGGCTAAAAAATTTCCAGACTTGTTTTTTTTTTTTTTTTTGACAGAGTTATACTCTGGTTTGAAGAATACTACAGAGAGGAAATGCCCAAATGATTAACCAGAAAGAAATGTGTATTTACTTGGCAACCCAAACACAGTTGCGCGACAATAGATCTTGTTTGTTTTAATTTGTTTATGTTTCTGTCCCCAAGGGTTAGGTATTCAAGGGTTCTACAGACAAGGGTTTTCCTTGTGCTATATCTCTCTGATATACGTGCGGGGTCCAACAGTAGTAATCAACCCAATATCTTAGGGCACTAACTAAGGAGGATAGACTATACCCTTAGTTGTACTACCCGACTACCTAGGTACTAGAGAGTATCTTCCCGAGTGATGTTCTCAGTGACACTATAGCAGTCAGGCGACCGATTGTTTAATCTAAAGAGGGCTTCAGGTAATCTAGGTCGGTCTGTACACAGGTGTTGTCTGATGCACTACCACTCGAAGGGGTACCAACAAGGGTTACAAGGGTGGCCAACAGATGTGCGCTTAAGTACCACTTGTATTTCCTGCGTGTATGAATCCCTCAACCGCGGGTTTATGCACGTAACGACAGATCTATGTGGCTTAAAGACGCCAGAATACATCTCTACCTTGAAGAAAAAAGAATTTAACCCACACTTTCTTCCGAGGAAAGTGCTCTGATACCACTTGTAATATACCAGATATAAAATGTACGCAGAACATAAATAAAATGCTAGTAATGGCAGAATAACAACAATATAACCAGAACATTCACCACAATAACACTGAAATGATATAAGAATAACAAAAGAAATAACACTTTGAATCTGAAAGCAATGTTCACGGGCCTCTTCGAGGGGGCAACCTCCAGTTGACCAGAGCTCTATTACAATAATATCCAAGCTAGGGTTCTCATACCCTCGACTCCTATTTATACTAAAAAGAAGCATCTAGAGGAAGATCTTTCTAGAAGCAGAAGCTTCTATTAGGTATTCTTACCTCTGCCTTATTCTATTTTATTGAAAGGCCTTATTAATATTGACCTTTATTACATCCGAATATATTGTTCTACCTATGTGTTGGTTAGGACCCTAACATTTTATCGATTACCACCATAATAGAATCATTTTGTTTCTGAGTTCTAGGAAAACCTGTAATAAAGTCTAGTGATATAGTCTCCCATTTCCATTCTGGCATCGGTAATGGCTGCAACAGGGCGGCTGGATGCTAGTGTTCGGCTTTTACTTGCTGACAATCCTAACACTTAGTTAAGTATTTTGTTGTTTCTCCCTTCATATTAGGCCAATAAAATAACTTTCTTAGTGCTGTTATCATTTTCTGGTATCCTAGATGACCAGAATATGGTTTCTTATGCACTTCATCCAAGACTGTTAACTTTAATTCTGTCGAATCTGGTATGTATATCCTGTTTTTAAACCGTAGTAAACCATTTTTGTTCAAACTCAGGTCTGTTTTGTCTGAATTTTCTGTAGTGTTTTGTAATTATGTCACTGTCTTAGTGTAATTTTCGTCGTTATTACCTGCATTCTTTATCCTCTGTTCAAGATCTCTTTCTTCCCTACTAATTTTTATTTCAAACAACCCATGAACTCTTATTCTCAAAGCATCAATTACCTTGTTTTCCTTATCCTTGATATGTCTTACCTCAAAGTCAAATTCGCTTAAGAAGGCTAGCCACATTGCTTGCCTTGCATTAAGGTCCGGCTGACTAAACAAAAATTTCACACCACTGTTGTAAGTCAATAACAAAAACATTCTTCCCATTATGTAGTTCCGCCACATTTTTAAGGCGTGTATTATAGCTTCCAACTCTAAGTCATGAGTGACGTAGTTTTCTTCGTGTTCCTTTAGTTTTCGGGACTCATAAAAAATTACGTGTCCTTCTTGAGTTAGGAAACCACCTAGTCCTTCTTTACTTGCGTCTACACAAATGGTGAAGTCTTTGTCCGGATGTGCTACTTTTAAAATGGGTGTGGTTGTTAACAATTCCTTTAATTTATTGAAACTGTCTTGACACTTCTGTGACCAAATAAACTTGGTCCCCTTATTTTGTAACGATGTGATAGGGTAAGTAATTTTGGAAAATCCCTCTATAAATATGCGGTAATATCCGGTGATTCCCATGAATGACCGGATGTCCGCTACATTCTTAGGTACCGACCATTCCATGATGGCTCTTATTTTCTCAGGATCGATTGCAATCCTTTTTCATATATTACATGTCCTAGATACTGTCTTTTCTTCTGATAAAAATCACACTTATCGAATTTAGCATACAGTTTGTGCTTCCTCAAAGTTTGCAGAACTATTCTTAAGTTCTCTTCGTATTCTTCTTCTGTTTTAGAATAGACAAGAATATCATCAATAAATACCAACACGAACTTGTCCAAGTATTGACTGAAAATATTGTTCATTAAAAAAATAAACGTGGTTGGCGCGTTAGTGAGTCTGAAAGGTATAACTACAAATTCGTAATGCCCATATCTTGTTTGAAATTTTTTCTTTTCTTATGTCTTCATATTTTATCCTAACTTGGTGATAACCAGATCATAAATCCAACTTCGAAAAGATCTTTTCCCCACCTACTTGATCGAATAGATCATTTATCCTAGGTAAGGGGTACTTGTTCTTAATAGCCATTTTGTTTAATTGTCTATAGTCGATACATAGTCTTAGAGTGTTGTCTTTATTTTTCACAAAGAGGACTGGTGCTCCCCATGGTGAAACACTTGGTCTGATATACTCTTTGTCCAATAATACATGTAGTTGAATTTTTAGTTTTTTCAATTCCGATAAACTCATTTGGTAAGGTGCTTTAGAGATAGGGGATGAACCAGGTAACAAGTCGATAGAAAAGTCTATCTCCCTTCTAGGGGGTAATTCATGTATTTCATCAAAAAACATGTCTTTGAAATCACGCAGAACAACAAAGTCCTCCAAGTTGGGTTTATCTTCTTTTTATAACAGGTTTGTTACTTGGATGGCGTAAACTTGACAACCCTTTCTCATGCATTTCTTGAATTGCATTGCTGAAACTTGTCTAACTGATACTGGCTTTTTGTATACCTTGAACTGTCCTAGCGGTGTCATTTTTGTCTTTATACTTAAGTGTCTTTTCATAACAATCTATCACTGCTTTATGCCTTTCTAACCAATCCATTCCGATAATTACATCATAAGATCCTAGCGGTAGAATGTTTAGATTTGTCCTTATGTTTTGACCACCTAAACTGAACTCATAATCAGAAATAAAGTCAACCACTTTCCTTTTAGTTCTTGTTGCTAGTTGTACCATCCACGATTTTGCGTGTCTCATTTTCACTCTACTACACCAAGAGTGATATAACTTAACATAGCTCCAGGATCAATTAAAACAGAGATTCGAGTGTTATTTATTTTACCTTCAATTTCCACCACAGAGGACTGGTGGTCATCTTGTCGGCCATCCAGGGTTGCATTTATCCGATGCAAGCTTCTGCCCACATCTCCCACCATTGAGGCTTCCTGCAAATTGTGAACAACAGTTCTGGTTGTTGAATTTAAACGTGGAAAATTCCTCCTTAGATGAGGTTCTCCACATTCTTAGCACTTTAATGGTTCGCGGGGGCTATCCCCAAACTTCTTTGTTCCCATATTTACCGGTTTACCGTCGCGTTACGTATTTGGATTGTTGGAGTGAAAATATTTCCTTGGAAATATTTTTGCTGTGTTCCGATAAGGAGCTGGCTGGTATCCCTTCTTCCACTGGTTCATTCAGTCTTGTTTCTTATCCTTCCAAACTTTGGGAAATTATGTCCGTTGTTTGTATTGGTCGTAACAAATTCGAGCTTTCCTGAATAATTCTCTCAAGGAATTGGGGTTATCAAAATCGATTTTGTCCTTGTAAGACTGTGGTAAACAGCTTAGGAACCGCTGGATTTTTACTTTGTCCTCCTGGATATAAGGTACAAACCTTAGTAATTCCAGGATTTTTTTTATCAGATCCTCCATAGCCATTTGGCCAAGTCGTAGCTCATAAAATTCTTTGGTTTTCTTTCATAGTAAATTTCAGATAGGTACTGTTTCTTGAAATATTTCTTAAAGTCTGACCATTCCATCTATTTCTCCTTTAGGCCCTTGGTCAATTTCAGATCTTGCCACCAAATACTAGCTTTTCCTTTCAGATTATAAATGACCATCCTAACTTTCATATTGCTGGAATAGTTGTAAATCTAGAAATACTTCTTGATGTCTAGTAACCATGCTTCAACTTCCTCCCCTGTTCTGGATTCCCCATCAAACATAGCGGGTTTGATTTTCTTAAATTATCCCTCAAGATGATCTACCTATTTTCTTTTTCTGTCTGTTTTTGTTTTATCTTCAGCTGAAGGTGTACCTTCAGATGAGTTGTCCCCTTTTTCTGCTTCATGACTAGAATTCTTGGAGGCCCTTTTACTGAACTCTTCCTCATGTTCATCATCCTTTGGGATTTTCTTTGGCACTATACTACGTAGCAGGACCTCATTTATTTCCTGTTGTTCCTGTTGTGCCTTCTTCAGTTTCTCATTGTCTGCTTTGAAGACTTGTAGTTCAAAAATGAGATTCCTCATCATTTCCAGAACTTCCGTAGGTGAGATTCCATCACTATTCTATCTCGGGTCTTTAGGAGGTCTTTGTTCAGGATTCCCATCAAGTCTGATTTCTGTGTCATCTTGGGATGCCATGATTAACACAAAAAATAAAAGAGTTTTCTGTTTGTAACAACAATTGTTTTTGTTAGTTTTTCATAATCATAAAACAAATGTGCTAAGTAAATACTTTGGCCCTGTTCAAGGTCCAAGTGCTGTAACCTTTTCTCTGATACCATATGTAATGAACCCCAAATTTCTCAACCCAAATTTTTTTTGTTAGGACCATTATTGAATTTTCCTTTCCTTTCTAATGTATACTATACTGTGAATTATCATTACTTATCCTTTGTGCATTCCATGTACATCATGAATTCAACAAGTTAAAGGAATTATAACTCAATTTAATATTTAAGGGTGGTGGTTTGTCACCCATGTGAATGTGACTATATATATAACTTGGTTATCCATCATAGAGAAAAAATTCAATAAACAAAAGTTCCTAAGTATATATATATATATATATATATATACTAGGAATTATGCCATATAAGTTTGATACCACTACAACTAAGGAAATTACAATATGAGGAAAATCACTAAGGGAAACTATTTGTCCTATGCACGCTACATGCATAATAACGAAGAAAAGCATTATTAAACTCTGTCCCATCATCTCATTAATGAGAAATTACCCCTTGCAATATGGTGAACGGATTCTATCCACCTGCCACGTGATTGTGGGTGGTTGAGATGACAGGTAAGATCTGGTTAGTTCCACACATTAGACTAGACTAGGACTAACACTGGAAAACAGTTTGGTGGACTAGGGAAGAGTGTGGTGGCCTAACTAGGCTGAGTTTATCGTTACAGATTCACTTGTCGTTAGGGTTTTTGAATGACCGGTACACAACTGTCAGGGTGTAAATGAACCTTGAGCAAAGACATTAAGGGTGACTGTCGTATGCCTCTCGAGCCCAACACTAGTTTAATGAAGTTTTGTCTAGTGTTTTCCACGCCACCTTCATCACATGGCTAGATACCATCTCGGCATTAACGCCATGGACTTCACTTACGAGGCCTTCCCGGGTCTATTACTCATTGTCTTCTCATCTCCGTGGTAAAATGTTTCCCTTAGATTGTTCCCCGTGACACCTCACTCCAGTTTCGTGGATGCATAGTTCAACGTTCTGGTGGAGTCGGGCTTATTTGGTTAATGATATACTTCGACATGATTTTCTTTTCAACAAGTAATATTCCTCTAACTGTGATAAATTCTAAATCTCGCTTCTTGCAAGATGGGTTGAGCGTATTAAATCTCCCAGTTAATTAGTTGTTCATTTATTTAGACTGCTCTCTCATGTTTTCTTTAGGGTTATTCTTTGGTAATGATAGTCCACCCGATAAGGTTTAGATTCACTTGCGACTCTTAACCTAATCAAATCTACTTTCCCTCGATTCCCTTTAACCTTACGGGTTTCAAACCTGACTAAAGGTCCTATTGGCATCCCTCAGAGGTTCCATCGTTCGGTGGGGTATTATAACAGTGCGTGTTTATACCTCCTACAACTCTGTGGTTTTCTCAAGTCCTTGGCTTTGAGTGATAAAGAGTTTCCCCACCATGAAAGGGTGTTTTCTATCGGAGTGCCCATGTCATTTGGGTCTTTTTCTTTCGACCTGAATTCACCAAGAGGGTAGCATTACAAATAGCTAGTTCTGTAATATAGTACACACTGCATTATGTTCTCCATTGTATTTTTTTGGTTTCGACCTATGGAATTTGGCCGAAGGATTTCCTTGTCCAAGGTTTGTGAGGATTTGAAGACTTAACTGTTCTCTTTTGTTGAGTCGTATCCAGGGAAATAAATTTCATTTAAGTTTTCTTTAAATTTAGGAATGCTTTGAATATAAATGTTAATGGACTCATCATGTTCCATGTCCCGACATACGGGTCTGTATTGTTGTGTATCCTTACTTATAATACTTGATTTTCTGTGTAATGATTTATGCTTCTATAGTTTTCTTCGTTTTTCTCTTAAGTTGGGTTTCAAGCTAATGATGGGCCCCTTTTGACTGTGAGGGTACCCATCAGGTGGTCCTTGGTCTCTCCACCCCTCTTGGGATCGTGGTTGATGTTTCACAAGGATGCAAGGGCATAACAATTATTACTATAGGCCCAAGTTAAGTATCATTTGTACTCTCTTACTCTTACTTTCTAATCATGTTACTTTTACCTATTAAATTGATTTATACTCAACATGTAGATTCTAATCACAAAAATACTAATCGAAACCTCTATGTTTTTTCGTGCAGGGTTGGGTGTACAAGAGCCTCTGATCCTCAATCTCGCCATACTCAAAAGGTATTCGAGTTCCTCATTTTCTCTATTTGCAGGATTGTACTGCTCCAGGTTTTGTTCCACGAAATAACAGTTTCAGCTTAGGAATTCGTTGTTATGGGGGTTTGTTCTGTAATTCTATAAAGTATTCTTGAATGTTTCAACATTATTTCATTGTTATGAGGTTTTAGATACAATATTATGAATTGAATTATATTCGCCTATGACTGTTGTCTCGATTTCGATAGGAAAGATTTCCTATCGTGACACAGGATTTTTCCATCCTCGTGCACTTGTACTAGACAATATTTACAAAGTAATCAAAGTTGGTCATGATTCACTCCAGGCTCAGGGTGATTTAAATATCTTGTTCTTTGTCCTTAATATGAGGTTTTTGAGCATAATGTTGTGAGTTGTCTGATTATGCGTATTGGTTCATTGAACGGTTCATTTCCTTTAGATAATTGTTGACTATTTGCATGTAATGATAACATTTCGAATCGGGTCTAGGACTTGCATGGTCAACTATATAATTATATATATTCATGTCTTGTGCATAAGGTATAGAAGATTTTGTTATTATGTATTCATTCCACCCTTTATTCGTACTATGACTACTATGGATAACCATTTGATGTTATTTATATTAGATGAAAAGTTATATACATCTATGTATAAATATAATCACTAACTCTTTCTAGTTCATCGTCTAGTTTTTCCAGTGAGTTAATATGGTTTGATTTCTTCATTGTTTAAATAGCTCATATAATAGGTCTGTCATCACAATATATGTAGCATAATTTTCAACTTTCGTATTCACCTTTCGAAGTATCTTTATATAGTCAAATTAATGGACTGTAAGGAATCTAGCATAATTTTCGATCTTTGTGCCTATACTCTAGAACTATCTTTACACAGTCAGTTTAACGAAAAACTATAAGGCACACAGAATAAATTTAAATCTTCGTATTTAATTTCCAGAATAAACTTTACACAGTCAATTTAATGAAACTATAAGGTGCATAGCATAAATTCCAATCGTCCTGTTTATTTTCCAGCATTATTTTCACACAGTCTGTTTAATGAAAACTATAAGGAATATAGCATAAATTTCAATCTTCGTGTTTTATTTTCCAACATTATTTTCACACAGTCAATTTAATGAAAACTATAGCATAAATTTCAATCTTCGTGTTTATTTCCCAGAATTATCTTTACACAGTCTGTGCATTTCTATACGGCTGAAACTCTAACTGTATAGGATTCACCTACTGGTAGGAAAGTTTGGTACAACAATGGAATGACTTACTGGTTGGTGTAGATATCCTTTGTAATCTATTCATGTGTGAAATTCGCTTCCAGCCAAGGGCATAGGAGGTAATACTAAAGTCTACAGTTAATACTGTAGAGAGTTATCCTACAGTTAGCTCATTCCAACAGACTTTAATTTCAATCTGTGCAACACATACAGATTAACAAATGCACCCAACAAATCGAAAGTTGCATAATAAATTAACCAGAGAAGGAGTAAGTAACATATCTGAACGGTTACTGAACAACAAATGGAACAACCATGTTCCTCCCAACCTTAGAACAGGGCAACCAAAATCACGTGTCCTGTTCACCCTCTATCCTAACCATGAATCCATGAGTGCTAACTTAGAACTCCTCCTGAGAATTTTTTTTTCAGTTTCAACAGTCTTCTCCTTGCCTCACACTCAACAAGTAGTGTTCGTAACATCAAGAGATCATTCCTCTCCTGGTATACTAGGCAGTGTCCTGCCTCCTCCCATATGCCATATATCCCAAATCCCTTTTTCCTAGGTCTTTTCCCCTCTCTTAGGAATTTTTGCAGCTTTCCAAATCCCTGATTTTTAGCAGCTGCCAATGGCCAAATTCTTGATTTTCCACTTGTAACAATAATCCTTGAGGTAGTTCCAACATGTTCCCCACTCATGGAGTCATGGTTAGCTGATTTCAACATGGTTGGTCCATTTGTCTTCTAGCAATAATTATAAAATATTTTGTTTCATACAAGTGTCATAGTCAAGAAGTTAGTTGGTTCAAATCAGGTCTCTGCCCAACAATCATAATCATTAATTACAATTAATTAAATTTGAAATTCAGAATTGCCAAAAATGGCAAAAAAAATCCAATTTCGAATTTACCAAAAACGGAATAATTTTCCTAAGAAATATCAAACTTAAAAATAATTTATTTTTGGGGATGTCACACATATTTTTAGTCTTT
>ML789791.1:261010-309956 GCA_009831015.1 Picea engelmannii
TATATATATATATATATATATATATATATATATATATATATATATATATATATATATATATATATATATATATATATATGTCACTACTCTTGTTCTTCCTATTCTAACAGAAAATTAGTGCAAAAAAACATAAATGTAAACTACAAGAAATTAATTCCGCAAACATAAGTGTAAGCTACAAAAAAATTAATACAACAAAACATAAATGTAATCTACAAGAAATTAATTTACCAAATAGAAATGTAAGCTACATGAAATTAATATAGCAATACATAAATGTAAGCTATAGGAAATTAATACAATAAAATATAAATATAAACTACAAGAAATTATAGAAATCTAGAATAATATTATTCAATCCTATCTGAATAATATTCAACCTATTACACTGTTGCAAACAAGGTACTCAAAACTGATTCAAACTTTACATTTTAAACATAACAAGAAAGCATAAAAACTTGAAAAGAAATTCTAATCTACCTGATGGCTAAAAGTAAATGCTGTAACATAAACAAAAACCAAGGACTTGAATGATGTTGTAGAACTATAAAATAAATGACATAAATAAGCACTATTGATTATGAAGTGAAAAGAAGCAACATTAACTAAGTTGTCGAAGAAAAGATGATCAATATGGTTGTAGAGTGGCCCTTGCTCTACAATCTGTTGGATGATCCATATGCTAACTTAACTACCGACCAGTGAAAACAAGATTCAATAATGCTTATCTGTATTCAAGAGAAAACGTATTCACAGTCCAAAAATGACCTACCCCCATTTTGTTTTTTCTGTCTTTATACAAAGATTTCATAAGTTCTTAGGCGGTTTCCCATCTTTTGGAAATTAACTAAAAACTGTTTTAACTACTATCTTTAAAAGGAAAACCACAAATTCAAAAATAAGTCATTGTCTTAATAACTAGTTGTTTACATAAAGACACACTTTACAATTAAATAAATAAAGCTAAGTGTACATGCATGACACTCCTATGAGTAGCACTCAATATAAACTATGCGGTTTCCCATGTCATTATCCAATATTTTGTCAACAACCCTAAATAGATCTCAATAAAAATGAATGCATGTATTTTGAAAATACCGAGATGTTGATGAGAAACTTTATAGCATTGAAAAATTTCAACAATTGATATCATTGACGATGAGAAATTCTGTAGCACTAGACAAATTCGTTATTCTAGACTTTTGTTGATGAGAAAATGTGAAGCACGTGAAAATGCAACACCTGACAAATAACAAAATATACAATTTTCTTAATGAATCCTCTAATTGAATAAGTTGGCAACCTAAGCACTTAAATCATGCATCATTGTTCTTTTCCTAATAAAAATAATTTATTTAACATAAAAACTCAACCCATAAATTCATGTTATTGAGGAAAGGCAAATGAGGTAAGAATGGCTAATAATAAGAAATAAATTATTAGGTTGTTCTATTGGAGAAGAATGATGAGGAAAGTTATGTGGAATAAAATAGGGTAATTACCATTCTCATCATACTTCCTAGCTTAATCTCTTGCACATCCCATGTGCAACTAATCTGAATCCGAAGACACAACGTGAAAATGTTGTGTGGAATAGGTTTCTCTGAAATCATAGGAAATTAATTATGTAGTAGTATTTTCTGAATGAAATCCTCCCAATACTTCTATCATTTGCCATATTTTCTTCTCCTAGTCTTTATTAACAACAATATCCTCTTTGTAATATGGTATTGGATGCAATATCATTGGAAATTTAAATCTAAGGCCTATCTAGTAAAGGCCAAAATATTTGACATAATTTACATACAATCTGCTGCAATATAAGGAAGCATGCAGATTTGGTAAAGAGTGTGGTTCCTTCATCTTCAATGTGTCACTTAAATCATTCCACCTACCTCTGCAAGCTGCAATTACTGATTGTTCTAAGCTATTGTAGAAACTTATGAATTCTCTTATTACTTCATTTTGTACTTGATTCATGACTGCCTTGATTCTAGGATTTGACATTCTTTTGTCATGATTTTTAAATATGTTAGTTAGGGAAGTTGCTTCCGACCTAATCTATAATGGAACAATGAATTCCTCTCCTTTATATAACTCTTTCCCATGGGATATTTTCAATTAATTTTCCAATACAAATAGAAATGCCCTCAAGTTCACATCTCCAATAAAATGATTTGGGTTCCACATAGTATGGTTAGACAATAAATAATTATGAAAATAAAATTCACACAGTAGACTCCTTTTTGGTGCACTAGAGAAATACATGTTGTAGAATGTTTTCCCAGTGCCTTTAAAATTCATAGGCATATTCAAAACAATCCCCTCTATCCAAAATCTCAACCATTTTTCTTTTAGATATAAAGCATAAACTGGTGAAGGTGATATACATGCCAATGTTTCTCATGCTAATTCTCCAACTTTTACTATTTTATGCTTGAGATCTTTAATTTCTTCATCTTTTTCATTAATAATTCCATGCTTTTCTACTAATTCCTCCAACTGATTATAACTCTTTTTTATTGTTTTCAATTTCTGGTGATGTGTTTCCAAATGAATATATTCTTCCTTATGGAAGTCAACTAAATTTTTCCTGGCATCCTTTTCTATGGTTAATACCTTCACTATTTCCCTCAATTATTCAATTTATTCCTTCTCTATTGTTAACTCTTTAGGTTTTTCTCTTAATTGTTCAATCTATAACAATATATATTGGGAAACAAAAGTGGACTCAAATGTTACCCGGAAGGCTGCGTCCACTTTTTCTATCTTGAATAGTGTATCTGCGACCTCTGTTAATTCTTCATCAATCTGCATGGATGATGAAGGTCCTTCGATGTGTTGCGAGTCACTTGCAATGTATTCAATCAACCATCTTCTCTTTATCCTTTGCCTCTGTTTCTCCTATTTCCACTGAGTTGACTGCTCCTATTGCATTTCGACATCTTCCTCAACAGGGATGATGAGCTGTTCTACAAATCTCTCACAGTCTTCCCGAAGATGTTGTTGAAGAAACACATTCTTAGAAATTAGACAGATAAGGCCATGATGTGCCAACTGGTCCCTTTTACACTTCTGAAATTGTTCATCCATAACCTCTAGGGACTTTAATAGAAAGTACGATAAAAAAAAGATATATTCTTTCTCAAATGAGCCAGAAAACAAAATGATATGCCATGCAAAGAGAAGAACGTCCCTCACAGGTAAGGTATTTAATAACATGGTGAAACACCTCACCCCAGAGATATGGTAAGAACAAAATTTCCACTCCTTTCCCGTTGTCTTCCACAACTTCATCCTGCTCTAAGAAAACACCCCTGACCCTGGACCATTCTACTCTTTCCTTGTACCACTGCCTTCCTTATGTATCTAAAATTGTAACTTGTGAAATGATCTCTTCCGTAATCGAAAATTCCAAATTATTTACTCTTGCCACCCCATTTATGAAAATTTGAGGGAATTTATCCACAAAATGCACACTGTTGTTTTGTATTCATTCAAAGAATTACAACCATCCAGCCAGACTGAAAATGTCAGCCACTTGTGGATTGTTGAGAATGACTTCCAATGTGATGAGCTTCTACATGTATAGATTTCCACCCATGTTGCAGAGAACTCCTACTGCAATGTTATAGTAGGATATTGGATAATTCACACTCTTTTGACCCACATGAGCAATGCGTTATAGATTAATCCTTCTGTAGTAGAGTGAACTTCAAATGAAAGGTATGCCACATGCAACAATTCTTGTCATTTAATTATTCGAAACTGAATTGATGATAAATGCTACAGAATTCACATGTGCATTTGCAACACAAGTAGGTAAATGGAGGTGGATCACAACCAAAACTACTAAATTAGCTATCCCATTTTCCTATCCATCAAATCAATAACTATCCTACGTACGTGGAGTATTGATGGTAGGAAGTGGTAATGACATGTGGCATGTATAGGGTAGTAGAATAATAAATAGGAAATAAACCCAATTTATGGTGAATGACATGGAGGTGTGAAACTACAACCAATTTAATTGGAACAAGGAGTTCGAAGGTACGATAGATACACTTGATGAATATGTCATATCACCAAGATTTTTCCGGTGTCGTAAAAAAAATTCGGACCAATGTTCGCCCCCCGCCCCCTGCTGCCCACCTAGGAAGCGGTGGTTGTCACAACAACCGAAGAATAATGTCATAACATACAATTAATAGGAAAACATTAAATAAATAAATTTAAAAGAAAAAGGTGAGAATACCTAAGCTCTATGTGAGGTCACCACATGGACGTGCGGAATGTGCAGTAAGGATACATGCCAACAAAAAAGATTGAAAAGATCTAGATTATGCTCGTGAAGGGCGCTAATGGCTGAAGAGAAAATATGTATTTGGTTGGAAATGTGAAAATTAATAATCATGTTGTAGAGAGATAGTCATCAATGTCAGTGAAAGCTGTGAAGAACAGTGTGGCAACAGGTTGTTGTTGAGAAAAACTGTAGTAAGAGAAAGTGTTGAAAATTATGTCGGTAGAAAAAGGATACAAATAGACTATGAAACGAGTTTTTTTGTATTATTTTGTCCACAAAGGAACTCACCATCAATGGTTTTCAAGTTTCTCGGTGACCAGTGATGCCATTTCTGGTTTTCATCACAAGTTTTTTTGTTTTATTTTGTTTCCACTAATAATCTTTCCATTCTTGGTTTTCAAGGTTTCTCCTGGCCTGCAATGCCATTTCTGGTTTTCATGATAGGTTTTTTTTTTTATTCTATATGAATGTAACTAAGTGTAATCAAAGGTGTGGAATCCCTCGACTACATTGAAAGAATGTTGTTGTTGTAGGCTGGACGTGAAATTGTTTTTTGACTTGGGCTTCTTGTATAATTTTAGACGATGAATATTTACCAACAATGGATTTTTTTCATCACCAACGGTTATGAGTCACATCGTGCCATTATCGAAAACAAATTTGACTCATATGGACCAAGTCATATTATTGTTAATTTCCCTTTAAAGTCTAGAAATATAGAATCAAACATTAATGCCCAATCACCTCGCTGAAAATGTTTATCCTTAATAAAACAATCATGCCAACATGTACATTGTTTCTGCAGAGTTTCAATATGTTGCAGATCTTCCTGGTGAAACTCGTCTAGGATGTTGAGTTGGGTGATTCTCACTTTCCATGCAACAAATATATCAATGCCCAACTCAACTACTATGCGAAGAGTTTTTATCTCAAATTATATCGACAAAAGCACTATTTTTCCATAAACTAATTCATATGGTGTGAATCTTGTTGACTTTTTCCAAGTTGTGCGATAAGCCCAAATGGATTCAGAGAGTTTAATTGCCCAATCTTTGCAGTGGAACTCAACTGTCTTCGTCAAGATATTTTCAAGTTCTCTATTAGTCACTTCCACCTTCCCATTATCTTGTGGATGATAGGCTATTGTTTTTTCAATGTTTGATTTTGTATAGTTGCATAAGATCAACTATCATCTTGGAAGTGAAGTGAGGTCCTCTACCCGAAACAATTTCTCTAGGTAAATATTCCCACCTATCACGTAGGTGACTCGGGTTAGATACCTGAAAACAATGCCGAAAAGTGACTGTTCAGACAATGGTTGGGATTAATAGTCCCTTGAATGCAAGAACCTACTTAAATTATGAACCCGAGAAACATAAAATTTCAAAACGCCACACACTGTATATGCATATTTATAAGATTTACTTGCTTCGTCTTTATTGCTAACTATTGTTTTTTTCTTTTATTTTTTCGGGAAAAAACACTACTCTTGTTCTTCCTATTCTAACAGAAAATTAGTGTAAAAAAATAGAAATGCAAACTATAGAAAAGTAATATTGCAAACAAAAATGTAAGCTACATGGAATTGATACAACAAAAAATAATGTAAGCTACAAGAAATTAATTCAACAAACATAAATGTAATCTACATGAAATTAATACAACAAAATAGAAATGTAAGCTACATGAAATTAATACAACAAAACATAAATGTAAGCTACAAAAAAATATAGAAATCTAGAATAATGTTACTCAATCCTATCTGAATTAGATTCAACCTATTGCATTGCTGCAAATTAGGTACTCCAAATCTAGTGATATGCTTCCATAAAGAAATTTGACCACTCTCTTTTCTTGAATGTTCTTGAGGGGTTGAAATTCTACCCATTTAGTTAGATAATCAGTACATACTAGTATGTACTTGAATTGATTAGATGGTGGATTTATAGGACCCGTGAAATCAATACCCCACTTCTCAAATGGTTTAAGAGAAATTTGTAGCTATAATGGAATTTCTATAGATTTGGTAGGCTGACCCATTCTTTGGTAGGAATCACAATGTCTCACATATGCCTATACATATTTGTGAAGTGTTGGCCAATAGTAGCCAATGGAGAGAATATTTTTTTTTGTCCTTGTTGCAGCAAAATTCTCTCTGCATGGCTCATCATGATAGGATTTCAATATTTCATACACTTCATCTTTCCTGACACACCTTTGAAGAATCTGATCTGGTCCTAGATTGAATAAGTAACCCTTTATCCTGTGTAAGGTCCACTTTTTCTGACCAGAGCACAATGTTCTCTATAAGAAAAATGACGGGGTAATCTTCCTGCAACCAAATAATTTGCAATGTATTCAAACCATGGTGTGATCACATATATGTAGAAAATAGATTCTCATCAGGAAATGAATCATCCATTGGTTTATCCACTCTCTCACTTGGAATTTGTGATAGAAAATATGCAACCATATTATCAATTATACTTATGTCAAATTCTTGAAGAACTGATAACCAACGAATTATTCTACCATTTATCACTGGTTTATTCACAAGGTATTTAATTACTAAATGATCTGCATGCACAAATGCGGGATACCCAGTTATATAGTGGAGGAACTTGTTTATTGCATAGACAACTGCTAAAAACTCCTTCTTTGTTAATGTGTAATTATGCTAAGCTTTTGCAAGATTTTTTCATATGTAATATGTTGCATGCATGGATAAATTCTCCTTCTAGCCTAACATAACACCCAAAATTTTATTAAAATCATCAATATAAATATGAAATGGTAAATTCGAGTAGGGTCCTTGCAGAACATGAGTTGTAATTAATTTGTGTTTTAAAGTTTCAAAGGCTTGTTTGATCCAGGTGTATATCAGTGGCCACTCACCTATTCCACTGGCTCAAAAAATATTTTTCCATCTTGGCAGTTTTTCGAGTTCCAAACTTTCGGGGCCGTTTTGAGGCCCTAAACGATGTTTTTTGGGGATTTTGGGCCCAGGGGAATACCTAGGGAACTACCTTGGGCCAGTCGAAAATTTTTCTTCTCAGTTAGACCTTTCCAACGAGCTATTGTGCACCTAAAACAAAGATCGTATGCAAAAGTTACAACCCTGGGAAGTTGATGTACTAACTTACCCAAACGGGGCCCACATGACTTTTGGCGCTTCATCTCCTAGGGTTAGGTTTTTGGATGTCTATGGTTTTTGACATTCCTGTTTATTGTAAAAGGCCTTCAAAGCCTCATTGTAACCATATTCTTGCAAATTAGCACAACTGTCACATCTCTTCTCATAGATAAGCCGCCACCATTCCAGCAAGCTTGTTTTTCGCTACATTTTACAGTTTCAACTTATTTCCTTATTGAATAGAAAACTAGTTTTATTGTATCCCTATTATTTTTTGTTAAGAATCTTTTAATAATCTGTATTCATTTCGTTCTACTCATAAAATACAGATCAATGGTATCAGAGCGGTCTGCTCCTTGTCGTCTTAATGTATGTCCCCAATGAGGTCAGGGTACAAAGAATTGGGTCTCGAGCTTGTTTCTCTTGAGGAAAAAATCTCTCACACACCCAAGTGACCTCTCATGGCAAGAGAAAAGAAGGATGACGGGACAAGAGATCCTTTCAAAATGTTGCTTGAGGAATCCCTCATGCAACAGAGGAACGAGATGATGGATATTTTTGTGCAAAAACTTCGACGGCTACCAACAGGCAACACATCTTCCTCAAGCGGAGGCGCCACCCCGTTCAAGGTACAAATAAACTTCGAAATTCCTATATTTGAAGGTCAGATAGATGTAGATGTTATAGACAAGTGTTTGAATCTACTAGAAGGGTATTTTTTTGTCCATAACTTTTCAAATAGAGAAAATATTACTTTTGTGCTTCTCAAATTCGTTCCCCATGTCAAATATTGGTGGGAAACTTTCTGTGAGAAAAAGGAAACAAAGGAACCCTCATTATTTACAGTCATGACCACCTGGGAATCCTTTAGGGATGCTATTAAGGAACAATACTACCATGTTAGAAGTTATGATGACTTGTATACCAAATGGACCACACTGCGGTAAGAAAGAGACCAAGCAGTGCCAGAGTTCACAAATATCTTCCATACCTTGCGCACCAAGTTGGGTATCAAAGATTCAAAGCAACAACTAGTGCTCAAGTATCGCGGTGCTCTGCATAGATACATCTAGATCGAAATGTAATTTATGTACATCTCGTGCTTGGGCGTGGCCTACCAATATGCCATCAACAACAAAATGATGAAAGAGAATCTCTCCAAGCCAACCATGCACCAACCAGCCAACCAACTCAGCGCATGCATTCAATGAGGAAAGGCGCAACCCTTTCACGTTTTGAATTTGAATGTGAAGGAATTTAATATTGTAAGGTTGTTAGAGCCATAGAGTCGTGCCTATACACAGGCTGTAGTTAATAGAGGACCTTTAATGGTTGTAAGGCTGCAATCTAGCTCCGATTCAGACTAGACAACCATTTATTGGTAATTCAATGTAGATTGAATAGGTAGGTGAGATGGAGGGAAGAGCTCGAAGAGCCCCCTCATGTAAAAGATCTTTTTGATATTGTTTTGAGTCAAAATGAGGGAGCATAGAGAATCTGCGTGAGAAGAGCAGAGAGAAGGAGTCGAGACTATGTTACAGTCCACGCTCAGAACACCTTGTAAACGGGCATTTTCATGTTAATACAAAGAGGCAGTTTCCTGTATGATTCTGTGTGTGCTTATGTGTTGAATGGATGTCTATGTGTGTTCATTTTATGTTGTAAATGTATGGTTAGGTATGAATTTGCAGGGACAAATAGGTTCTACTATTTGAGAGTTGTTTGATTTCAGGTTTTGGGATCTTTGAGGCTTCATGCCAAGAGGGTGTGACAGAACACTGCGGGTTCTAATAGCCAGTGCTTAGAGAGCACTTCCAATTCTTCGGAATTTGGACAAAGACGTGCTAGTAGGTTACACTAGCTAGATTCTTAAGCTCAGGAAGATCTCAAGGATGTTGAACACCTTGAAGGCAGGATTATGTAGAGGAAGACACAGTAAGAAGACATAATCTCTAAGGAGTTTTGTAGAGATCTTCCAGGAGGGCATTGATCACAGGCACATAGTGCTGAGGAGGAACTCTACTGTGAGTTCAATAAGAAGTCATAATCACTAAGGATTCTAGAAACTCTGCCAGGAGGGCATTGAGTAGGTGCCAGAGCACAAGAGGAAAGAACTCTTTGAGTTCTGGAATAGAAGAAGATTCCAAGGAAGGATCTTCACAGGGTTGTTGAACACTCTGCAGACTTAGCAAGAAGTTTCTTGAGCAAAGGATTTCCAGGAGGGAATCATATTCTCTATCTGAAGGAGAAGGAAAGGGTGAAGTCCCTTAAATATCTGAGCAACTGAGAAGCTCAGAAGAGATATCACCTTTGTGTGTGTGCAGAGACTCTGCAGGAGCGTAGAAGTCAAAGAATCCTCTGAGGATTCGAAGGGAGAAGCTCAGGAGGAAAAGTGCCTTTGTGCACAGGCCATAGCTCCAAAGATCGCAGACGTAGGGGAACTCTTTGGAGAGTTTAGAGTCACGAAATCTCAAGAGAGAAAGCGTCTTCGAGAACGCAGGCGAGACCAAATGTTGTAGAGCTCGCAGAGGAAAAGAAAAGGTCGAGGCCTTTGATAATTGGAAAATCTTCCAAGGATCAGAAGAAAGCACAAGCTTAACTGGAGGAGAACAACTGCTGTCAGATTAGGCCGAAGGGAAGATCTAGACCATTGAATTTTTCACGTTTATATAGCAGCATGAGAGCGCATAGGAAAAGAGTAGATCTGGGTCGTCAGATCTCACTCAGACAGCCGCTAGCCATCGGATCTGTCGAAAGAAGCACGAGGTTCAAATACTCACGCGCAGAGTAGAGAACCCGAAAAGTTTCAAAAAGGGTAGAGGCATAGAAATTTCAGAGTTCAGGAATTCGAAGGTTTAGAGGACGAAGGATCGAGAGATTAGAACTCACGGGTCCTGAAGTCTTGAAGACATTTGAGCTGTCCATCTGTGGGAGGACACATGGAGGAGATCAGGGAATCCACCGATATTTAGGATACCGAGGATTCAAAGGACCAGAGGATTAGTGTCATTGGGGTCACGGAGTCCCGAAGACCGAAAAGGATCGAGATCGTCCAAGCGGAGGACACATGGCAACAATCCAGGGATCGGGGAAAGCCTCGAAAGGAGCATTTCGACATTTCGGCTACCGGGAATGCGAGAGGTAAGAGTTTGAAACTCTTGACCCATATAATCCCGAAGGAATCTGAGCGGTTGGATCAAAGGAGGCTTTGAGCCGTTGATCTTTCTCAGAGGAAGAGAACCAGAGAGTTCAGGATTTCGGTACTTTGGTATTTCGGCTACCGGGAGTACAAGAGGACAAGGGAATGTTGCACTAGGAGTCGCGGAATTCCGAAACGCAAATTTTTGAAAGCAGAGAAGGAGCATTGCCGGGTCATGAGGGAAAAAGCCATATTTCGGCATACCGGATATCGGGAATCTTGAGGACATAGGATCCGGGCTCTTGAGGACGAAAATCCTGAAAGGATCAGGGCCGTTGATTGGAGAGTGGATCATAGCCATTGATATCGGCCAAGAGAGAAAAGGGTCGTATCGGTACTTCAATATTTCGGATACCGAAAGTGTGAGAGAGTAGGGACAGGGAGGAAGGCCTTGCATCGGGAAAGCCCAAAACATGAAAACCTGAAATTGATAAGGAAAAGCACAGGTTGCGGAGATCTGAGGTATTCATGGTCATTTCGTAGTTTGGAACTTCGGAAGTTTCGAGGACAAGAGAACCAAGCTTTTCGGCACTGGAAACTTTGAAATCGTGAAACTCGAAGAGCCAGGGAAAGGAAATCCCTGGAGGAGAAAAGTCGGGGAGAGGCATTTCGGGATACTGAAATTTGACATTTCGGGGATCCTGTGGACATAAGGTCGGAGCATTTCGGCGTCAGAAAACCCGAAATCAAGAAAGGAGGCAGGAAGTCAGGACATAGGTAATTTCGGCATTCCAGAATTCGACTTTTTGGGAGTCTTGATGACAGGAAGTTGACGCTTTGCATCGATGAACCCCAAAGAATACTACGGTCATATGAGGGGAGGTCATGTGGACTAAGGGTATAGCCTAGGGGGCTAGTTGTTGTTAAAGCCATTTTCGGCAAAATCGGCATTTCAGAGATCATGATATCGAGGAGTCAAGGACTCTCGACATCAGGACTCAAGGAGTCCCGAAACCCGAAATTCCATTTCGGGGAAAATTCCACGGACGTGTACAGAAACCATGGGGGAGAATTGAAGGACCTGTGGATCGAGAAAGTTGAGGTCCTGATAGGGATCTGAAAGAGCCTCTTCGACTCAGAGGAGAAATTGAACGATCCTGTGAGCGGATTTTGGCCCGAGAGACGGGGATCATCATCAATTGTGGTATTAGAGCCAGACTCTGTTTGTATATTTTAAAGAAGGAGGCAGTCGGGAGGATTGCAAGGAAATGTTGGGAACACTCAGGGTTACAGAGTGACAGTAGCAGATATGTTAGGAGGACAGATAGACAATGGGCATAATGACTACTGAAGTTCATGCACGCGGTGGAAAGAAGAACCACCAGTAGCAGGAGAACGCTGCAAGGGATAAATATCTTGCCGAGATCAGGGCAAGGATGAATGGACTTGCACTGCGGGTGAAACAAAACACAAAGTCATGTTGGGTGTATGAATGGCCCATCACGAAAAAGGTAAAATGGCCAGTCAGGGAATTGATGGCCAAAAGACAACAGAGACTGTTGAGAAGATGGTTGAGGCATGCTGAAACCCTCAACAGACCAGAGGAGAAGATGGTTCAAGTGTGTGAACCAAAGGCTGGGAGAAACCTCAGTAGTGAGGATGACATGGGATCAGCTGAAGATCACAAAGACTGCCAAGAGGGCAGAACATAAATTCCCAATTGCCAGGAGGGAAATGCGATGAGATCACTGCGGGATCTCATAGAATGTCAAGAGGACAGTAGGGAAATTTCATATTTCCAGGAGGGAAATGAGACGAGGTCACTGCGGGATCTCATAGACTGCTAGGAGGGTAGCAGAAAAATCCCAATCTGCCAGATGGACATGGGAACAAAAATGAGGCTATCTGAAAGTCTCATGAACTCGGAGGTGAGTTCATATCAGTAAGGGATGCTGGTAAGTGAAGATTCATGTGGTTTTGCAGATCATGTGAATGAAGATGATGACAAGTTAAAAACTTGCACCATCCAAGAGGAGAATCAAAGAAATCTTCTAATGGTTGGAGGAATTCGGATATTCTTGCCACACAACCCAGTTGACGCAAGGATTTGTGTTGTTGATGGAAGAGCAACAACAGAAGAAAGACAGTCAGTTGTGACTGTCAAAGAAGAATTGGAGCAAATGTTAGAATCTTCCCAAACAAAGGAAGAAGATGAGCATTCTAAGGAGTGGCTAAATATTTTCAGCTAGGAAGTTGAAAAGACTGCAACATTGGAGCTTGCAGAAGCAAAAGAAGAAGAGGCAGACAACATGAGCTTTGTTGATCTGTGTGAACAAATTTAAGCCCTGGAGAGAAGGGTGATAGTGCAGGGCATGCACATCCAACAGATGAAGTTGGAAACTGATGAAGAATAATTCCAGTCTGAAGAGGAGCTGGAGGAAGCTGGAATTCAACCAGCACAAAGAGAGATGGCAACAACAACACTGTCACAAGAGGAAGCTGATCAGATGATAATCACTACAGTACTAAGGTATGTAGCGGAAGGTGAGCGAAAATGCCAGCCCAAGGAGAAATTGGATGAGGTTGGAATTGAACCAACACAAAGAGAGATGACAGTAGAAGCACTGTCAAATGAGGAAGCTGAACAATAGTTCAGTGAGGATACTGCATAGATGAAGTCTAAAGTAGAGTGGACACTTAGTACCACAGCAGATAAAGAGAATGACATGGGAGATCATTGTGATCTTCCCATCTGCAGAAAGAAAATGCAGCTGAGGAGACTGCATAAACAGAACTAGCCATTACAGCAGCTGGACGAAGTGGTAGAAGACATCATAAGGCTGATGTTGAAATCAACAGAGACTGCCAGTGAGGATAAGCTAGGCAGAAAAGCAGCAATAGCAGCAACAGAACAGCGAATGCAGCAGCAACAGAGCAGAGGAGTAGATGAACAACTCCAAAGAGTTGTTTGGGATATAGGAGGATTTCAACAGCTGAGGTGGAGAGCTCATGAGCAGGAGCTCATGAATTTTGCAACAGAGGAGTATGATGCAGGAGAATCTATCCAAGCCAGCCATGCGCCAGCCAGCTAGCCAACTCAATGCACACATTCAATGAGGAAACGCACATCCCTTTCACATTTTGAATTTGAATGCGAAGGCATTTAATATTGTAAGGTTGTTAGAGCCATAGATTTGTGCCTATACGTAGGTTGTAGTTAATAGAGGACCTTTAATGGTTGTAAGGCTGCAATCTAGCTCCGATTCGTACAAGACAACCATTTATTGGTAATTCAATGTAGATTGAATAGGTAGGTGAGATGGAGGGAAGAGCTCGAAGAGCCCCCTCATGTAAAAGATATTTTTGATCTTGTTTTGAGTCAAAAGGAGGGAGCATAGAGAATTTGCGTGAGAAGAGTAGAGAGAAGGAGCCGAGACTCTGTTACAATCCACGCTCAGAACACCTTGTAAATAGGCATTTTCATGTTAATACAAAGAGGCAGTTTCCTGTATGATTCTATGTCTACTTATGTGTTGAATGGATGTCTATGTGTGTTTATTTTATGCTTTAAATGTATGGTTAGGTATGCATTTGTAGGGACAAATAGGTTCTACTATCTGAGAGTTGTTTGATTTCAGGTTTGGGGATATTTGAGGCTTCATGCCAAGAGGGTGTGACAGAACACTGCGGGTTCTGATAGCCAGTGCTTAGAGAGCACTTCCAATTCTGTGGAATTTGGACAAAGACGTGATAGGAGGGTACACCAGCTGGAGTCTTAAGCTCAGGAAGATCTCAAGGTTGCTGAACACCTTGAAGGTAGGACTATGTAGAGGAAGACACAGTAAGAAGACAGAATCTCTGAGGAGTTTTGTAGAGCTCTGCCAGGAGGGCATTGAGCACAGGCACAAAGTGTTGAGGAGGAACTCTGTTGTGGGTTCAATAAGAAGTCAGAATCACTGAGGATTCTAGAAACTCTACCAGGAGGGAATTGAGTAGGTTCCAGAGCACAAGAGGAAAGAACTCTTTGAGTTCTGGAATAGAAGAAGAGTCCAAGGAAGGATCTTCACAGGGTTGTTGAACACTCTGCAGACTCAGCAAGAAGTTGCTTGAGAAAAGGATTGCCAGGAGGGCATCAGATTCTCTATATGAAGGAGAAGGAAAGGGTGAACTCCCTTAAATATCTGAGCAGCAGAGAAGTTCAGAAGAGATAGCACCTTTGTGTGTGTGCAGAGACTCTACAGGAGCGCAGAAGTCAAAGAATCCTCCGAGGATTCGAAGGGAGAAGCTCAGGAGGAAAAGTGCCTTTGTGCACAGGCCATATCTCCAAAGATCGCAGAGGCAGGGGAACTCTTTGGAGAGTTTAGAGTCCTGGAATCTCAAGAGAGAAAGCGTCTTCAAGAACGCAGGCGAGACCAAACATTGTAGAGCTCGCAGAGGAAAAGCAAAGGTCGAGGCCTTTGATAATTGGAAAATCTTCCAAGGATCAGAAGAAAGCACAAGCTTATCTGGAGGAGCACAACTACGGTCGGATCAGGCCGAAGGGAAGATCTAGACCATTGAATTTTTCACGTTCAGATAGCAGCAAGAGAGCGCACAGGAAAAGAGTAGATCTGGGTCGTCAGATCTCACTCGGACAATCGCTAGCCATCAGATCTGTCGAAATAAGCACGAGGTTCAAATCCTCATGCACAGAGTAAAGAACCCAAAAAGTTCTGAAAAGGGTAGAGGCATCGAAATTTTAGAGTTCGGGAATTCATAGGTTCAGAGGATGAAGGACTGGGAGATTAGAACTCACGGGTCCTGAAGTCTCGAAGACATCTGAGCCGTCCATCTGTGGGAGGACATGTGGAGGAGATCGGGGAACCCACTGGGATTTAAGATACTGGGGATTCAAAGGACTAGAGGATTAGTGTCATTGGGGTCTCGGAGTCCCAAAGACCTCAAAGGATCGATATCGTCCAAGCAAAGGACACGTTGCAGTGATCTAAGCATCGGGGAAAGCCCCGAAAGGAGCATTTCGGCATTTCGGCTACCGGGAATGCAAGAGGTAAGAGTTTGAAACTCTTGACCCATAGAATCCTGAAGGAATCTGAGTTGTTGGATCAAAGGAGGCTTTGAGCCATTGATCTTGCTTAGAGGAAGAGAACTGGAGAGTTCAGGATTTTGGTACTTTGGTATTTCGGCTACCCGGAGTACGGGAGGACAAGGGAATGTTGCACTAGGAGTCGCGGAATTCTGAAACACAAATTTCCGAAAGAGGAGAAGGAGCATTGCCGGGTCACTAGGGAAAAAGCCAGATTTCGGCATACCGGATATCGAGATTTCGGGAATCCTGAGGACATAGGATCTGGGCTCTTGGGGACGAAAATCCTGAAAGGATCAGGGTCGTTGATTGGAGAGTGGATCATAGCCATTGATCTCAGCCAAGAGAGAAAAGGGCCATATCGGTACTTCGGTATTTCGGATACCAAAAGTGTGAGAGAGCAGGGACAGGGAGGAAGGCCTTGCATCGGGAAAGATAGAAACGCGAAAACCAAAAATCGCTAAGGAAAAGACGGGTCGTGGAGATCCAAGGTATTCGTGGTCATTTCGGATTTTGGAACTTCGGAAGTTCCAAGGACAAGAGAACCAAGCCTTTCGGCACTTGAAACTCTGAAATCACGAAACACAAAGAGTCGGGGAAAGGAAATCCCTGGAGGAGAAAATTCGGGGAGAGGCATTTCGGGATACCGGAATTCGACATTTCAGGGATCCTGTGGACATAAGGTCGGAGCATTTCGGCATCGAAAAACCTGAAATCATGAAAGGAGGTAGGAATTCGGGACATAGGTAATTTCGGCATTCCGAAATTCAGCTTTTTGGGAGTCTTGAAGACAGGAAGTCGGTGCTTTGCATCGATGAACCCCAAAGAAGACTGCGGTCATATGAGGGGAGGTTATGTGGATTAAGGGTATAGCCTAGGGGGCTAATTGTTGTTAAATCCATTCAGAAAAATCGACATTTTGGAGACTGGGAGATCGAGGAGTCAAGGACTCTCAACATCAGGACTCAAGGAGTCCCGAAACTTGAAATTCCATTTCGGGGAAAAGTCCACGGACGTGTACAAAAACCGTGGGGGAGAATTGAAGGACCTGTGGATCGAGAAATTTGAGGTCCCGAAAGGGATCTGAAAGAGATGCTTCGGCTCAAGGGGGAAATTGAATGATCCTGTGAGCGGATTCTGGCCCAAGGGACAGGGGTCGTCATCACAAAATCCAGGAAAGAGTGGCCCCAACCCACAAAACAAAGGACAGAGAAAATATGGACAGTATCAGGACAACCAGTCCAAGCTGCAAGAAAAGAAGGACACCAAAAAGACAATGAAGATACCTGGAAGTGGTGCGACTTCCATAAGATCCCTTAGCATAACACTACTGACTGCCGCTCAAAGAAGTCGCTGGTGGTTGAAGTGAAAGCCTCTGAATCAGATGTGGGTTTTGACTCTGATTCATAACCAAAATGGGGAAGACGGATCATTGACGCGAAACCAAGTGCCACCATTGCTACCACCAAGCTCCATCCTAGTTAACCAAATGAGCCAGAAGAAGGAGAGCGCCTCTTCCATTCACAGATGTGGGTAAAAGGCACCCTGATGCACTTCATCGTTGATAGTGGTAGCCAGAAGAACCTCATCTCAACAAAGTTGGTCAAGCAGTTAGTCCTACCGAAAACGCCACACCCACAACCCTACACCATTGGATGGCTCCGCCAAGAAAAACATCTCCACGTCAGCCAACAGTGTCGACTGTCCTACGGTATCAAGACCTTCAAAGATAAGGTATTGTGTGATGTTGCTCCTATTGAAGTTTGTAATGTTATTTTGGGCCAACCTTATTTATGGAAACGTCGTGTTGTATATGAGTCTAGTCCTCATAATGTTATTATTACTTTGAATGGGAAATTGTACACAATAACCGAGGTATTCCCTCCTAGTGCTATTTCCTTGATCTCTTCCAAGAAATGCAGGAAGGTCATCTCTCAGATCGGGAAATTTTTCTTCTTCGTGATTCGCTCTCAAAGTGAGCGAAAGATCGTAGCCACATCCAGGGCCTCTGTGACCAATCTCTCCACACAACAGAAGCAAGTGGATAAGGTCGTGGAAGAATAATCAGATATCTTCTCCTCTCCTACCGGGGTACCTATGCACTTTCAGGTCAAGCATCCCATCGATCTGACCCCAGGTGAACCACTACCCAATGGGCCAGTCTATCGTCATTCTCTGTTAGAAAACAAGGAGATCAAGAGGCAGATCCAAGAATTGGTCACATCCATCCCAGCTCATCGCCTTGTGGGAGCCCAATCATGCTGGTGCCGACTCTGCATTGATTATCAGTCCCTCAATAAAATCATAGTCCGAAACCGGTACCCGATTCCCTGAATTGATGACCTCCTTGTTCATCTCACGGGGGACAAATACTTCAGTAAGATTGATCTGAAGTCTGGTTACCACCAGGTCCCAATAGAGAAGACAGATGTATGGAAGACTACCTTCAAGTCAAAAGAAGGTCTTTTTTAATGCCTGGTCTTGCCCTTTGGTTTGAAAAATGCTCCAACAACTTTTATGAGGATGATGGACGATATCCTACGACCTTTCACCAATGCTTTTGTAGTGGTGTATCTGGATGACATCCTCATCTACAACAATACTTGGGAGGAACACTTGCAACATATTCAACAGGTTTTGCACACCCTGCGACAACAAAAAATATATGCAAACTTGAAAAAATGATCCTTTGTCATGGACATGGTCCATTACTTAGGCTACATCATTGATCATAATGGTGTGCATGTGGATGTAGCCAAGATCCAGGTCATCTGTGACTGGACAACCCCAACCACACTCACTGAACTTTAGAGATTCTTGGGCCTCGCCAATTTCTATTGCAGGTTTGTGCTGGGTTTCTCTCATATCGCATGGGCTCTCAGTGAAGTAACCAGGGGTGGAGGTAAGGAAAAATTTCTGTGGGGCCTGTCCCAAGAAAAATCCTTCAATGACTTGAAGAAGAGTTTGTGCTCATCCCCGGTACTTTCATTATCGGACCTGCAACATCCCTTTGAGATCGAGACAGATGCTTCACACTATGTTGTGGGTGTCGTCCTCACTCAACATGACCACCCTGTGGCATATCATAGTGAGACACTATCAGATGTTGTCGGTAAGTACCCTACTTATGAAAAATAAATGTACTCCCTTGTGCAAGCTTGCCGCCAGTGGAGACATTACATTCTTGGGAAGGAGACAGTCATCCACACTGATCACAAGCCACTACATTCATGCAGACCCAAGGAAAATTGTAGAATGACCACCATCAGAAGTGGTCAACATACTTACATTAGTTCCACCTCAACATAAAGTATAAAATAGGAAGTACCAACCGAGTTGTTGACTTCCTCATCTGACCCCTAGTCATGGCACTCACCACGGTGATAGACTCTTGTGGTCACGAGACATACAGATGCCCCCACCTCTACGAGACAGACCCTAACTTTTCCACCACCTACCAAATGTTGGGCACCAACTCAGTGGTCACTAATTTCCATCTTCAGGATGAGTTGTTATGTCGTTCGTGCCATATCTGCGTTCCATCAAGAGAGCACGTGAATTTGATTTGGGAAGCTCACTATTATTGGGTGGAAGGACACTTTGGTGTCGAAAAGACAGTGGCAGTGATGAAGAAAAATTTCTACTGGACGAAACTTCAACAGGATGTCGGTAAGTATATTAGGTTCTGCACCGCCTGTGCTATTGCCAAACTGATTACTAAGAAATAGGGAATGTACACCCCTCTGCCTGCTCCTAACAGGTCGTGGGAATCCATCTCAATGGACTACATGTCGAGCCTCCCGTCCATCAAGAGGGGAAATGACTGTGTTTTGTGGTTGTTGATTTCTTTTCCAAGATGGTGATTATAGTCGCCTACAAGAAGAACATCACAACATAAGTCACTGCCAAGATATTCTTTAAATGAGTATGGGTACATTTTGGGATCCCACAAACCATTATCTCAAACCGTGACAGTCGGTTCCTCACCTCATTCTCATCGATCCTCTAGTCACTATTGGATACCAAGCTCACCAAATCCACTGCCTTCCACCCCTAGACAGATGGCCAAACTGAGGTCGTCAATCGAATGGTCGCACATATCCTGTGCATGTACAATTCAAAACACCCCCGCACATGGGATGAGAGTCTTCCCTATGTCTAGCATAGCTACAACCGAGCCTTGCATAGCTCAACTGGCCTCAACCCCTTTCAGGTGGTGTTTGGATTCCAACCATTGGGCCCCATGGATGTTGCACTACCCCTGATGACCACCTCTATTGACTCGTCCCCTACTCCACTAGAAGCTGACAAAGCCACCCGATTCATTGAGTAGATCCATCACATCTGTAAACAGGTTCAATATATTCTACAGAAGTCCAATGCCAAGTACAAGCAGCACCATGATCAACATTGGGTGCCACATGAATTTCAGGTGGGTGACAAAGTTTGGTTGAATATGCAGAAAGAACGCTTTGCAGGGCCCCATCGGAAGCTTTTCCCACCCCATCGGAAGCTTTGCCCACTCTGTTATGGGTCGTACACCATCACCAATGTTGTGGGTGACAATGATTTTGAGCTCAACATTCCCCCCTTCCTTGGTTTGCATCCAGTCTTCAACGTGGCTCTCCTTTGGCCATATTTCCCACCATTATTGGACACCTCAGTGATCGCAAAGAAATTGACACCAACATAGCTCAAACATAACTACATAAAACAAGCATCCAATGATCAGTTTCTGGAGACACAGATCAAGGGAACTCAAAAACAAAGGATCCAGCTTTATCAAGTCATCAAAGCAGGGCAACTCCTGCACCAAGGCAAGTGGGTCACTCAAGGCCAAATTCAACAGAAATTTCCTCATCTGATGGGGGAAGTCAACGTAATGGATACCATTGCTTCCTAAGGATGGAGGATTGATCCAGGTGGATATCGGTGGCCACCCACCTATTCCACTGGCTCGAAAAACAATTTTCCACCTTGGCAATGTTTCGGCAGTTTTTCGGGTTCCAAACTTTCGGGGTCTATTTGAGGCCCTAAACAACGTTTTTTGGGGATTTGGGGCCCAAAGTAATGCCAAAGTCACTTCCCCAGGCCAATCAAAAATTGTTCTTCTCGGTTAGATCTTTCCAATGGGCTATCATGCGCCTAAAATGGAGATCGTATGCAAAAGTTACGACCCCGGGAAGTTGATGTACTAACTTACCCAAACGGGGCCCACATGACTTTTGGCGCTTCATCTCCTAGGGTTAGGTTTTTGGATTTCTAGGGTTTTTGACATTCCTGTTTATTGTAAAATGCCTTTAGAGCCTCATTGTAACCATCTTCTTGCGAATGAGTGCAGTCGTCACATCTCTTCTCAGAGTTAATCCACCACCATTCCAACAAGCTTGTTTTCCGTTGCATTTTACAGTTTCAGCTTATTTCCTTATTGAATAGAAAACCAGTTTTATTGTATCTCTGTTATTTTGTGTTAAGAATCTTTTAATAATCTGTATTTTTCTCGTTCTGTTCATAAAATCTGGATCATTGTTGGCAAGCTTCTATCCAAATTCATTATGCATCCTTAGAAAACAAAAAAATTGTGGAGAGGCCATTTTACTAAATATTTGGATAAATATCCTATAATACCCACATGTTTGAGGAAACTTCTTACATCACGTTGTTTTGTTGGAACTGATAGATTTTTAATAGCAACAGTTTTAGGACGATCCACCTGAATACATTTAGCAAAAATATGATGTCCTAATACAATTCCATCTGTCATCATTTAAAAACATTACTCGTTACTCAATGAAAGACGATATTATACAAATCTTTGAAGAACCTTTTTCTAACCTAGATAGTTCTTCATCAAATTGATTTCCAAAAGTATTGAAATCATCCATAAAAATTTCCACACAGTCTGGTATTAAATCAGAAAAATACTCAGGAAAAACTCCTTGAAAGGTAGCTGGCGCATTGCATAACCCAAAGGGTAAAAATCTATAAGAAAAATTTCCCCAAGTGCATGCAAATTTTGTTTTGTGTCGATCTTCTGGTGCAATTTGAATTTGGTTATACCCACTAAAACCATCTAGGAAAGAAAAATATTTCTTGCTAGACAAAGAGTCCAAAACTTGGTCAATAAAAGGTACAGGAAAGTGATATTTTATAGTAGCTTTATTCAGTTCCCTATAGTCTACATAAATGTGCCATTTTCCTCCTTTCTTAGGAACCAATTCAAGTGGAGAAACCCACTCACTATCGAAAATTGGATAAATACACCCAACTATTAAGAATTTATGCATTTCCTCTTTCACTATGTCTTTGAGGACATGATTCATCCTACGTTGTGGTTGATGAACATGCTTCATTCCATCTTGAATATAGATATGATGCATGCAGATAGATGGATCAATACTATGCATATCTTTGCAATCCAAGGAAAACACTACAAAATATTTATGCAACTCTTTCTACTGAAATGGTTGTATTTGATTGTTTATGTTCAAAGATTTTCCCGAAGAAATCTCTAGAGTTTTGACTCACTGATTAACATATTATTCTACAAAATATTCATCTAGATATTGGGGAGCATTGTCATAAATAGGAATTGAAGGTGAATCATTAAAATTATTAATTGATGAATTGTTATAAAAACTCATCCCTTCTCCTTCTATTTGTTGTTCACACTCCCCAATCTCAACAGTTTCTGAATAAATATTCTACATGCAATTTGATATTAGCCTTTCATCAAATTTCTCCTTAGAATTAAGGCTTGGTTAATTGTAAGTATTGGATTAAAGATTTCAACATAATAATCACTTCCATCATCCAGTGGAATACACAAAGGTTCTTCTATTTCCAAAATTGATTTTGTTGGGGGATATAGTGTAAGTTTTTTAACTGATTCCCCTTGCGAAATTGTCATGTTTCCCGAGAGACATTCTATTTAAGCATTTGTAGTTGCTAACCAAAAACACCCCAATATTAGTGGATATCCTCCCATATTTTTTTTAGGATACAATATTATAAAATATGCTTGGTATTCCCAATAATTTATTGTAACTACAATATCTTCCAAGGTCCCTTTAGGCTTGAGTGTTGACATGTTAGCCATTTGAAATTTTTTTGGTGTTTGACAAATTAGATTTTGAATATTCAAAGTCTCCATGAATTCTACAGTCATTATGTTAATGCATATGGGATTCACCTTGTTGGCCAATATCTTATCACGTTCATTCATAAAGGGGGTTTTTAAATTGAGAAAAATAAAGTCAATATATTGCAGGTATTGGAGGGGATGTGGCTTCTCAAGGGGTTTATAGGCATTGAAGGGTATAAAAGGGTATATAGTAAAAATAGGGGTTTCTTTTATTGGAAATATATATTGGGATGGAGGTTCAAAAAAAGGAGTTTGGGATATATTTATCAATATCTATTAAAATTAGGGGTATTCTTTAATATCCCCCGAACGAAGGCGCTATGTCATAGGTTTACTGAGTGAAGACCCCATGTGTTAATGGCTACCCCAAAATCAATTAGAGTATTCAAAAATGGAGTTTTTCAAATATAAATGTAGACAACATGGTTACCTGGCTCAATGTACTTTGGATTATGTACTAACATAAGTTTGGACACATGTCCTACTACCTATATAGTTGGGGGATATCGTTTATTTCTTCCCAGTTTTTTAATGCATAGATATCTCATGACCTTATTTTAAATGAGAATATCTTTTATGGATTGAATCAAAGGGATTTTAACATGTAAAATTTTCAATTCTCCCAAAATGTCAAAAGCTGGTTGTGGTTGGATTTTAGGTTGATTTAGCCTCTCCAAAAAAGGTAAAATATTATCCTTGTCACCTAAAAAATGTTGGATACTAGATTCAACATGAGTAAAGGAAATTGGTTGCAATTGTTTTCTTTCCTTCTCAATCATCGGTTGTTCTTCACTAACATATTCTACCCTAAGGGGTCTAGGATCTTCTAACACTTTTCTTGATTGGAGATGAGTGACTTGATAGTCAAGTGTAGAAACTATATATGATGTAAAATCTCTCACTTCATTAGTATAAACTAGGTGATTTGGTTGAGTTGGTTGAATTGATTGATTTGATGGTTGTTGATTTGGTTGTGGATGATTGGGTTGCCCTGTCTTGTTATTATGATTTGGATTAGGTTGGGCATGCCACTGTAATGGTATTGTTGATGTTAGACTAGGGCCTTGTAATGGGGAAGGAAACATTTGTTGTTGTTGTACATGCCAGTTATGATACAATCATAAAAAAAATTGTTGAGTTGACCATGGGTTACCTTGAATTGCATATGGTTGTTGACTATAATTCATTGGGTAAGAGAAAGGTGGCTTCCATGACCGTTGGTTAGTTTGAAACTGTGGAAAAGGAACAGGTTGTTGATTATTTTAGAATTTTGGAAAAGATTGTTGATTATTTTGGAATTGATTAGACCATAGTGGATTCAAGTACTAATATTGAGTGCCCCATGGAAACTGTTGTCTTGGATGTCCAAACCTTCGTTGATTAATGAAGTACACTTGTTCATAATTCTTTTCATTATTTTGGTTCATTACTTTTAATCCTGGAAAACATGGCCAATTACTAGTATCATGAGTTTCGGGACATACATTGCAGATTTTTACTACAACAAGCATTTGTTATGAGGATGTTTCTTATTGCATATAGAACATAAAATGGATAAGTATTTATCATTTTCTTCTTGTTTCCTCTTTGATTCTGAAGCATCCAATTGCATAGATAAATAATTTAAAATGTTTTTTTCATATCCTCAATTAAATTTCCAATTTAAGCCTTAGTGACTCCAGTTGCATTCTTTGATGTTGACAGTAAAATGATTTTTAACCCTCTACCTTTCCTCATATCTTCTCTCGAGTAATTTTTAAAAAGGTATTTTATTTCAACATAAGTTAATTGATAGATATCCCCTGCAACAATTAAATATAACTCTTCCATCAAGTCTTCTGTTACTCCCCTAAGAAATGAATATTTTCAGGTCCTATCAGCTTGCCTTCTGGGTCTGTGTTTGACCACAGAAAGGCTCTAAGTTTTAAATTTCAAATGAAGTATATGTTGTTGTTTTATAACAGCCAATAGTCCAAAAGTTTCTTGTTGATTTGTTACGGTTATACTTGCGATTTTGGGTGCTCTAGCATGTAGTTTTAGTGACCATATGTTAGCACATGCATACCAAAATAAATATAACACACATACAGATCTTTACAGCTGAAAATAAAGAGATCTAAGAGACTAATCAATGCATTTGTGTACACAGGTATTTTTGGTCAACATGACCCTGGGTAAACACCCCTCCCGGGAGAAAACCAGTTTGGAATATGTATGTATATATGAGGAAAGCAGAAGAAGGAATACAAAAAGTACAATAAATGATGGAACCTGATACAATAAAAACTCGATCTGAGTTGATATACAAGCCCAAAACCTCCAAGACCGCCCCAGAATGATGCGCCCAACATACAAGTTGTCAAATCCACTGAATCTGCTCCAACTGCAAACTGTGAGCTTAGATATGGAAACCTCTCCACAACAATGAAGCTCTATTGAATGACCTCCCTCTGCAACTGATCTCACTGCAATCTGATGGCTAGAAGTCTCTCAACAACTGATGCACCCCAATTTGGCAGAGCACCCTCCTCAGAAGTAGAACTTCTCCAGTAAATCAATCAAGCTAGATGATGCAAGCCTCCCTCCACGAAAGCTAGTGCCCAAGATCAAGCATCCTGTAATATACCAGATATAAAATGTATGCAAAATAGAAATAAAATGCTAGTAATGGAAGAATAACAACAATATAACCAGAACATTCACCACAATAACACTGAAATGATATAAGAATAACAACAGAAGTAGCACTTTGAATCTGAAAGCAATATTCACGGGCCTCTTCGAGGGGGAAACCTCCAGTTGAGCAGACCTATATTACAATAATATCCAAGCTAGGGTGCTCATACCCTCGAATCCTATTTATACTAAAAAGAAGCATCTAGAGGAAGATCCTTCTAGAAGCAGAAGCTTCTATTAGGTCTTCTTACATCTGCCTTATTCTATTTTATTGAAAAGAATTATTAATATTGACCTTTATTACATCCAAATATATTGTTATACATATGTGTGGGTTAGGAACCTAACATGTTCGCCCCCTTAAAAACAACCTTGTCCTCAAGTCTTGAGATGAGGAAATTACTGCAGAATGGTAGTTGGTTCCCAAGTCGCGTATGTTGGAGTTGTATCCTTCCACTGGACTAGAACTTCCTTAATGGTTCTCTGATGTAGGCGATGTTTCCGCTAGTCCAAAACTGCTTCTGGCTGTAGCCAAATGGATCCTTCTTTAGCTAACTCTGGAAGGTTGGTTTGAATTTGGCACTTAGCTCCAATCACCTTTTTTAAGCATGAAACATGAAAAACAGGATGTAGATTCAAATGGTTGGGCAAAGCTAACTGATAGGTGACTTGTCCCACATGCTTGAGCATAGTATAAGGACCGTACAATTTCGGTGCTAGCTTCTGACAATGCTCGGCCTTGAGGGAAGTTTGCTTGCAAGGTTCCAGTCGAAGAAACACATGATCCCCTTCTGCAAATTGACGTTCAGAGCGACCTTGATCTACTTGTTGCTTCATGCGATTCTGTGCCATGACCAAATTCTCTTTGAGGGTACGGAGAGTAGCCTCTCGAGTTGTAAGTGTTAGGTCAACCGCCTGGACCTTCGAGGCACCTGGTAAGTATGAGAGAACTGAAGGTGGCTTCTGTCCATATACTTCTTAAAAAGGATTCATGCGTGTACTTGTATGGTATGAAGTGTTGTACCACCATTCAGCTAGGGGTAACCATTGAGCCCACTGATTTTGATTTTTCGAGGCAAAACACCTCAAATATGTTTCCAAACACTTGTTGACAACTTTTGTTTGGCCATTTGTATGGGGATGATAATTTGTGCTGAGATGCAATTCAGTGCCTTGTATCTTGAACAGTTCTTGCCAAAAATTGCTTATGAAAGTTGAGTCGCGATCATAAACAATAGAGTGGGCATGCCATGAATATTGAAGACCTGATCCATGAATATTTGAGCCACTGTGGATGTTGTAAATGGGTGTTGAAGGGAGTAGAAATGAGCATACTTGGAAAGGTGATCAACAACCACCATGATGATGGATTTATTTCCCAATTTGGGTAAGCCGATAATAAAATCCATAGAGATATCTTTCCAAATAGCAAGTGGAATTGGGAGCAGTTTTAGTGTGCCTGACGATTTGACTATTTCTCCCTTGTTGTGTTGACACACATCACATTCAGCTACAAAATTATGAATGTCCTGTTTCATACCATCCCAGAAAAAGGAGCATTTGACCTTGTCATAGGTTTTGGTGAACCCGGAGTGTCCTCCTGTGGGTGTAGCATGAAGCTCAGAAAGTATCGTGGATTTAATATTTGATTGTTTACTTAAATACAAACGGTCTTTGTATCAAAGTTCATCATGGATCCAAGAGTAACCTTGGGAAGCTAGAGCATTGGACTGCAATTGGTGGATCAACTGTGAACTTTTGGGATCTTGTATCCATTCCTGGCGAACGAATTGGAGCCACTCTGGTACAATGAATGAAAAAGAAAAAAGGGATCCTTCATCTTCATATTTTCGGGAAAGTGCATCCGCAACCACATTGTATTTTCATTTCTTGTAAATGATCTCATACTCATATCCAAAGAGTTTAGTCACCCATTTTTGTTGTTATGGGGAGGAAATGTGTTGTTCCAGAAAATACTTGAGGCTTTGACGGTTTGTCTTAATTTGGAAACGTTTCCCCAATAGATAAGGATGCCATAGATACAGAACATGCATAATAGCCAACATTTCCTTTTCATAGATGGATTTTCCCAGATTTCTTTCAGATATTTGCTTGCTGGTAAAGGCCAAAGGTCGACCCTCTTGCATAAGGACAACACCAATTCCTTTCCCTAAGGCATCACATTCCAACACAAAGGTCTTTGTGAAATTGGGAAGGGTGAGGACTGGAGTGGTGCAAATGGCCATCTTCAAGGTTTGAAAAGCTTGAGAAGCGGCTGGAGTCCAAGTGAAAGAGTTCTTTTTTAAGAGAGAAGTGAGAGGTGCTGCAATTTTCCCATAATTATTAACAAACTTGTGGTAATACCCTGTTAAGCCTAGAAATCCACACAATCTCTTAACAGTATTTGGGTGAGGCTAGTCTTGCATAGCTTCAATCCTTTTAGGATCCACCTTGACGCCATATTTTCCAACCAGATGACCCAAGTAATCTACTTCTGAGGCGCCAAAAGCACATTTAGATTGTTTCAGGAAAAGTTGGTACTGAGAGAGTAGATGGAGAACTCGATCCACATGAGAAAGATGGTATGTCCAGGTTTTTCTATAGATGAGAATATCATCAAAGAAAACTAAGACAAAATGGTGGAGTAAAGGATGAAAGACATGATTCATGAGGCTTTGGAAGGTGGAGGGGGCATTACACAAGCCAAAGGGAATGAGCAAAAACTCATAGTGGCCCTCATGAGCTCTAAAGGAAGTCTTGGGAATGTCTGCCTCTTTCATACGTATCTCGTGGTAGCCCAAATGAAGATCCAGTTTAATGAAGAATTGGGCACCACTCAATTCATCCAGGGGGTCATCAATGATAAAAATGGGGAATTTTTCTTTGATGGTAAGTTTGTTGAGGGAACGGAAGTCATGAAACATTCGCCAAGAACCTTATTTCTTCAGGACCATGACCATAGGAGATGAGTAGGGGCTCATACTAGGGTGGATAACGCCTGCATTAAGGTGTTCCTAGACCATTTTCTCAATTTCATTTTTTTGGGAAAAGGTGTGACGATATAGACAGATATTGGGAGGAAGGCTTTCGGGTACAAGGGGAATGGAATGATCATGAATACCACGAGAAGGAGGGAGTCCTTGGGGAGTGGAAAAGACCAATTGATGTTTATAAAGGATGGCTTGGAGGTCTTGCGGTACCGAGGGTGTCTTTGTTTCTCATATGGCATGGAGTTGGGCGATAACACCAGAATGACCCTTTTTGAGCAGCTTTTCCATGCGATGGGAACTAATGATTTCAGGTGAACCGGTGGTGATGCCTTGAAACTTATATTGGTGGCCCTCATGGTTGAATTGCATGGTTAAGTCTTTAAAATCCATGAGAATGGACCCAAAGTCCTTAGCCAGTCTACACCCAACACAATGTCACAACCTCCCATGTCGATAGAAAACATATGGGATTTCAGGTGGTAGCCACCAATTTGGAGACGCACATTTTCACAATGCCCTCCACATTTCATGGAACCACCATTGGCAATCATGATTTAGAAATTATTGATGGCATGGATGTAGCAATGAGTTTCTTGGGCAATGCAGTGATGACTAAAATTATGGGTGTTGCCACTATCAACCAGAATGATGACCTTTTGATGCTTGATGTAACCGATTAGCTTGAGGGTTTGGGGAGCAAAGAAGCCAGTGAGAGAATTGAGAGAAATGACCAGTTCTACTTTGGGAGGGTCTGAGGGAGGGGTTATATCAGTGGATTCAGGTGACTCAGACATAGAGGGAGTTTCTTCATCTTGTTCTGAAATATCCTCGGAGATGGCCATAAAAATCTTTTGTTCTTTACACTTGTGGCCCAGGAAATATTTGTAATCACAGTTATAACAAAGGCCTTTGAGTTGACATTCAGCCATTTCATCCCTGGTCAATTTTTGGATCTTTAGTGGAGTAGAGGGAGTAGTGGAATTTATTGGTTTAGGGCGAGGGATAAAGGAGGGTTTGCGGTTTTTAGAATATACAACCTGTTGTGCTTCTTTAGCTCTTTTGGTAGCCTCCACCCAACTCTGAGGCCAAGCCATGAGTACATGGGCCCAAATATCATCCTTGAGGCCACTAATAAAACACTCTCGAAAAAAGGCATTAGACATTCCCTCTATTCTAAAATCCAGGTGCTCAAAGACAGTTATAAAGTCTTCCACTTTTTCTAATTGTTTCAGCTTTGTCAAATGGCCCAAATGGTTGGTGTTAGTGTCAAAGCGTTCATAAAGCTCTTACACAAAGTGTGTCCAAGCAATATACCCTTGACGAGAATTTTTTCTCCATTGCCACCATTTCCAATGTTCTTGATCTAGATGGAGAACACCATGCCAGAGTTTGGCCAAGTCATCTGTAATGTCGTATAAAGAGAAGTAATGTTCCATTTGGGTTACCCAACCAATGGGGTCCAAGCCATCAAATTTGGTCACATCCACCCGCGGAAGGCGTAGGTCACGTTGAAAGTGATGGTTCTACAAGGTATGGGAATGAGAGGAATCATCACCTTCAGTATGTGGAGGTGAGGAAGAGGAAGGGTTATCTATAGGGATATGCAGTTTGGTGCAGAGTGTCGAAAATATTGATTCAAGCTGGGTGGTGAGGTCCTGTTTGATTTCCCCCATTGAGGACTGCATGGTTGTATTGATGGCGGAAACATTGGCACTGAGTTGTTTCACTTCTTGTTGGGTCTCTATGAGACCAGATTGCAAGGTGTTGAAGCGATCTTCCAAGTCTTGGCTACGAGTATGGGTCATGAGGATGGGGAAACTGAAAAGGGACGAGCGGGGTAAAACAATTTGTCGAAAAATGATATGGATGAATGTGATAAGGGAGAAGAGATGAATCCAATGGAATAAGTCTCAAATAATGGTGAAGAATACAAAAATGCCCAAATGCTTAACCAGAAAAAAATGTGTATTTACTTGGCAACCCGAACACAGTTGCACGGAAATAGATCTTGTATGTTTTTATTTCTTTATGTTTTTGTCCCCAAGGGTTAGGTATTCAAGGGTTCTATAGACAAGGGTTTTCTCTGTGCTATAGCTCTCTGATATACGTGCGGGGTCGAACAGTAGTACTCGGTCCAATATCTCAGGGCACTAACTAAGGAGGATAGACCGTACCCTTAGCCGTGCTACCCGACTACCCAGGTACTAGAGAGTATCTTCACGAGTGTTGTTCTTGGTGACACTATAGCAATTAGGAGATAGATCGATTTATCTAAAGTGGGCTTCAGGTAATCTAGGTCGATCCATACATAGGGGTTGTCCGATGCGCTACCACTCGAAGGGGTACCAACAGGGTTACAAGGGTGGCCAAAAGATGTGCGCTTAAGTAACACTTGTATTTCTTGCATGTATGAATCCCTCAACCGCGGGTTTATGCAAGTAACGACAGATCTCTATGGCTTAAAGACGCCAGAATATGTCTCTACCTTGAAAACAAAAATTAACCCACACTTTCTGCCGAGGAAAGTGCTCTGATACCACTTGTAATATACTATATATGAAATGTATGCAGAACAAAAATAAAATGCTAGTAATGGCAGAATAACAACAATATAACCAGAACATTCACCACAATAACACTGAAATGATATAAGAATAACAACAGAAATAACACTTTGAATCTGAAAGCAATGTTCACGGGCCTCTTCGAGGGGGCAACCTCCAGTTGAGCAGAGATCTATTACAATAATATCCAAGCTAGGGTTATCATACCCTCAACTCCTATTTATACAAAAAAGAAGCATCTAGAGGAAGATCCTTCTAGAAGCAGAAGCTTCTATTAGGTCTTCTTACATCCGCCTTATTCTATTTTATTGAAAGGCCTTATTAATATTGGCCTTTATTACATCTGAATATATTGTTCTACCTATGTGCAGGTTAGGACCCTAACACATCCTCACAAAACTGACCTCATGCTCATCCTCCAAGAGATCCTCTCTCAATGAACAAGCGAATGAATGAACAATTGCGCCCTCCTTCACTCTTTGCGCCCCTCTTTGACAATCAAAAGGAAACCTAAAACATGAATGGTGGAGATCATCTAATCAATGGTTGATATCTCCCCATAAACATTTAAGTCAATAACCCACTTTGGGTTAACTTTCCTAAGTCAAATTTATGTCTCTAATTCACCCCCTTTGTGAATTAATAGTCACTTTAGGCAAAAAATGACTAAATTTCACTTTAGAAAAAGTCAAAGTGAAATTAGACAAAAGTACAAGTTACAAAGTGTAATGTCCTTCCCTCATGTGCTAAGGAGGTCATAAGCACATGGGGAACACCTCCCAAGGTACAAAAATCAACACTCCCTCTTACCGAGGAAGGTGTTCCTCACCAAGACCATCTTGTCTCTGAAGTAGACATGCTTGCCCCGTGGCAGGGCCTTGGTGAGAATATTTGCAACCTGGTCATCTGTCGATATATACTGCAACTGAACTACCCCTCTCTAAACCCAGTCACAAATGAAGTGGTACCTGATATCAATATGCTTTGACCGGTCATGAAACAATGGATTCTCAGAGAGTTTGATACAACTCTGATTATAACAGTGAATGACAGTCAGTGACATCTCCTGACCAAATAATCCAACCAACATCTTACGAAGCCAAATGGCCTCGCAACTAGCCTAAATGGCCGCCATATACTCTACCTCGACCAAACTCAAAGAAATTGACTTATGCTTCCAGATGAACCAAGAAACAAGTCCTGACCCCAAACTGAAGCAACACCCTAAGGTGCTTTTCCTGTCAGCAGCACATCCTTCCCAGTCTGAATCTTTGTAGCCAACCAAACTGACTCCATGTCCCCTGGCATAGTCTAGGCCATAGTCCATTTTCCTAGCAACATATCTCAAGACATGTGTTGCCCCAACCATGTGAACACTCCTCGGCTCAACCATGTATTGACTAAGAGTGTTCACGAAAAAACATATATCTGGTCTGGTGTTAAACAGATACATGAGCAAACCGATCAACTGCCTGTATATTGTGGAATCCAACAACTAGCTATTTGAAGCACTAAGATTCTTCCAGTTGGTGATCATAGGTGTATACATGGGTCTACACTCCTCCATCTGAAACCTACTCAAAAAATTTGTTGCATACTTCCCCTGCCCGAGAAATATGTGACCCTCCTCCTGCCATACCTCCATACCCAGAAAGGAGTGCATCAATCCGATATCACTCATCTCAAACTTTGATGCAAGTCCTAGCTTGCACTCAGCTATGATATCCTCAACTCTATTAATGAATAAATCATTCACATACAAAATGAGAAAAGAGTGTGTCCTCACCTCTAATGATGAAATAGAGGTTCGGATTAGCATCACTCTTCTCTAATCCCATCTGAAGCAAATAAGTATCAATGCATGAATACCAAGCTTGGGGAGCTTGCTTCATACCATATAGTTCCTTCCTCAGAAGACATACGTGAGTCTCCCTATCACTCACCTCAAACCCCTCTAGCTACTCTATGTACACCTCCTCCTCAATAAAGCCATTCAGAAATGTGATTTTCACATCCATCTAGTGAATGCACCGACCCATCTCTGTTGCTATGGCAATGATAGTCCTGATAGAAGTGTATCTCACAACTGGTGTGAAAGTCTCGTCGTAATTGACTCCCTCAATCTGTGAGAAGCCTTGTGCCACAAAATGGGCCTTGTGTTTCTCCATGATGCCATCTGCAACAATCTTGGTCTTGTACAACCACCTGGAAGTCACAAATGACTTCCCCACTAGCCTCAGAACCACATCTCAGACATCATTGCACACAATGGAGTCATACTCCTCTACCATCACCTCTCTCCAGACCTAATGGTCCACTGCCTGTGCAAAATTTTGTGTCTTAGTATCCCTGATACTCGTCACTAGTGCCAAGTATGCTCCCAATCTAACTGGTGGCATGCTCTCTTTGATCTGGCTCTTGGGCTCCCCTACATTCTCCCTGGCCTCCTTCAGGGTCTCCTGAAACCATCTAGGTATCCTCTTCCCTGAGTGGTCAATGGAGAAGTAAGGTCACTCTACCCAAGAGTGACTTGCGCAAGACTCATATCAACACTCTGAGATCCTGAAGTCTATTCTCCCTCTGAAGTCTATGCCCCATCTGACTGAACATTCTCTGACTGTGACCTTGAAGCTTTGCATGGTGACCCTGTCACCCCTGATACTGGTGTACTTGATGACTGAGGTTGTGCTCCCTCTGAGACTGCAATCGAAAATTTTGCATCATTCTCAACTCCAATTCTCGACTCAAGAGATCTCGTAAAATCCCTATCCTCCTCAAATATGACATCTCTGCTCACCACCACTCTCCTAAGTGGAGGAATGTAGATGTGATAGGATTTTGAAACCTCTGAGTATCCAACTAGAATCCCCTGCTGGGTTGTGGGGTCTAGCTTTGTCCTCCTCTTCGAGGGGACATGAGAGAAAGTCAAGCACCCAAATATCCTTATGTCCTCGACATCAGGCCTCCTACCAATGAAGGCCTCCTTAGGAGTCATCTTCCCCAAAATCCTGTGGGGGCTCCTGTTCTGCAGGTAAACTATAGTAGCACGTGCATCTTCCCATAAGTACAAAGGAAAACTTTGATCATGCAGCATGGATCACGCTGCACCGATAATGGCCCGGTTCTTCCTCTCGACAACCCCGTTCTACTGGGGGTTGTAGGGTACGATAATCTGTCTTCTAATGCCATGTTGGGTACACAATTCTACAAACTGTCTCAAGGAATACTCTCCCCCGTTATCTGACTGCAAGACTTTGATACTCTTTCCCAATTGGTTCTCCACAAGAGCTATGAACTCTTGGAACCGTGTGAAGACCTCACTCTTGGCCTTCAGGAAATATATCCAAGTCTTCCTCGAGTAGTCATCAATAAATGTGAGATAGTACTCAAAACCACTCAAGGACCTCTGAGTCATGGGCCCACACATGTCTGTGTGTACTAAATCTAGTATCCCAGCTGACCTGGGGTCACTGTTGAGGAATGATGCCTTGGTAAACTTACCAAGCGCACACCCTCTGCAAACATCCTGATGATCTATGTTGATATGTGGCACTCCGGTCACAACATCTCTTAGTCCTCCAAGAGCCCCATCATGTAGGTGGGCCATCCTATGATGCCATAACTCACATAACTTTATGTTGTTGTCGCTACTCCCTGCCAATGCATGAAGTAGCTGAAAAATAAATCTGAACAGTTTCCCCTCTCTCACTCCAATCACTTTTCCTGAGGCAAGTGAATACCCCTGAGGATGAATTGGTACCTCGATGGCTCTGAATGTCACCTCAAGACCTCTATCCTAGAGGGTGGAAACTGAAATCAAATTATTCTTCATCCCAGGGACATAAAGAACGTCCGTGAACGATATAGGTGGCATTCCATCTCTCTGAAAGGAAACTGTGCCAACCCCTACAACTTTGACCACTCTGTCATCTCCAAGAGAAATCTCAATCCTGAACCTGGTGTATCTAAGATCAGAAAAGTGCTCTTGAAGTCCAGTCATATGGCTCGAAGCCCTACTGTCAATATACCAGATATTGGGTGATGTATCAACTAAAGTGAAACATACGAGAAATGAACACTCTCTATGAAACTATGTCTGAAAATATATCTCCTCTACTGTAGTTGTTGTACCACCCTTCTTCTTCTTCCTGTTCGGGCACTGTCCAACATAGTGCCCAAACTTCTTACAAACAAAGAAATTCACTTTTCTCATATCTCTCCTCTGACCACTGCCCTGAACACTACTGCTCTCTCCTCCTCCAATCCCCTGTGGTGGGACCCCAAACTTGGGACCCTACTGACCCCCACGACCTACCTTCTTCTTTCCCTTTGTTCAAAGAGAAAGATCCTCATCACCTTGACCAATCTGTTGTTTTTGTTGTTGCCGTTGTCCATAAGCCTCGGCTGCAAGCCTCATCTCCTCCTACACAAAGTCATCCCACATCCTCTCCCATGTAGTCATGACCTCCTGGGAAACAATGCCCCGTACAAATGGACCCCACGGTTTGGTGAAACTATTCATAGCTTGCCTCACCAAGGAGTTAGGGTTCACAATCTCTCCGACGGTTGCCAACTCATCTCTTATCTGAGTGTAATGACCAAGGAATGAAGTTACCGACTCATACTTGAACATGCGAATTCCCCGGAGTCGATCATGAAGAACCATGATACGGTTCTCATTGGAGCTCCCATACAAATTTCATAGATATTCCCACATATCGTATGCAAAAGTCTTCCCCGTCAAATGGGGTATGATATGGTCACGAACTATGTCATAAATGGTCCTCTTCACCTTATTTTTCCTTTTCCAGAACTCTGCCACCAAGATGGGAGCAGTGACAGGAATGGGGGGAAAAACTGCCTCGACTATGTCCCATAGCTCAAGGTCCTCTAAGACGAAGACCATCCTTTCCTTCCAAGGAAATCAATTTCTATCCCCTGCTAGCCTGTCCTCAACTCGCATTTGAGATGCTGACATGTCTACCAAACTACAAATCCCAACTGATGCTCACACTGCTAAGGAAAAACCTGTCTCACTCCTTTCAACACAGGTGTGAAAAGAGACAAGTGTAATATGACCTCACTCCTAACAAAATAGGTGTGAAAAGAGGTCACGTCAAGTCAGCCTCACTCCTACTGCATAGGTGTGAAAAGAGACTGATGACAAGTGTCAAAAACTACCCAACTATCCTATGCAAAAATCTTCCCTCTAACAACCATTGAATGATTCAACGACTGTCCTCAAAAATCTGCCAAGAAGATGTATATGACAACCAACAAAATGCTATCCCAACTGCTCAAAATTTCAGCCACCTTCGCTCTGATACCATGAAGATTTTCAGGTCCTATCAACTTGACTTCTGGGTCTGTCTTTGACCACAGAAAGGATCTAAGTTTTAACTGTCAAATGAAGTATATGTTGTTGTTTTATAACAACCAACAGTCCAAAAGTTTCTTGTTGATTTGTTACGGTTATACTTGCGATTTAGGGTGCTCTAGCATGTAGTTTTAGTGACCAACTGTTAGAACATGCATAACAAAATAAATATAACACACCTATAGATATTTGCAGCTGAAAATAAAGAGATCTAAGAGACTAATTAATGCATTTGTGTACACAGGTATTTTTGGTCAACATGACCCTGGATAAAACCCCCCCGGGGAAAACCTGTTTGGAATATGTATGTATATATGAGGAAAGTAGAAGAAGGAATACAATAAGTAAAATAAATGATGGAACTTGATACAATAGCAACTCAGTCTGAGTTTATATACAAGCCCAAAACCTCCAAAAGTGCCCCAGAATGGTGCACCCAACATATAAGTTGTTGAATCCACTGAATCTGCTCCAATTGCAAATTGTGAGCTCAGATCTGGAAACCCCTCCACAACAATGAAGCTCTACTAAATTGCCTCCCTTTACAACTGATCTCACTGCAATCTGATGGCTAGAAGTCTCCCAACAAATGATGCGACGCAATCTGGCAATGCGCCCTCCTCAGAAGTAGAACCTCTCCAGTAAATAAATCAAGCTAGATGATGCAAACCTCCCTCCATACCCAAGCTCAAGAATCCTCACAAAAATGACCTCATGCTTATCCTCTAAGAGCTCCTCTCTCAATTTACAAGTGAATGAATGAACAATTGTGCCTTCCTTCACCCTTTGCGCCCCTCTTTGACAATCAAAAGGAAACCTAAAACATGAATGGTGGAGATCATCTCATCTCCCATCTAATCAATGGTTGAGATATCCCAATAAACATTTAAGTCAATAACCCACTTTGGGTTAAGTTCCTAAGTCAACTTTATGTCTCTAATTGACCCCCTTTGTGAATTAATAGTCACTTTAGGCCAAAAATGACTAAATTTCACTTTAGACAAAGTCAAAGTGAAATTAGACAAAAGTACAAGGTACAAAGTATAATGTACTTCCCTCATGTGCTAAGGAGGTCATAAGAACACGGGGAACACCTCCCAAGGTACAAAAATCAACAAGAAACACTACTTTGAATGAATTATCATCAAATTAAAAATTTGTAGCATGTTTGTAACTAAACCAAAATCTTTCAACATAGTCTTCCAATGTTTCATTATCCCTTTGTGTCATACAAAAAAAATCGTTGTTGATTAATTGTGTTTGTTGTCATTGATGTCAACCCTGGAAGAAAGTCTGGTAACGAATTCAGGTAGCACAAAGGTTTGGGTAATGGACCCAAGTTTGTTTGATGGATAATTGTATGAGTTTTGATATATTTGTAGGTAAAACTATTCTAGATGGATAGAACATGTCATGCCATTTCTGGTGGTATGTGGAACGCCACATAACTCCTCACGGCTAGAGAGTTATGGCCATGTGAAGTTGGAAAACCCTCATGAGTCATCTAGAAGCACCAAAATGTCAAAGTAGTCAAAGTGTTTGCAAAGAAAAAGTTATTTAAATAATAAAGTGAAGTGATGAGTGTACTATAAGTCAAAGAGGATGCAAAAGAAATTATTTAAATAATAAAGTTAATGGAGAACTTACTAATTATGGGAAGTGGTTAAGTTAAGTGGACAAGTGGTTATAAGTGGGTTAACCCTAAAATAAGGAAAGTGACTTACGATGGTTAGAATTAACCCCTTGGAGGAAGATACATAAAATTATAAATAAGAGGCAAGGGTCTCTCATTCAAAACACACTTGAATATCATTGAATATCTATTTTTGTGAAAGGTTATTTCGGTAGGTATTATTAATAGAGAAAATTTGCAGCAGAAAAAGTGCGGCAGGAAAAGTGCAGTAGAAAAACTCTGGCAGAAAAATTGCAACAGAAAAAGTGCGGAAGGAAAAATGCGGCAGAAAAAGTGCAATAGAAAAATTGCGGAAGAAAAATGTGGCAGAAAAAGTGCGGCAGGAAAACTGTGGAAGAAAAAGTGAGGCAGGAAAAGAGCGTCATAAAAAGTGCAACAGAAAAATTGCTGCAACAAAAGTGCAGTAGAAAAATCGCGGCAGTGGATTCGGAGCAACAAAACCGCGACAACATAATGCTACAAGAAAAAAAGGTATGGTTCTCATATGTGTAGTGTTGAATTTATGAATCAAGTTGAGGGTTTTCCTTGTAAATATGTTGGATTCCCTCTTGGGAGTTTATGGTTTGTTGTAGATTTGATCTGAGGCAGATCTACTAAAGTTTAGTATTGGTTCATGTTTGAGGGATTTTGGTTGAGGTATGTTGCAAAAGTTATTGGTACAGATAGAGGTTGTATAATAGTTAGGTTCTAGTATATGGTTTGAGGTACATACTTGTGGTATAGTGTTTGAGGTATATGTGATCAGATCAGATTGGTTGATGAGTATACAGTGATAGGTTTCTCAGTGACATATTAGTTTCTACATTTGGGTACATGGTTGAGACAAGTAGTTGATGAGTTGGCACATACATGAGGTGTATAGTTGATGATGTTGGTACATCTTGATGAGTCATATTTTGTGTGTATTTGATGCATGATTGGTACATATGTGGTGCATGGTTGATGCACTCATTGATGGTACATGTTGTTGCAGGGTTGATGCACTTGTTTATGGTACATGTTGATTACAGGTTGGTGTATGGATGATGCACTTGTTTATGGTACATTCTGATTACAGGTTGTTTGATACAAGTTGGTGCATGCTTGATGCACTTTTTTATGGTACATGTTGATACATGTTGATTAGTACAGGTTTACAACAATATATATCACAGTGATAGTGTGACATTGGTTCCATCATTCTACTTCTACGTCAGGGCGGTTGGACGAGGAAAGGACATGTGGCTGTAGCCACCTTCCGGTTGTAGCCGAAGAACATAGGGGGTTGTAGACTCCTTCTGCTTATAGCTAGTGAATTTGGGAGTTTGAGCTTCCTTCAAGTTGTAGCCTGAGAAACTAGGGGGTTGGAGCCTCCTTCTAGTTGCAGCTAGAAAACAAAGGAAATTGGTGCTTCCAATGAATTTAATTCTTAAAGACATATAAGAAAAAGCATTTTGTGGTTTTCTCCCGCTTTGGGTTTCTATTTAAAACACTGGTGTACTGTGTATGTGTGTGATTGCTCATTTTTTCATTGTTTATTTACTCTGCAACTATTGGATGATAATGCTACATTGATATAACACTTGAATTTTATGGTGAAAAGGGATTAAATTGATCTATTACTGATTCACCCCCCTCTCAATAATCCAACAATTGGTATCATAGATGGTTCCTCCAGGAAACATTTTAACCACTGGAAGGAGATCATGGATTATTCTGAGAATGGAGTACCAATGTTTAATGGTCATAATGGTTTTAAGTATGATATGTGGAGCAGAAGGATGAAAATATTTTTGCAGGCGCAGGGACATTATATTTGTCTATCATTTGTTACAAGATATGATAGTTCAAAAAGGGCAAAGACTGCAGCCAAGAAGGAATTCAAGAATAATAACAAAATAGCAATGGATTTCATCTGAGAAGGATTACCTAATCCAGTAAGAGAAAAGGTTGGTAAATGTTCATCAACCAAAGAAATTTGGGATAAGTTACATGACATATATTCTTCACCCATCGCAGATTCAGAAAATTCCAAAGAAGATGCAGATACAGATCAAGAAGAATTATGTTCACCATGTCAAACAGATTTAGAAGATGAAGAGTACATAATCACCAGAGGTATGTTGTTTTTCTTTAATTGTGAAAAACACAAACATCTTGAAATAGAATGTCATGAAGGAAATGAGACAGTAAAACTAATTGAAAAGGAAGACAATTATGAAGCAGGAATTATTAGTGCTTTAGATGAACTAAGAGAAGAAAAAAAGTCACTCAAGAAAGAATTGATGAAACAAAAGGAAAGTGTTCACTTTTTTTAAGAAGCCCAACATGTCATCGAGAACTTAATAACTTGGCTAAAACAAGCCAGAAAGATCGAAGAAAATCTTGAATATCAAAAACAATTTTTGGAAGCTCAACAAGAACGTTGAAGAGACAGAAACATCCACATCAATTATAAAGAATGAAGAGAAGCACTCTAGGTTGCTAGAAAAGAATAATGAAGAAAATATAAAGAGTTATGCAGAAGTACTCGAAGGAAGGAATCATGATCAACCATAATCTAAGAAAACTATTGAAGATACATCTTCAAGAAGAACATCCATGTTCAAGCCACAAAGAAGCTTCAATCATGATCATGATCAACCAAGGAAAAAATTCAGAAAGATTACTCCACAAAGAAGATCATTCACTCCCAGGTATGTAAATTTACTTTATGGTCATTTTTTTTATTGCACTAACTCTGGACATAAGGTTGCATATTACAGGGATTATAAAAGAAATGTTCAAGCAAGAAATGGCAATGTGGCCCCATGTAACATTGAATGTTACAAATTTCATAACTATGGACACATAGCTAGTGATTGTAGAAGCATGATCGATACTTTTGTAAAAGAGAACACTGGTATCAGATGTAAGAAAGTATTGATAAGAAAACACGAAGAACAGGTGAAAAAAGACCAGGTCCTAGAAATCACAAGATTGACAATAAAACAAGATGAAGAAAATTCTACAGAGAAAAAGAAATATGTCAGATACTCAAAGGTTTGGAAAAAAACTGAAAGAAAAGAAGGACAGGTAAATAAGGAACAGGTTCAAGAGATTGTACTTTTAGGCATTGTAGTGAAAGATGAATCCATGGACAAAAAGGAAGAATTCAGAGCTCATAGAGATGATGAATCTACCAATGAATATGATGATGAATACACATTAGAGCGGGAATTGTTATGAGCCATCCGAACTAGAGACTCCCTGGTAACATGAATATTAGACAAGGGGATTCTATGCGATATCTATGACAGAACAAAGAACCATCCTTTGAGTAGTTTTCAGAGTTTGGATAGACAGATCCAAAGCAGTTAGTTAGCAGAAGTACAATCAACTATAGTAGCGAATACTTAATGATAGTACAATGATAAATGCGTCAACATTATGGACAATGTGCAGTAGAGTCTTGGATAGTATAAACAGAGATGGATTCATAAGAACACTTAGCAGGTTTGGACAAATATATGACAGTGGACGAGAGCATGGATTCATAGATTGGTTCAGAGAGTGGTTTGGAGACAAAGGAACATTATTAGAATGGATGATAATTACATAGGAAATGACCCGAACAATGTTAATGGATTCAAAATTGAAAGATGTTTTTTGTACACATGCAGTGCATACAACAGTTCACATTCAAAATAGAGTAATGCTCAGAAACAACAATGAAAAAAATTCCTACGAGCTATGGAAAGGAAGACCAACAAATTTGAAGCACTTCATAGTATTTGGAAGAAAGTGCTACATCAAAAGAGAAGATGGAAGAATGAGAAAGTTTGACTCTCGTGTGGACAAATGAGTACTTGTTGATTACTCAAGTACAAGGAAAGAATACAAGTGTTACAATCTGAAGAAGAAGAAGAAGCATAAGATGAAGAAGAAGTTTACATCGAACAACCAGAGGGATTTCAGTTGTCAGAGAACGTAGATTATGTGTGTAAATTGAAAAAGGCCTTGTTTGGTCTAAAACAGGCTCCTAGAGCATGGGACTCTAGACTGGATAAATATCTACAATAGGAAGGGTTCAGAAAAGGAAGAGAAGACAAAAACCTATACATCAAGGTAACTCAATATAGTATTTTATTAATTGAAGTTTATGTTGATGATATTATTTTTGGAAGAAATGGTGACAGGTTAAGCTAGAAATTTACAAAGGATGTGTCGATTGAATTTGTAATGTCAATACTCAGAGAACTATCCTTCTTTCTGGGTCTTCAAATACATCAAAGCAACCAAGGAATTTTTATTTCTCAAACTAAGTATATCAGATAAATGCTAAAGAGGTATGGAATGGAAGATTGAAAACCAGTTACCACTCCAATACAAACCAGTTGCAAGTTGAGAAAAGATGATGATTCAAAGTCTACAAACTAGAGGAAGTATAGGTCAATGATTGGCAACTTACTATATGTGATATCATTCATACCATATGTAATGAAGGAAGTTGGACAAGTGGAATGATTTCAAGCAACAACAAAGGAAACACATGTCGTGGCAATGAAGAGGATTTTCAGATATCTCAAAGGAACAAAAGAGTTTGGATTATGGTATCCAAAAGGAAAGTATCTATCACTTATTGCCTACACAGATGCATATTGGGAAGGTTGCATTGATGACCAACGAACCTCCAGTGGAACATCATTCTAATTGGGTGAGTGTTTAGTATCATGGCTAAGCAAGTAACAATTATCAATATCCTTATCTAGAGCCGAGGTAGAGTATATTACAGCAACAACATGTTGCACACATGTTCAATGGATGAAACAAACTTTGAAATATATACATGTTGAGTATGATGAACCCACTCCAATCTATTGTGATAATACACGTGCCATCAGTATCTCAAAGAACCCGGTGATCCACTCCAAGATGAAGTACATTCTAATCAATTATCACTTTCTACAGGAACATGTTGTAGAGGAGAACATCCGATTTGAATATGTGGGCATAAAAGAACAAGTGGTAGATATATTTACAAAACCGCTTCCATGGGAAGCCTTTGAGTATCTTTGCTAGAGAGTCAGAGTAATTTCTACTCCAAAATAAATGCTTTTGAATGATTATCTTATATGTATTAGCTTTACAAGAGAAAGCACCATAAAGAGGACATTTAAGGTTGGGAGATCAATTTCAGGAAGATTTAAGTCAAAGGGAGTATCCCCAAGGATAATTCAGTTAGGGGGAGAAACCTCGGATGGAAATATACCTTTGTCATTGATGAAAAAGGGGGATATATTTATTAGATGCGGAGCACATAGGCATGGTTCCAGCGGGAGCAATGGTCACAGGAAGAGCATGAGTGATATGACTTTAGTATTGTGTTACATGACTTCAGTATTGCATCATAGTGTTTCCATCAATGCCAAAGGGGGATATTGTTGATTAATTGGGTTGGTTTTCATTCATGTCAACCTTTTAAAAAAGTCACGTAGCGAATTTCGGTAACAAAAAGGTTTGGGTAATGGACCCAAGTTTGTTTGATGGATAATTGTATTAGTTTTGATAGATTTGCAGATAAAACTATTCTATATCGATAGTACATGTCATGCCATTTCCGGTGGTATGTGGAATGTCACATAACTCCTCACGGTTAAAGAGTTATGGCCATGTGAAGTTGGAGAACCCTTATGAGTCATCTAGATTCCCTAAAAGGTCAAAGTAGTAAAAGTGTTTGCAAATAAGAAATTATTTAAATAATAAAGTGAAGTGATGAGTGTACTATAATTCAAAGAGGATACAAAAGAAATTTTTTAAATAATAAAGTTAATGGATAAATTATTAATTATGGAAAGTGGTTAAGTTAAGTGGACAGGCGGTTATAAGTGGGTTAACCCTAAAATAAGGAAAGTGGGTTAAGATGGTTAGAAGGTAATCCCTTGAGGAAGCTACATAAAATTATAAATAAGAGGCAAGGGTCTCTCATTCAAAACACACTTGAATATCATTGAATATCTATTTTTGTGAAACATTATTTGGGTAGGTATTATTGATAGAAAATAATTGCAGCAGGAAAAGTGCGGCAAAAAAAGTACGGCAAGAAAAGTATGGAAGATAAAGTGCGGTAGAAAAATTGCAGCAGAAAAAGTGCGGCAGGAAAAGTGCGACAAAAAAAGTGTGGCAGGAAAACTGCGACAGAAAAAGTGCAATAGAAAAATCACGACAAAAAAGTGTGGCAGAAAAAGTGCGTCAGGAAAACTGTGGAAGAAAAAGTGCGAAAGGAAAAGTGTGGCAGAAAAAGAGCTACACAAAAATTGCAGCAGGAAAAGTGCGGCAGGAAAAACCATGGTAGAAAAAGTGCGGCAGAAAAATAACGGCAGTGGATTCGTAGCAGCAAAACCGCGACAATAGAATGCTACAAGAAAAAACAAAGGTACGATTATCATATGTGTAGTGTTGAATTTATGAATCAAGTTGAGGGTTTTCCTTGTAAATATGTTGGATGCCCTCTTGGGATTTTATGGCTTGATGTAGAGTTGATCTAAGGAATATCTACTGAATTTTAGTATTGGTTCATGTTTGAGAGCTTTTGGTTGAGGTATGTTGTTGAAGTTATTGGTACAGATAGAAGTTGTATAACAGTGATGTTCTAGCACATGGTTTGAGGTACAAACTTGTGGTATCGTGTTTGAGGTATAAGTGATCAGATCAAATTGGTTGATGAGTATACAGTGACAGGTTTCTCAGTGACATATTTAGTTTCTACATTTGGATACATGGTTGAGACAAGTAGTTGATGAGTTGGCACATACATGAGGTGTATAGTTGATGATGTTGGTACATCTTGATGAGTCATAGTTTGTGTGTATTTGATGCATGATTGGTACATATTTGGTGCATGGTTGATTCACTCGTTGATGGTATAGGTTGGTGCATGGTTGATGCACTTGTTTATAATACAAGATGATTACATGTTGTTTGGTATAGGTTGGTTCATGGTTGATGCACTTTTTTATGGTACAGGTTGGTGCATGGTTGATGAACTTGTTTATGGTACAGGTTGACTACAGGTTGATTGGTACAACTTTACAACAATATATCTCACAGTGATATTGCGACAATGGTTCCATCATTCTACTTCTACGTCAGGGCAGTTGGACGGGGCAAGGACAGGTGGTTGTATCCACCTTCTGGTTGTATCTAGAGAACGTAGGGGTTGTAGCTAGAGAATTGGGGAGTTGGAGCTTCCCTCAAGTTGTAGCCTGAGAAACAAGGGGCTTGGAGCCTCCTTCTAGTTACAATTGGAAAATAAAGGAAGTTGATGCTTCCAATGAATGTAATTCTTAAAGACATATAAGAAAAATCATTATGTGTTTTCTCCCTCTTTGGGTTTCCACGCAAAACACTGGTGTACTATGTATGTGTGTGATTTCTCATTTGTTCATTGTTTATTTACTTTGCAACTATTGGATGATAATGATATATTGATATAACAATTGCATTTAATGGTGAAAAATGATTAAATTGCTCTATTACTGATTCACCCCCCCTATCAGTAATCCAACAATTGGTATCAGAGTCGGTTCCTTCAGGATATAGTTTAACCATTGGAAGGAGACCATGGATTATTCTGAGAATGGAGTACCAATGTTTAATGGTTAGAATCGTTTTAAGTATGATATGTGGAGCATAAGGATGAAAGTATTTTTACAGGTGCAGGGACATTATATTTGGCTATCAGTTGTTACAGGATATGATAGTTCAAAAAGGGAAAAGACTGCAGCCAAGAAGGAATTGAAGAAGAATAACAAAATAACAATGGATTTCATCTGGGAAAGATTACCTAATCTGGTAAGAGAAAAGGTTGGTAAATGTTCATCAACTAAAGAACTTTGGGATAAGTTACATGACATATATTCTTCACCCATCACAGATTCAAAAAATGTCAAAGAAGATGCAGATGCAGATACAGATCAAGAATAATTATGTTCACCATGTCAAACAGATTCAGAAGATGAAGAGTACATAATCACCATAGGTATGTTGTTTTTCTTTAAGTGGCATGATTTCAAGCAACACCAAAGGAAACACATGTCGTAGAAGTGAAGAGGATTTTCAAATATTTCAAAGGAACAAAAGAGTTTGGATTATGGTATACAAAAGGAAAGTATATATCACTTATTGCCTACACAGATGCAGATTGGGAAAGTTGCATTGATGACCGACAAAGCTTCAGTGGATCATCGTTCTACTTGGGTGAGTGTTTAGTATCATAGCTAAGAAAGAAACAATAATCAATATACTTATCTACATTCTAGGAAGAGTATATTGCAGCAGCAACATGTTATACACATGTTCTATGGATGAACCAAACTCTTATAGATATACAGGTTGAGTATGATCAACCCATTCCAATCTATTGTGATAATACAAGCACCATCAGTATCTCAAAGAACCCGATGATGCACTCCAATATGAAGCACATTCCAATCAAGTATCACTTTCTACAGGAACATGTTGTAGAGAAGAATATTCGAGTTGAATATGTGGGCACAAAAGAACAAGTGGCAGACATATTTACAAAACTGCTTCCATGGGAAGCCTTTGAGTATCTTTGCCAAAGACTCAGAGTAATTTCTACTCCAAAATGAATGTTGTTGAATGATGTTGAATGCTTATCTTATATGTCTTATATTTACATGATGAAGCTCCATAAAGAGGACAAGTCAAGTCTAGAGATCCATTTCAGGAAGAGTTAAGTCAGGGAGAGTATCCCCAAGGACAATTCAGTTAGGGGGAGAAACCCCGGATGGAAATATGTCTTTGCCATTGATGACAAAGGGGGAGAGATTTATCAGATGCAAAGCATAAAGGCATGGTTCCAGGGGGAGCAATGGTAACAGGAATAGCATGAGTGATATGACTTCAGTACTGCATGACATGACTTCAGTATTGCATCAGAGTGTTTAAATCAATGCCAAAGGGGGATATTGTTGATTAATTGGGTTGGTTGTCATTAATGTCAACCCTTGAAGAAAGTATGGTAGTGAATTTTGGTACCACAAATCTTTGTGTAATGGAACCAAGTTTTTTTGATGGATAATGGTATGTGCTTTGATATATTTGTAGGTAAAATTATTCTAGATGGATAGTACATGTCCTGCCATTTCCGGTGGTATGTGGACCGTCACATAACTCCTCATGGTTAGAGCGTTATGGTCATGTGAAGTTGCAGAACCCTCATGAGTCATCTAGAAGCCCCAAAAGGTCAAAGCAGTCAAAGTGTTTGCAAAGAAGAAATTATTTAAATAATAAAGTGAAGTGATGAGTGTACTATAAGTCAAAGAGGATGAAAAAGAAATTATTTAAATAATAAATTTAATGGAGAAATCACTAATTATGGAAAGTGGTTAAGTTAAGTGGACAAGTGGTTATAAGTGGGTTAACCCTAAAATAAGGAAAGTGGGTTAATATGGTTAGAAGGTAACCCCTTGAGGAAGCTACATAAAAGTATAAATAAGAGGCAAGGGTCTCTCATTCAAACGACACTTGAATATAACCGAATATCTATTTTTGTGAAAGATTATTTGGGTAGGTATTATTGATAGAGAAAAATTGCAGCCGAAAAAGTGCGTCAGGAAAACTGCGGCAGAAAAAGTGTGGCAGGAAAAGTGTAGAAGAAAAACTATGACAGAAAAGGTGTGACAGAAAAATCGCAATAGGAAAAGTATGGCAGGAAAAGTGTGGCAGAAAAACTGTAGAAGAAAAAGTGCGACAGAAAAATCACGGCAGTGGATTCGTAGCAGCAAAACCGCAGAACCAGAACGCTACAAGAAAAAAAAAGGTATGGTTTTCATATTTATAATGTTGAATTTATGAATCAAGTCGAATTTTTCCTTGTAAATACGTTGGATGTTCTCTTGGGAGTTTATGGAGTTGATCCAAGGAAGATCTACTGAAGTTTAGTATTGGTTCATGTTTGAGAGATTTTGGTTGAGGTATGTTGCTGAAGTTATTAGTACATATAGAGGTTGTATAACAGTGAGATTCTAGCACATGGTTTGAGGTACAAAATTATGGTATAGTGTTTGAGGTATATGTAATCATATCAGATTGATTGATGAGTACATAGTGACATATTTCTCATGGACATATTCAGTTTCTACATTTGGGTACATGGTTGAGACAAGTAGTTGATGTGTTGGCACATACATGAGGTGTATATTTGATGATGTTGGTACATCTTTATGAGGCATACTTTTTGTGTATTTTATGCATGATTTGTACATATTTGGTGCATGGTTGATGCACTCGTTGATGGTACAGGTTGAGGTACAGGTTGGTGCATGGTTGATGCACTTGTTTATGGTACATGATGATTACATGTTGTTTGGTATAGGTTGGTGCATGATTGATGCACTTGTTTATCTTACAATATGATTAAAGGTTGTTTGGTAAAGGTTGGTGCATGGTTGATGCACTTGTTTATGGAACATGTTGATTACAGGTTGATTGGTATAGGTTTACAACAATATATCTCACAATGATAGTGTGATAGTGGTTCCATCATTCTACTTCTACGTCATGGCGGTTGGACGGGGCAAGGACATGTGGTAATATCCACCTTTCAGTTTTAGACGGAGAACATAGGGAGTTCTAGCCTCCTTCTGGTTGTAGCCAAAGAATTGGGGAGTTGGAGCTTCCCTCAGGTTGTAGCCTAAGAAACTAGGGGGTTGGAGCCTCCTTCTAGTTGCAACTGGAAAACAAAGGAAGTTGGTACTTCCAATGAATGTAATTCTTAAAGACATATAAGAAAAAGCATTTTGTGGTTTTCTCCTGCTTTGGGTTTCCATGCAAAACACTGGTGTATTATGTATGTGTGT
>ML789791.1:310047-331264 GCA_009831015.1 Picea engelmannii
TCCAACAATTGGTATCAGAGCTTGTTCCTTTAGGAAACAATTTAACCACTGGAAGGAAATCATGGATTATTCTGAGAATGGTGTACCAATGTTTAATGGTCATAATGGTTTGAAGTATGAGATGTGGAGCAAAAGCATGAAAGTATTTTTACACGTGCAGGGACATTATATTTGGCTATTAGTTGTTACAGGATATGATAGTTCAAAAAGGGAAAAGACTGCATCCAAGAAAGAATTGAAGAAGAATAAAAAAATAACAATGGATTTCATCTGCGAAGGATTACCTAATTCGGTAAGAGAAAAGGTTGGTAAATGTTCATCAGCCAAAGAACTTTGGGATAAGTTACATGACATATATTTTGCACCCATCGTAGATTCAGAACATGCCAAAGAAGATGCATATACATATCAAGAAGAATTATGTTCACCATGTCAAACAAATTCGGAAGATGAAGAGTACATAATCACTAGAGGTATGTTGTTTTGTTTTAATTGTGAAAAACATGGACATCTTAAAATAGAATTCCATGAAGGAAATGAGACAGAAAAACTAATTGAAAAGGAAGACAATCATGAAGAAGAATTGATTAGTGCTTTAAATGAACTAAGAGAAGAAAACAAGTCACACAAGAAATAATTGATGCAAAAAAATGAAAGGTGTTCACATTTTTTACGAAGCCCAGCAGGTCATCGAGAAGTTAAGAACTCGACTAGAAGAAGCCAAAAAGATCGAAGAAAATATTGAATATCAAAAGAAGTATTTGGAAGCTCAACAAGAACATTGAAGATAAAGAAACATCCACATCAGTTGTAGATAATGAAGAGAAGCACTATAGTTTGCTAGAAAATAAGAATACCAACAAATGTAAAGTACTTCAGAGTATTTGGAAGCAAATCCTACATCAAAAGAGAAGATGGAAGAATGAGAAAGTTTGACTCTCGTGTGGACAAATGAGTACTTGTTGATTACTCAAGTACAAGGAAATCATACAAGTGTTACAATATGAGGTTGAACAAAGTTGTGGAAAGCATCAATGTAACAATTGATGAAACAGGTGGACAATAATTAAAGAAAGAAGAAAATGAATCAATGGAACAACTTTACGAATAATAAGCATAAGATGAAGAAGAAGTTTACATCGAACAACCATAAGGATTTCAGTTTTCAGAGAACGCACATTATGTGTGTAAATTGAAGAAGGCCTTGTATGGTCTAAAATAGGCTCCTAGAGCATGGTACTCTAGACTGGATAAATATCTACAACAGGAAGGGTTCAGAAAAGAAAGTGCATACAACAACCTCTACATCAAGGTAACTTAAGATAGTATTTTATTAATTGAATTTTATGTTGATGATATTATTTTTGGAAGAAATGATGATAGGTTAAGCCAGAAATTTGCAAAGGATATGCAGATTGAATTTGTAATTTCATTACTCAGAGAACTATCCTTATTCCTGGGTCTTTAGATACGTCAAATAAACCAAGGAATTTGTATTTCTCAAAGTAAGTATATCAGAGAAATGTTAAAGAGGTTCGGAATGGAAGATTTCAAACCAGTTACCACTCCTATGCAAACCAGTTGCAATTTGAGCAAAGATTATGATTTAATGTCTACAGACCAAAGGAAATATAGGTCAATGATTGGAAACTTACTATATGTGACAACATCCAGACCAGATGTAATGCAGGCAGTTAGACAAGTGGAATGATTTCAAGCAGCACCAAAGGAAACACATGTCGTAGCAGTGAAGAGGATTTAAAGATATCTCAAAGGAACATAAGAGTTTGGATTATGGTATCCAAAAGGAAAGTATCTATCATTTATTGCCTACACAGATGTAGATTGGGCAGGTTGCATTGATGATCAACGAAGCACCAGTGGAGCATCGTTCTACTTGGGTGAGTGTTTAGTATCATGGCTAAGCAAGAAACAATCATAGGTATCCTTATCTACAACCGATGCATAGTATATTGCAGAAACAACATGTTGTACACGTGTTCTATGGATGAAACAAACTCTGACAGATATACATGTTGAGTATGATGAACCCATTCCAATCTATTGTGATAATACAAGCACCATCAATACCTCAAAGAACCCGGTGATGCACTCCAAAATGAAGCACATTCCAATCAAGTATAACTTTCTATGAGAATAGGTTGCAGAGAAGAACATCAGAGTTGAATATGTGGGCACAAAAGAACAAGTGGCAGACATATTTACCAAAATGCTTCCATGGGAAGCCTTTGAGTATCTTCACCAGAGACTTAGAGTAATTTCTACTCAAAAATGAATGTTTTTGAATGCTTATCTTATATGTCTTAGATTTACACAAGGAAGCACCATAAAGAGGAGTGTTCAAGTAGGGAGATCAGTTTCAGGAAGAGTTAAGTCGGGGGGAGTATCCCAAAGGAAAGTTCAGTTAGGGTGAGAAACCCTATATGGAAATATACATTTTCCATTGATGACAAAGAGGGAGAGATTTATCAGGTGTAGAGCACACATACATGGTTCCAGAGGGAGCGATGGTCATAGGAAGAGCATGAGTGATATGACTTCAGTATTGCATGACATGACTTCAGTATTGAATCAGAGTGTTGCCATCAATGCCAAAGGGGGATATTGTTGATTAATTGGGTTGGTTGTCGTTGATGTCAACCCTTGAAGAAAGTCTGGTAGTGAATTCTGGTAGCACAAAGGTTTGGGTAATAAACCCAATTTTGTTTGATGGATAATGGTATGAGTTTTGATATATTTGTAGGTAAAACTATTCTATATGGATAGTACATGTCATGCCATTTATGGTGGTATGTGGAATGTCACATAACTCCTTACGGTTAGATATTTATGGCCATGTGAAGTTGGAGAACTCTCATGAGTCATCTAGATGCCCCAAAAGGTCAAAGTAGTCAAAGTGTTTGCAAAGAAGAAATTATTTAAATAATAAAGTGAAGTGATGAATGTACTATAAGTCAAAGAGGATGCAAAAGACATTATTTAAATAATAAATTTAATGGAGAACTTATTAATTATGGAAACTGGTTAAGTTAAGTGGACAAGTGGTTATAAGCGGGTTAACCCTAAAATAAAGTGAGTTAAGATTATTAGAAGGCAACCCCTTGAGGAAGATACATAAAAGTATAAATAAGAGGCAAGGTTCTCTCATTCAAAACACACTTGAATATCATTGATTATCTATTTTTGTGAAAGTTTATTTGGGCAGGTATTGTTGATAGAGAAAAATTGCAGTAGAAAAAGTGCGGTAGGAAAAATGCAGCAGAAAAAGTGCAGAAGGAAAATTGTTGCAGAAAAAGTGCAGCAACAAAAACTGCGATAGGAAAAGTGCGGCAAAAAAAGTGCGACAGAAAAAGTGCGGCAAAAAAAGTGGGACAGAAAAATCGCATCAGAAAAGTGTGGAAAAAAAAGTGCGTTAGGAAAACTGCGGAAGAAAAAGTGCGACAGGAAAAGTGTGGCAGAAAAAGTGCAAAAAAAAAATCACAGCAGGAAAAGTGCGGCAAAAAAACCGCAGCAGAAAAAGTGCGGCAGAAAAATCGTGTAAGTGGATTCGTAGCAGAAACACCGCGGAAACATAAGGCTACAAGAAAAAAAAAAGTATGGTTCTCATATGTGTAGTGTTTAATTTATTAATCAAGTTGAGGGTTTTCCTTGTAAATATGTCGGATTCCCTCTTGGGAGTTTATGGATTGATATAGAGTTGATCTGAAGCAGATCTACTGAATTTTAGTATTGGTTCATGTTTGAGGGCTTTTGGTTGAGGTATGTTGCTGAAGTTATTGGTACAGATAGAGGTTGTATAACAGTGAGGTTCTAGCACATGGTTTGAGGTATAGACTTGTGGTATATTGTTTGAGGTGTATGTGATCAGATCATATTTGTTGATGAGTATACAGTGATAGGTTTCTCAGTGACATATTCAGTTTCTACATTTGGGTACATGGTTGAGACAAGTAGTTGATGATTTGGCACATACATGAGGTGTATAGTTGATGATGTTCGTACATCTTGATGAGTCATAGTTTGTGTGTATTTGATGCATGATTGGTACATATTTGGTGCATGGTTGATGCACTCGTTGATGGTACAGGTTGAGGTACAGGTTGGTGCATGTTTGATGCACTTTTTTATGGTACAGGATGATTATATGTTGTTTGGTATAGGTTGGTGCATTGTTGATGCACTTTTTTATGGTACAGGTTGATTACAGGTTTTTTGGTACAGGTTGGTGCATGGTTGATGCACTTGTTTATGGTACAGGTTGATTACAGGTTGATTGGTACAAGTTTACAACACTATATCTCACAGTGATAGTGTGATAGTGATTCCATCATTCTACTTTTATGTCAAGGCGGTTGGACGGGGCAAGGACAGGTGGTTGTATCCACCTTCTGATTGTAGCCGAAGAACATAGGGGGTTGTAGCCTCCTTCTAGTTATAGCCATAGAATTGGGGAGTTGGAGCTTCTCTCAGGCTATAGCGTGAGAAACTAAAGGGTTGGAGCCTCCTTCTAGTTGCAAAATCGTGGCAACAGAAGGCTACAAGAAAAAAAAAGGTATGGTTCTCATATGTGTAGTGTTTAATTTATGAATCAAGTTGAGGGTTTTCCTTGTAAATATGTTGGATGCCCTCTTGGGAGTTTATGCCTTGTTGTAGAGTTGATCTGAGGCAGATCTACTGAAGTTTAGTATTGGTTCATGTTTTGGGGCTTTTGGTTGAGGTATGTCGTTGAAGTTATTGGTATAGATAGAGGTTGTATAACAATGAGGTTCTAGCACATGGTTTGAGGTATAGACTTTTGGTATAGTGTTTGAGGTATATGTGATCAGATCATATTGGTTGATGAGTATACAGTGATAGGTTTCTCAGTGACATATTCAGTTTCTACATTTGGGTACATGGTTGAGACAAGTAGTTGATGATTTGGCACATACATGAGGTGTATAGTTGATGATGTTCGTACATCTTGATGAGTCATAGTTTGTGTGTATTTGATTCATGATTGGTACATATTTGGTGCATGGTTGATGCACTCGTTGATGGTATAGGTTGAGGTACAGGTTGGTGCATGTTTGATGCACTTTTTTATGGTACAGGATGATTACATGTTGTTTGGTATAGGTTGGTGCATTGTTGATGCACTTTTTTATGGTACAGGCTGATTAAAAATTGTTTGGTACGGGTCAGTGCATGGTTGATGCACTTGTTTTTGGTACAGGTTGATTGGTATAGGTTTAAAACAATATATCTCATAGTGATAGTGTGGCAATGGTTCCATCATTTTACTTCTACGTCAAGGAAGTTAGACGGGGCAAGGACAGGTGGTTGTAGCCACCTTCCAGTTGTAGTTGGAGAAGATAGAGGGTTGTAGCCTCCTTCTGGTTGTAGCCATAGAATTGGGGAATTGGATCTTCTCTCGGGTTGTAGCCTGAGAAACTAAAGGGTTGGTGCCTCCTTCTTGTTGCAACTAGAAAACAAAGGAAGTTGGTGCTTCCAATGAATGTAATTCTTAAAGATATATAAGAAAAAACATTATGTGGTTTTCTCTCTCTTTGGGTTTCCACACAAAACACTGGTGTACTGTGTATGTGTGTGATTGCTCATTTGTTCATTGTTTATTTACTCTACAACTATTGGATTATAATGCTACATTGATATATCACTTGCATTTTATGGTGAAAAAGTATTAAATTTCTCTATTATTGATTCATCCCCCCTCTTAGTAATCCAACAATTGGTATCAGAGCCGGTTCCTTCAGGAAACAGTTTAACCACTGGAAGGAGATCATGGATTATTCTTAGAATGGAGTACTAATGTTTAATGGTCAGAATGGTTTTATGTATGAGATGTGGAGTAGAAGGACGAAAGTATTTTTACAGTGCATGGAAATTATATTTGGCTATCAGTTGTTACATGATATGATAGTTCAAAAATGCCAAAGATTGCAGCCAAGAAGGGATTGAAGAAGAATAACAAAATAACAATGGATTTTACCTGAGAAGGATTACCTAATCCAGTAAGAGAAAAGGTTGGTAAATGTTCATCAACCAAAGAACTTTGGGATAAGTTACATGACATATATATATATATCACCCATCACAGATTCAGAAAATGCCAAAGAAGATGCAGATACAAATCAGGAAGAATTATGTTCACCATGTCAAACAGATTCAGAAGATTAAGAGTACATAATCACCAAAGGTATGTTGTTTTGTTTTAATTGTGAAAAATGTTGACATATTGAAATGTAATGCCATGAAGGAAATGAGACAGATAAACTAATTGAAAAGGAAGACAATTATGAAGTAGAATTGATTATTTCTTTAGATGAACTAAGAGAATAAAACAATTCACTCAAGAAAGAATTAATGAAACAAAAGGAAAGCGTTCACATTTTTGAAGAAGCCCAATAGGTCATCGAGAACTTAAGAACTCGGCTAGAAGAAGCCGAAAAGATCGAAAACAATATTGAATATCAAAAGCAGTATTTGGAAGCTTAACAAGAATGTTGAAGAGACAAAAACATCCACTTCAGTTATAGAGAATGAAGAGAATCACTCTAGGTTGATAGAAAAGAAGAATGAAGAAAATAAAAAAGAGTTATGCAGAAGTACTCAAAGGAAGGAATCATGGTCAACCAGAATCTAAGAAAACTATTGAAGATACATATTCAAGAAAACCATCCATGTTCAAGACACAAAGAAGATTCAATCATGATCATGATCAGTCAAGGGAAAAATTCAGAAGGACTGCGCCACAAAGAAGATCATTCACTCCAGGTATGCAAATTTATTTTATGGTCATTGTTTTTATTGTACTAACTTTGGACATAAGGTTGTAGATTGTAGGGATTATAAAAGAAATGTTCAAGCAAGAAATGCCTATGGGCCCCACATAACATTCAATGTTACAAATGGCATAACTATGGACACATAGCTAGTGATTGTAGAAGCATGATCGATACTTCCATGAAAGAGAACACTGATATCAGATGTAAGAAAGTATGGATAAGAAAACATGAATAACATGTGAATAAAGACCAGGTCCCAGAGATACCAATATTGGAAATAAAATGAGATGAAAAAAATTCTGCAGAGAAAAATAAAAAATTCTACAGAGAAAAATAAGGATGTCAGATACATAAAGGTTTGGAAAACAATTGAAACAAAAGAAGGACATGTAAATGAGGAAGAGGTTCAAGAGATTGTACTTTCAGGCATTATAGTGAAAGATGAATCCACAGACAGAAAGAAAGAAGACAGAGCTGAGAGAGATGATGAATCTACCAATGCAGATGATGATGAACACACATCATAGCATGAATTGTTCTGAGCCATCTGAATTAGAGACTCACGTGTAACATGAATATTAGACAAGGGGATTCTATGCGATAGCTATGATAGAAAAAATAACCATCCTTCGAGAAACTTGCAGAGTTTGAATAGATAGATCCAGAGGAGCCAGTTAGCAGAAGTACAATCAGTTGTAGTAGTGAATACTTCATGATAGTATAGTGAGAAATGGGTCAACATTATGGACAATGTGTAGTAGAGTCTTGGACAGTATGGATAGAGATGGGTTCATAAAAACACTTAGTAGGTTTGGACAAATATATGATAGTGGAAAACAACATGGATTCATAGATTGGTTTAGAGACAAATGAACATTATCATAATGGATGCTAATTACATAGGAAATGGTTCGAACAATGCTAATGGATTCAAAATTGACAGATATTTTTTGGAGACATGCAATGCATATAGTAATTCACATTCAAAATAGAGTAATGCTCATAAACAACAATGACAAAACTTCCTATGATCTATGGAAAGGAAGACCAACAAATGTGAAGCACTTCACAGTATTTGGAAGCAAATTCTACATCAAAAGAGAAGATGGCAGAATGAGAAAGTTTGACTCTCATGTGGAAAAATGAGTAGTTGTTGATTACTCAGATACAAGGAAATCATACAAGTGTTACAATCTGAGGTTGAACAAAGTTGTGGAAAGCATCAATGTAACAATTGATGAAACAGGTGGACAATAATTAAAGGAAGAAGAAAATGAATCAATGGAACAACTTTACGAAGAAGAAGCATAAGACGAAGAAGAAGTTTACACTGAACAACCAGAAGGATTTGAGTTGTCAGAGAATGCAGATTATGTGTGTAAATTGAAGAAGGCCTTGTATGGTCTAAAATAGGCTCCTAGAGCATGGCACTCTAGACTAGATAAATATTTATAACAGGAAGGGTTCAAAAAAGGAAGTGCAAACAACAACCTCTACATCAAGGTAACTCAAGATAGTATTTTATTAATTGAATTTTATGTTGATGATATTATTTTTGGAAGCAATGATGACAGGTTAAGCCAGAAATTTGAAAATGTTTGGAATGGAAGATTGCAAACCAGTTGCAATTTGAGCAAAGATGATGATTCAAATTATACAAACCAGAGGCAATATAGGTCAATGATTGACAACTTACTATATGTGACAACATCCAAACCAGATGTAATGCAGGCAGTTAGACAAGTGGAATGATTTCAAGCAGCACCAAAGGAAACACATGTCGTAGAAGTGAAGAGGATTTAAATATATCTAAAAGAAATAGAAGAGTTTGGATTATGGTATCCAAAAGGAAAGTATCTATCACTTATTGCCTACACAGATGCAGATTGGGCAGGTTGCATTGATGACCAACGAAGCACCAGTGGAGTATCGTTTTACTTGGGTGAGTGTTTAGTATCATGGCTAAGCAAGAAACAATCATCAATATCTTTATCTACAATCGGGGCAGAGTATATTGCAGCAACAACATGTTGTACACATGTTTTATGGATGAAACAAACTATGGTAGATATACAAGTTGATTATGATGAACCCATTCCAATATATTGTGATAATACAAGATTCATCAATATCTCAAAGAACTAGGTGATGCACTCCAAGACGAAGCACATTCCAATCAAGTATCACTTTCTACGAGAACATGTTGCATAGAAGAACATCAGAGTTGAATATGTGAGAACAAAATAACAAGTGATAGACATCTTTACAAAACCTCTTCCATGGGAAGCCTTTGAGTATCTTCGCCATAGACTCAAAGTTATTTATACTCCAAAATGAATGCTTTTGAATGATTATGTTATATGTCTTAGATTTACATGAGGAAGCACCATAAAGAGGACAGTTCAGGTCAGGAGATCAGTTTCAGGAAGAGTTAAGTCAGGGGGAGTATCCCCAAGGACAGTTCAGTTAGGGGGATTGGCCCCGGATGGAAAGATACCTTTTTCATTCATGACAAAGGGTGAGAGATTTATTATATGCAGAGCACAAAGGCATGGTTCCAAAGGAAGCGATGGTCACAGGAAGTGCATGAGTGATATGACTTCAGTATTGCATGACATGACTTCAGTATTGCATCAGATTGTTTCCATCAATGGTAAAGGGGGATATTGTTGATTAATTGGGTTGTTTGTCATTGATGTCAACCCTTGAAGAAATTCCAATAGCGAATTCTAGTAGCACAAAGGTTTGGGTAATGGACCCAAGTTTGTTTGATGGATAACGGTATGAGTTTTGATATATTTGTAGGTAAAACTATTCTAGATGGATAGTACATATCATGCCATTTCCGGTGGTATGTGGAACGTCACATAACTCCTCACGGTTAGAGAGTTATGGCCATGTGAAGTTGGAGAACCCTTATGAGTCATCTAGATGCCCCAAAAGGTCAAAGTAGTCAAAGTGTTTGCAAAGAAGAAATTATTTAAATAATAAAGTGAAGTGATGAGTGTACTATAAGTCAAAGAGGATGGAAAAGACATTATTTAAATAATAAACTTAATGGAGAACTTACTAATTATGGAAAGTGGTTAAGTTAAGTGGACAAGTGGTTATAAGTGGGTTAACCCTAAAATAAAGAAAGTGGGTTAAGATGGTTAGAAGGTAACCTCTTGAGGAAGCTACATAAAAGTGTAAATAAGAGGCAAGGGTCTCTCATTCAAAACAAACTTGAATATCATTGAGTATCTATTTTTGTGAAAGGTTATTTGGGAAGGTATTATTGATAGAGAAAAATTGCAGCAGAAAAAGTGCGGCAGAAAAGTGCGACAAAAAAATCACAGTAGGAAAAGTGCGGAAGAAAAATTGCGGCAGTGGATTCGTAGTAGAAAAATCACGGCAACAGAAGGCTACAAGAAAAAAAAAGTATGGTTCTCATATGTGTAGTGTTTAATTTATTAATCAAGTTGAGGGTTTTCCTTTTAAATATGTCGGATGCTCTCTTGGGAGTTTATGGCTTGTTGTAGAGTTGATCTGAAGCTGATCTACTAAATTTTAGTATCGGTTCATGTTTGAGGGATTTTGGTTGAGGTATGTTGCTGAAGTTATTGGTACAGATAGAGGTTGTATAACAGTGAGGTTCTAGCACATGGTTTGAGGTACAGACTTGTGGTATATTGTTTGAGGTATATGTGATCAGATCATATTGGTTGATGAGTATATAGTGACATATTTAGTTTCTACATTTGGGTACATGGTTGAGACAAGTAGTTGATGAGTTGGCACATACATGAGGTGTATAGTTGATGATATTGGTACATCTTGATGAGTCATAGTTTGTGTGTATTTGATGCATGATTGGTACATATTTGGTGCATGGTTGATGCACTTGTTGATGGTACAGGTTGAGATATAGGTTGGTTCATGGTTGATGCACTTGTTGATGGTACAGGTTGAGGTATAGGTTGGTGCATGGTTGATGCACTTGTTTATGGTACAAGATAATTACATGTTGTTTGGTACAGATTGGTGCATGGTTGATGCACTTGTTTATGGTACATGTTGATTATAGTTTGTTTGGTATAGGTTGGTGCATGGTTGATGCACTTGTTTATGGTACAGGGTGATTACAGGTTGATTGGTATAAGTTTACAACACTATATGTCACAGTGATAGTGGTTCCATCATTCTACTTTTATGTCAAGGCAGTTGGACGGGGCAAGGATAGGTGGATGTAGCCACCTTCCGATTGTAGCCGAAGAACATAGGGGTTTGTAGCCTCCTTCTGGTTATAGCCAGAGAATTGGGGAGTTGGAGCTTCTCTTAGGCTGTAGCATGATAAAATAAAGGGTTGGATCCTCCTTCTAGTTGCAACTTGAAAACAAAGGAAGTTGGTGCTTCCAATGAATGTAATTCTTAAAGACATATAAGAAAAAACATTTCGTGGTTTTCTCTCGCTTTGGGTTTCCACGCAAAACACTGGTGTATTGTGAATGTGTGTGATTTCTCATTTGTTCATTTTTTATTTACTCTGCAACTATTGGATGATAATGCTAGATTGGTATAACACTTGCATTTTATGGTGAAAAATGATTAAATTTCTCTATATTGATTCACCCCCCTCTCAGTAATCCAACAATTGGTATCAGAGCCAGTTCCTTCAGGAAATAGTTTAACCACTGGAAGGAGATCATTGATTATTTTGAGAATGGAGCACCAATGCTTAATGCTCATAATGGTTTTAAGTATGATATGTGGAGAAAAAGGACGAAATTGTTTTTACAGGCGCAGGGACATTATATTTGGCTATCAGTTTTTATAGGATATGATAGTTCAAAAAGGCCAAAGACTATAGCCAATAAGGAATTGAAGAAGAATAACAAAATAACAATAGATTTCATTTGAGAAGGATTGCCTAATCCGGTAAGAGAAAAGTTTGGTAAATGTTCATCATCCAAAGAACTTTGGGATAAATTACATTACATATATATTTCACCCATTGCAGATTCAGAAAATGCCAAAGAAGATGCAGATACAGATCAAGAAGAATTATGTTCACCATGTCAAACAGATTCAGAAGATGAAGAGTACATAATCACCAGAGGTATGTTGTTTTGTTTTAATTGTGAAAAACGTGGACATCTTGAAATAGAATGCCATGAAGAAAATGAGACAGATAAACTAATTGAAAAGGAAGACGATTATGAAGAAGAATCTATTAGTTCTTTAGATGAACTAAGAGAAGAACAAAATTCACTCAAGAAATAATTGATGAAACAAAAGGAAAGTGTTCACATTTTTGAAGAATCCCAACAGGTCATTGAGAACTTAAGAAATCGGCTAGAAGAAGACCGAAAGATCGAAGAAAATATTGAATATCAAAAGCAGTATTTGGAAGCTCAATAAGAACATTGAAGAGACAGAAACATCCACATCAATTATAGAGAATGAAGAGAAGCACTCTAGGTTGCTAGAAAAGAAGAATGAAGAAAATAGAAAAGAGTTATGAACAAGTACTCAAAGGAAGGAATCATGGTCAACCAGAATCTAAGAAAAATATTGAAGATACATATTCAAGAAGACCATCCATGTTCAAGCCACAAATTAAGAAGGACTCCGCCACAAAGAAGATCATTCACTCCCAGGTATGCAAATTTCTTTTATGGTCATTGTTTTTATTTTACTAACTTTGGACATAAGGTTGCAGATTGCAGGGATTATAAAAGAAATGTTCAAGCAATAAATGCCTATGTGGCTCCACGTAACATTGAATGTTACAAATGTCATAACTATGGACACATAGGTAGTGATTGTAGAAGCATGATCGATACTTCCATGAAAGAGAACATTGATATCATATGTAAGAAATTATGGATAAGAAAACATGAATAATGGGTGAAAAAATACCAAGTCCCAAAGATTGCAATATTGGCAATAAAACGAGATGAAGAAAATTCTACACAGAAAAAGAAAGATGTCAGATACAGAAAGGTTTGGAAAACAATTGAAAGAAAAGAATAACAAGTTCAAGAGATTGTACTTTTAGGTATTGTAGTGAAAGTTGAATCCACAGACATAAAGAAAGAAGTCAGAGCTCAAAGAGATGATGAATCTACCAATGAAGATGATGATGAATACACATCAGAGAAGGAATTGTTTTGAGCCATCCGACTTAGAGACTCCTAGGTAAAATGAATGTTAGACAAGGGGAGTCTATGCGATAGATGTGATAGAACAAAGAACCATCCTTCTTGAAACTTGCAGATTTTGAATAGACAGATCCAGAGCAGACAGTTAGCAGAAGTACAATCAATTGTAGTAGTGAATACGTCATGATAGTACAATGATAAATGGGTCAACATTATGGACAAAGTGCAGTAGAGTCTTGGACAGAGATGGATTAACAATAACACTTAGCAGGTTTGGACATATATATGATAGTGGACGAGAGAATGGATTCATAGATTGGTTTAGAGAGTGGTTCATATACAAAGGAAAATTATCATAATGGATGATAATTACATAGGAAATGGCTCGAACAATGCTAATGGATTAAAAATTGATAGATATGTTTTGGACACAAGAAGTGCATACAATTGTTCACATTCAAAATAGAGTAATGCTCAGAAACAACAATGAAAAAACCTCCTACGATCTATGGAAAGGAAGACCAACAAATGTGAATCACTTCAGAGTATTTGGAGGAAAATGGTACATCAAAAGAAAAGATGGCAGAATGAGAAAGTTTGACTCTCGTGTGGACAGAGGAGTACTTGTTGATTACTCAAGTACAAGGAAATCATACAAGTGTTACAATATGAGGCTGAACAAATTTGTGGAAATAATCAATGTAACAATTGATGAAACATGTGGACAAGAAATAAAGGAAGAATAAAATGAACCAATGGAACAACTTTACAAAGAAGAAGCATAAGATGAAGAAGAAATTTACATCGAACAACCAAAATAATTTCAGTTGTCATAGAACACATATTATGTGTGTAAATTAAAGAAGGCCTTGTATGGTATAAAACATGCTCCTAGAGCATGGTACTCTAGACTGGATAATTATCTACAATAGGAAGGGTTTAGAAAAGGAAGTGCAAACAACAACCTCTACATCAAGGAAACTGAAGATAGTATTTTATTAATTGAAATTTGTGTTGATGATATTATTTTTGGAAGCAATGATGACAGGTTTTGGCACAAGGGCAGACCCATGGTACAACTCTAACAGTGCACCAACAAGCTCTAACTACTGGACCTTTCGGCAACACCTGCAGAGCAAATGCAGTCTCACCCAAAGTAGCAATAGGGGGTTGCAGGACACAGATGTATACAACCAAAGGAAATGCAAAGAGGATCCAAAAAAATAGCACACGCAGATCTAGTTATGCTTTATCAAACTCAAACCTACCTCACACAGTTATATCTAAAACCTACCATAACAATGCAATAACAGTATAACAGAAATAAAAATACATAGCATCAACCATAGAGACAAAAAATATGCGTCGTTAACCCTCTCCCCAGTGCTACGTCCACAGAACTATGTTTCTTGATATATTAAATGGAAACATACAGTTCTATCTGTGCACTTAGTTGCATATATCTTTCACTCTTTATTTATCCCTTCCCTGCACACCCAACTGCAGGGTTGATATTTGCACCCAGCTGAAGATCTTACAATGCAAGAGTACTCTCAACACAGTACCTCTTTCATGCAACAACAATAATCACAAATCCTTGCCCAAAAATGAACAACCACTTAGAACCAATGAACAACCTCTCCTCTCTCATCTAGGTCCTTATTTATACATTACAATGACTCTTCATACAACCTTAGACTGAAGTCCAAGTGTCAAAACCCTAGGTCATCTTGACCCGTGTTTTCAAGCTTCTCCAGCCTATCTTTCCTTCTTTCCCGCGAGGTGATCCAAAGAATCCATCGATGTCTTTTTCTGTTTGATGAGTTTTCCACGATCCATATTCTTTGTTGATCTATCTTCCTCGATCTTCCCATTCAATGGCTCACTTTCCCTTACTTCGCTCCTTTTTTTTGGCTTTTTTGACCACTTCGACCCATTCTCAATCAATGTTCCTTCCACACAGTTTGTACTTTGCCTTTCCTTTTCCTTATTCTTTGATTCTTCCTTAATCCATAACCAAGGGCCAACAGGCCCCCAACACTCACATGTGACTTGTCTCGAGTCACTATAATTCTGGACCTTCTGTGTTACTTCGACTTCAGACTGTGCGAATCAGCCTTTGATTTATGCTATATCCCTCCCCACTGTGTGTAGACTGTATTTTCTGTGTCTAGTACCCAGTTTCAACTGCACATGGTACCTAGAACCTTCTTCTTATGCTTTTACTGAGAGTTGCGAGACAACTGGTTGTCGTAGTAAAATTTCAACCGACTCCCATTTACTAAACCTTCCTTCCATTCTCCACTCAAAGTATTCAACTGCACAACTCCTCCTTCTGTGACATAGGCAACCTCATATGTCCCAAGCCAATGTGTACTGAACTTCCCTAGATGCTTCATGAACTTGTTGTCATATACCAATACTATATCTCCTTGCTTAAATGATTTCTTTTTTATGTGTCTGTCATAGTAAGCCTTTTTGCATTCCTTCTATACCTGTTGATGGAATCCTGCAATAAATCTGTCTTCCTCTAGTTCCACCAACTGCGCAATCCTGTTTCGAACAGTGCCAGTGTCATCCATATCTGTAAATGTTGCAATTCTTAGACTAGGAACCAAATATTCCATAGGTACAATGGCTTATAGACCATAAAGCAACTTAAAGGGAGTCTGCATTGTCATATTCTTGCAAGTGGTTCTATAAGCCCATAACATTGTTGGCACTCTCAAATCCCAATCATCCCTATTCACACTACAAATCTTCATCAGCGTTGTCTCCAAGATCTTATTGAAAGCTTTGACTGTTCCATTCGCTTGTGGGTCGTAAGGTGTGCTCTTCTGATGATGAACTGCAAATTTCTGAGTCAAGGCTTCAATAGTCTTATTGATCAAATATGTACCTTGATCGCTCATAAGGATCTTCGGGCATCCAAATCGGGTTATGATATCATCAAATATGAACTGCGCAACTGTGGTTGCACTACAATCCTTAACTTCTCTTGCTTCTTCCCTTCTGGTCAAATACTTTGTTGTAGTGATGATTTATCGATCTCTTGTGTGCTTTCTTGGTGGGTTGATAGGTCCCATGAAATCAACGGCCCATTTATCAAATGCATGTAAAGGTAGCTGAGATGATAAAGGAATCTCATCTCTTTTGGAAGGTTTCCCAACTCTTTGGCATACATAGCAAGCTCTGTAGTATTCCTTAGCATCTTTGTGTAAAGTGGGCCACCAGAGGCCAGCTCTAAGAACCTTATGCATTGTTTATTTTCCTGCATAGTGTCCTCATGTGATGCCTTCATGTCCTTCATCCAGAATCAGTGGTATTTTTGCCTCCATAACACATCTCCGCAATATCTCATCAGGTCCCATCTTATAGAGTTGTCCAACTATCATTGAAAAATCTGTAGCACGAACTACCGGTTGTTTCTTCTGAATGATTTTGTATGCGCGAGGTGTCATTCTTGTTGATAGGAACTAGACAATCTCGATGAAGTGATCATCAAAATTTATGATGGCCAAAAATTGTGCATCTGGTAGTTTATCCTCCAAACCGGTCAGTTCCTCTCCATGTTCTAACCTAGACAAGTGGTCAGGTCCCTTGTTCATTCTCCTTGGCTTGACCACAATCTCAAAATCATATTCCTGGAATAATAGTAGCCATCTGCATATTATTCCCCCCAGCACTGGCTTGTTGACTAGGTTTTTCAACGTAGAGTGATCAGTGAACATCTTAAAGTGTCCTCCCAACAAGTAGTGTCGAAACTTCTACAGTGCGTACACCATGGATAAACCTTCTTTCTCAGTGGTAGTGTAATTTATCTCAGCTATAGAGAGATTCCTAATAGAAAAGGCTAATAGATGGTGAATATATATTGCTCTTGGTTGTGCCAACATTGCTCCTAATGCAATAGATGACACATCGACATGCACATGGAATTCCTTACTCTAATCTGGGAAAAACATAATAGGCACAGTGACCATTTTTTGTTTCAGTGTGCCGAAGCTCTGTTGGCATTCCTCTGACCATTGAAACTAACAATATTTCTTTAAAATATTTTCCATGGGTGTTTTTATCTATGCATATCCCTTGATGAATTTTCTATAGTATCCAGTATGTCCCAACGTAGTGCGCAGTTGTCTAACCTAATTAGGAGGGGGTAGATCCACAATGATGGAAACCCTGGAAGGATCTACCAGCAACCCCTGCTTACACACAATATGGCCTAGCAGCACTCCAAAGGGTGAAAAGAAGATACACTTCTTCAGGTTCAGGGCAATCTGACATTGCTTTCACTTATCCAACATTAGTCTTAAACATTCAATATGATTTTGCAATAAGCTAAAAACAGTCCAATCATCACAATATGCTTCCAAACATTTATGTAAAAATTCCTTGAATGCTTCGAACACCACCCTAGAAAAGATGGTTGGTGCATTCTTCAATCTGAAAGGCATCACTTTGTACTGGAAGGAAACCCATTATGTTGCAAATGTGGTCTTATGGCAATCTTCCTTGGCAATCCTGATCTGGTGATAACCTGAAAATCCATCTATGAAGGATTAAACTTCCTATCCTCCCACATTATCTAACACTTGTTCAGTAAACGGTGTAGGGAATGGATCATGTAAACATGCATCATTCAGTTTCCTCAAGTCTACATAGATTTTGATCTCTCATGTCTTCTTATCTTGGACCACCATAGGGATAATCCATTCTAACTCTTTAATAGGTTCTATGATTCCTGCTTCCAACATTCTGTCTAATTCAATATCGACTTTCTGCTTATATTTGGGATTCAATCTATAGGGTCTCTGCTTGACTGGCCTTGCATCGGGTTTCAAGGGGATCTTCATTTCTCCCATGGGCCCTTTAATGGCCTTCATGTCGGTAAACTTGGTTGGAAACAAGTCCTAATATTCATGCAGTATTTATGTGATCTTATCAATAGTGGCATCATCCCAATAATCTCCAACGTTTGTGAGCTTAGGTGCTTTCTCTGTTCTAATATTAACTTTCTTGATTTGGATTGGTTGTCCAATAAAAGTTAGTTCAACTCCTGGTCCTTCTATTTCTGCGATGTTCACATTCCTAGGGTCATCATCTTCATCAACATTGATATTGTAACAACCTTGCAATTTCTGAAGAGGTGCAGTCCATTTATCCTCTTCTTGCTCAACGGGGAGGTTAGGTGCCTCCTCAAAAAAAAATTGTCTTACAACTTGTAAAGCCTGATCTACTGTGGGGTACTAAATTTCAAATAAAAATGTGGCTACAAAGTTCTGAGTCATACTCTACCAATCTACAATGGTAAAGTGTAGTTATGCTTGAAGATACCAGTTAATAGGCGTTGTGTCCAAAGTGTTAATGAATTTATGCACCCACTGCTCTTGAGGAATGTTGCTCCAGGATTCTTCGCAACTACTCACATGGCCCTTCGGACAACTCTGACTCATGTATCGAAATTTTCACCCTTAGACTTGGTCTGAAAAGTTCACTGTCATTAAAGTGCGACATTGCACCCACTCTATAATGTTGTTTTTGTGTGTTCCCCACCATCTTGCTAGCGTCACTTTCAAGTCCTCATCCAATGCCAACAACCTCTATTGTACTGGTACAATTTCTTCAAATTTCAATAAGAAAGTTTCTAAATGATTTAAACCATCAAATATGGGAAGATTACTTACTTTTGTGCCAATCCAGCGAACTTCCCTGGTCAATCTAGCACATCTCCATGCAGAAACTTCATACATTTTGTTCTCCCAATTATCTAGTGCTTCTTCTAAATATGATAAGCATGTGTTGTCACTTTACCAAATTAAATTCCCATCTATTGTAGAATTAATGTAATCATGTTTCCTTGCTGTCAATTTATGTATATTCTCTAGCTCGTATGCGCGGTCTTCTTTTCTGATGGGTTTTGTGTATCTGCGACCTTCATCAGGATCAATAGGTGAAATGACCCTAAGGCCATCAACTTCAAATGCCATTCTTCTTTTCTTTAAGTCAACAACAATGGAATTGTTTAAAGCCCAATCAATTCCTAATAGTGCATGATAAGGACAACTATCGTCAGCTATCTCAATCACCTCAAAGTCTGCAAACGTCCTTACCCCGTCGATGTCCATAGAGACATGCTCCAGTCTTCCAAAGGGGATCACCGCCTACTGATTATCCATCCTAAGCCTGCCAGGGGAGTAAATCAACTTAGGTTTTCCCATCAATGCCCAAGTCTACTTCGTCATAACATTGACTTGTGATCCTAAATCGAAGACCACATAATCTATGTCATAATCTCCAATCTGAGCATTAAGGTGTAGTTCCTTGTTTGTCCTTCTCTTTCTGGATACTCTATGTACTTCTTTATTCAGCAGAGGATCTATGTTAAGCCCTAATATTGGCTCATTACCCCTTAATTGGGGCATATTATATTAGTAATGTTATTTTATTTATGTCGGCTTTAGGCCATTAGTTGTAATTATGCCTCCTAGTCTCCTATATATACCAAGGAGACTTTTTCATTTTGAATCATCTTGGACTTGAACATTTAAGTGGGGTAAAAGGAGGTTGCCCCCTCAAAAAGACTTATTATCTAAAATTATCTCTTTTTCAAGGTGTTGAGTACTTTTTCTAAGTTTTTTCTATGCTATATTGATATTTGGTTCTTAACATATGGTATTAGAGCTCAAGGTCTTGGGGTTTCGCTGCTACATCTGAGATACCTTGGAATTTACTTTATAACTTTTTTTCTACAACGTTTCAGAAGAAACAGCTTGGAGGATATTGTGTAGATAGATCAAGGTACGTTGGGTTCAAAATTCATCTCCTGAGGCCTTATAATTTAGGAGATAAAGCCTGTACAATATAGAGTTCTGGAATCATCCTAAACTGAGTCATTGCGGAATTTTCGCTATAAACAAATTTCTGTAATGTTTTAGACCTTTAACTCTAGAGGATATTTACAGACATTAGTAAGGTATCTATGGTAAAAAATTTAGCTTCTGGTTCATCTTAAATTTATAGATACACCTTGTGTAAGATAGGGTATCTGACTAGTCCTATTGACCAGTCTCAATAAGGTGTTCCAGGTAAAACAATCATAACTTATTCCTAGAGTATCCAAATTGAGTGGGACTGGTTTCATTGGATCGTGGAAAGTCTTTAGTATTTCTGGTGCGATTTTTAGAATTTTATATCAATTATTGTGTGTGGGGTACGCTATACAAGTGAGATCTCCTGGAAAGGCCAAAAATCAGCAAGTTGTGGGGAAGTTATAGTAAATTCCACTTGGCACATCTAATTTTGATCAGACCTATGGAATTGCAGAGAAGAAATATCAGAGAACTACATAAAAGAAAGTTTCATACCTAGAAGGGCTGAAAATTGGGAGATACAACAGAAGAAATATTGTCTAGCAGAACCACCTCAAAATCAAGGTTTAAAAGTGATACTTGGCCAACATGCCACCCAAAAAGGGAACTTCTACACCAACTAAACCTCCAGAAAATCCTACTTGGACTCTTGATTAAGGTGAAGAAATGCGTAGGGACATAAATGATTTACAAAAGAAGATAGTAACAAGAGATGAACTACAAGAGATGGAAGCTATGTTGGAGGCAAAGATGGATGGTTTAAAAGAGGAGATCATGGAAGTATTGAAAAATTTCGTAACAGAGAAGACACCTGAAAGTGAAAATGCATCCCATGAAATTCATGATGAGGACAAAAGGAAGGTAAATCAAGAATGGAGAAACTCCAACTTTGGTTTGAAGACCAACCACGTTCCTAAGATTTATATGAGGAAGTTTGATGGCAAGGACCCAATCACATGGATACTTCAGATGGAACAATTCTTTGATCTCCATAATGTCCCACATACACAAAAGGTACGAATTGCTTCTTTATATTTAGAACCTAATCAATTTGTATGGTATCAATGGCTTTGTTCTCACAAATCACTCGTCACTTGGACAATTTTCATGGAAGAAATGATAGCACACTATGAGGATACAAGGAGCAATACCTTCTTTAGCTAATTGATAAATCTCAATCAAAAGGGTTAAGTTACCGAGCACATTGAGAAATTCCAAAGATTGAATATAAAGGTAAACGATATTCCAGGTGAGCACTTGATTGATGTATTCATAAGAACTTTAAAGGATAACATTCAACATGAGGTTCACCTTTGGGAACCCAAATCATTGGAGAATGCATTTAAGGTGGCAAGAAATGTTGAAAGTAAAAATATGGCTATGGCTACTAGAA
>ML789792.1:0-15177 GCA_009831015.1 Picea engelmannii
TTTCACCTTGGGGGCTTCAAGCCTTCATGTGGGGGTCCTTCATCTTCGTAAGGCCATAACTCTCAAACCATGAGGAGTTATGTGACATTCCACATACCACCAGAAATGACATGACAAGCACTATCCATCTAGGATAGTTTCACAAACAACTTCCTTGATCTTCATCTTGTTATTCAACATACAAGCATGGGTCCTCCAACCATTCTTCTAGGATAACTCAATCTAGAAAGCATCTTCACGTGAGGGATTTCACCATAAGGGGACCACTTTGGAGTTCATCCATTTGTGCACCTTATCAATAATGATAATACAATAATGAGGCATCTATACATTTTTCCAATAATGCATCATATACCAATGGAACCACATCGATCCATCTTCATCATGTATCAATGACAACTCATTGATACATCTTCATCTATGCATTCTCATCAAGGAAAATACATATTATATTACATCAATAATCAATCAATCAATCAATCACTTGGCATAAATCAATGACATTAATCAATCAAACCATTGGCATCAATGACAACATGATCCAACAATAGCCCCAGGGTGGGGGTGAACCACGGTAACTATGTGTATAGTGTTTTGTTCTTCGCTCTTATGTATTTATCTCTTTCTTGGCTAAGTGCTTGATGTGATTAAGTAGACATAGTTATGCTATGTGTTGTTGATGAATGAATGAACATTAGATCTGATATATGAGATGCTTAGTGCTTGATCTGTTGAATCTAACCTATATTTCTATGGATAAATATTGAATCATTCTTAGTATAGTATTCACTGTGATTCTTTGTGCCTTCTGTGAAGTATATTAATGAATGTATGCTAAGGAATAACTGATGCTAAGTGTGTTGTAAGAAATATAATCATAGATCTGTGTCCCAACTAAGGTTGCAGACACCTAAGTCTTGCAACCACCCCTGCCTCTACCTTGGGTGAGACTTCATCTGCTTCGTAGGTGTTGTTGAAAGGGCCAGTAGTTAGGGATTTGTTGGTGCGCTCTTGAGCATTGAACCCTGGGTCTTCCCCTGTGCCAACAAATGGTTTCATTGCCGGGACTGGAACTGTGATTGTTGGGAACTGAAGAAGAAGAAGCTTTGCGTGAAATAAGCTCTGTGCATAGATCTGTTGCTCTAGTGCACAATGTTTTGTTTGACCTGTGAATCTTTGTGCCAAGAAAAGAGGTCAAATATGAAGAAAGAGAGTTCATATATGAAGAGAAGAAGTCATATCTGTGAAGAAAAAGGTAAGATCTGTAAGCTCTATGCCTTGATAAAGGTAAGAATAGTTAAAATTCTTAGATATGGAATCTTTGTGTTCTGCAGAAGTAACATAAGTGAAATTTTTTGTTTCTAAAGCATGGATCTAGGTATGTTTGATAGATTATGTCATAGCTTCAAAACTAGGGCACTAATAGATGAAAGAAAGCTTGATATGAATACATATGATAAGTATAGTGATAGATATGTTATATCTATGCATCGAAAGAATGTATGGGCTAACAAGTGGATGCAGGATCCTAGAAACATTTTTTTGCAGGCTAGCCACCATGATCCTGGTGTGCAGTACAGAAGGAGTTGGGGAACATCTAAACGGACGAGAAGATTAACCCTCTGTTATAGTTGCAAACGGTCGGGACATCTTGCTAAAGAATGCCCTAGGAGAAGACCTAGTTGCCTTTGTTGTAAGGCTATGGACCATGAAGTATTGGATTGCCCTAGAATGATTGCTAGGCTTGAGAAGCTGAATATTGAAAAAGCAAACCCTGAGGGAGATCAAGAGGCCAAGATTATAGCAGAAACCCAGAAAGAATCAAAAAAGATATTTCTATAGATGAAATATACCTTGAATGACCACCGACATGTTAGGCTATCAGAGATGTTCAAAGAAAAGGAGAAAATCGAAGAAATAATAGGGGACTTTGACATTGATTGTACTCTTGATGAAGAAGCACAAGTGAACATTATGACAGAAAGAACTTGGGAAGCTATAGGGAAGCATGCCATGATCCCTTCCCTAGGAGGAACAAGTTTCTTCAGAGGAAAGCTAGTAAACCTATGTGGAAGGCTTGCCCGGATACCTGTGACTGTCAATGGAACTTCGACAGAGGAATAATTTGAGATCATTAAATTTGTTGAAGACAGTGCCCCTTTTACCATGCTCATAGGAAAACCCTGGATTGATAGAGAACATGCCAGACGAAGAGAAGAAGAGAAAGTTTTGGAACAGAAGAAGAAAGAGTTAAAAGACTTTATGACCAGAAGGATCGCGCACTTGATTGAAGAACAAAAGAGAAGATTGTAGATATTTAATATCAGTACCTCCAATGTCGAAGCTAAGAGAACACTTGAGGATTCGCAGAAGATCGAGTTACCTATTTTTGATACAGAAGAAGTATTATCAAGGAACCCTAAGAAATATTTTCCACAGTGTGAAGTAACTAAGACCACAGAAGATAAACATAAGAATGGTAAAAGCATTGCTGAGACGAAACTCACTAGGAAGAAGGCTAGGAAGTTAAGAAATAAAAGGGCTAATACTGTAAGGTTACAAGAGGTTCTAGAGGACATTTCACAGCAAGAAGAATTGTAGAATGGGAGCTTCACCGAGATATCAAAACAACGACATAGAATACTTCGCCATGACAAAGAAATATATCCGTTGGAACTGATATACCTGTTTGACCGCCGCTCCAAATGGATCGAAAATAAGTTATGGGTTACCACTAGACCGTTGGATAGCACCAGAATGGATAGAACGGACTTAATGAAGGCCCCATGTCCATTGAAAGCAGACCATTTTTGAGATTTCCTACTTAACCTGTTGCGCCACGCACCGAGAATACTTTTTGCTAAATGAGAATCTGAGCGCGAAACCTGAGATTTACTTACCCTGAGATCATTGACTTACTATTGGTTGTTGTCTCTGAATTCCTTTTGCACCCAAGCTATCTGACCCAAGTTTGTATGTTGAACGAGCTCACGTTGCTAAGAAAATTACTGAAGAAGTTCTAATTGATTTAATGGCTGAGAAAGTCATGTCAAAACGTGGAATGTATACAGGTGTACATGCATTATCCTCGGGTGTACTACCAACTTTCCCCTCCACTGCTCGATCATGACCATCCTGACCGCCTTCAGAAAGACGATCTAAGCTAGGAAACAACTTCGCCACTATGAATATGATCCCAAGAATCTTACCTAAATATATCCCACCACTAAGCAGACTAGTGAATCGAGACTCTGTACCCAGAGACTTCGACTATGTTGTAGTCATTGCGTACCTCCTGAAAGGGGTGCACACAGTTCATGTTGACCAGGAGAAGCTCACCATGCTGAAATTCAGTGATTTTAACCTTGGAGATTGCAAGGTATACATTATGCTATCCCTGCACGAGTATTTGACTATTACAAAAGGAAATAACCCCAATATTGTACCGCAACAATGGACCCATAACCTTGCGCGGTCAACCCTCCTCAATGTAATGAAGATTCCACATTTCGGGAGGCATCAGGAAGTAAATGTCTGTGTTCGACTGTTGTTGTCCTACTACCACGGAGGATACCTATGCATGATCGATGCATAACCATGGATGTGATTTTGATCAATCGGATCACTGGGATAAGCATGCAGAGCCTTGACCCGCAGGAATTTTACCCTGGAAAGAACACAGATCGTGCTCTCGCTCAACGAATAAAAGACACATATGGTGATCTGGAGAAAGTCACTCGAAGTTAAAAGGTAGCCTCCATTGAGAATGCAACATTATTCTTTGGTTTCCAGTTGATCACAGGCAAGTTAGTTCAAAAAAATAGACCTACACAGGTGATCGGATTTGTGTGACCTTGTAGGGAAGTGTGCAGAGGGACTACAAATGAACTGGGTGAAATACCTTATAAATCAGCTACAGCTTGACTATAGACAAATGCAGGACCAAGGGTATGAGTTCCACTTTAGCTGGTTGCTCATACTCATCACCTTCATTACATGGGAACTTCCCGAGGGAGCCACATTTCCGGAGATCGAACCCTTCGAACCCTTGCCGCGAAGTTTTGTATGTTGTGGTACTCCAGCGACATGAACAAATAGTGGAAGTCCAATGCCATATTCCATGTGTACTACACTCAGTTGAGTAATTCCATTCAGTCTACACCACGCATTACACCCAACACTCTTCATAGGTTTCGACCTTTGATGAAATTTAGCACAGATCATCACTTCACCTACATCACAGCGTGTGCAGACGAGCACAAACAACAACTCTAGTCATATTACAAGCTGACAGAAGATGGCCTAGAGGATATTACCAAGGAATGGTTGACATACCTCCTTGTTGCATCAAACCCCACATAGATGTCCAACATAGATAGCCCTGAAGCTATGTCGGATACACAAGGATCATGCAAGACTAAGAAGGATGTGGAAGTTAAAGATATCCACAACACATCCACGAAGACTGCTTTTCTCTCACCTATGAAGGGAGGTGATGATGAAGAACTAGGGGTCACAGAAGTTGAACAGAGCAAAGGTGAGGTTACCCCACCTAGGGACGAGGCAAATCCCTCCAAGAAAAGGAATATTACCCCTTTAATGCCCTCATCTAGAAAGAAAACTAAGGCCACCAGGACCACACTTAATACTATGCTTACCCCAGATGATTTTGACTTCTTAATTGCCACGCTAAATGATGTTTCATTAGAGCTCGTGAAAAAGAAAGAAGCAAAGCAGGAGGAATTATTCTGCCGTATCAGGGATGAATTCAAAGAAGAAGAACAGGCACTTCAGTCTAGACAAGCAGTTTCTATAACGCTGTTAACAATGGACATATCAGGAACAAGTGATGAGCCAACACAATTACGCCAGATCTCTGAGAAATTCGAAGCTCGCCTTCAACGAGCTCAAGAAGACATAGCGAAAGCCACCCAGGCTTTGGCACAAGCACAGAGTGCACATGAAGAGAAACGAAGAAAGGCAGAATAGGAGAAGCTTGACTTACAAGCGAAATGGGAGGAGGAAAAAGCCCAGTTACAGCAGAGCAAGGACCAGTTGCTAGTAGAGAAACTTGAAACACAAGAAAGAGTTCACAAGGCACTGCTCTCTATGAATATAATAGAAGTGAATATGGAATATCATCTTCCACAGCAGGTGACCCAACTGGAAGCAGTAATCCAACAACTTCAATAGTGCATCACGGATCTAGAGCTCTGCACCATACCTGAGACACCCCAAGAGATAAGAGATCTAAGAGAGGCTATTTCTCGAAGAACAGTCGATCGATTAAAAACTTTGGCTTCAAAATGTAGGCAGCTAAGCACCAGAAGCGCCCAGACCTATGAAACCCTTGCAGAGAATCCAGAATTGCAAACATTGGAGGCACAACTCCACAAAGCAAAGCAGCATGTAGATGTGATACAAGTGCAGCTGAAGTCCATGACCCCAGTCGAAAGAATGAAAAGGTTCACAGAGCAACACATAGCCCAACAACAAGTACACATGCTGCAAAGTAAAGTAATGGATGTCTCTCAATGACTGCAACCACTCCAAGAGAAGGCATGCCAACTATTTGCCAAACTTGAAAGCCAGGGAGCCGAACTCAAACAGGGTGTCATCACTGTAGAACAACGCCTAGAAGGACCGCTCAATGACACAGTAATCTAGGAATTTATTGAACAAGAGGTTGTCACACTGCAGCAGGTCGAAGCCACTTGAGCCAAGATTGAGGCATTTGAAGTAGAATTGGTCAGACCTGAGTGACTCGAGACGAGTCACAAGTGAGTGTTGGGGGAATGTTGGCCCTTGACCAAGGTTAAGAGTACTTGGTCATACTTGACCACTTTTGGGGATTGTGACAGCTTGCCAAGGAAGGAGCGCAATGCGAAGCAAAAAATAAGGAAGCAAGACCTATTTTGGGGTCCATTTTAGGGTTTTGGGTTGATAAAAAAAGAAAGGGATGTCGGCCCATGGGTTTACCCACATTTAGGCCCATTTTGTAATCTATAAATAGGCAATGTAGATAGTAATATAAGGAGGAGATAGTAATGTAGTACATCTATATAATGTATGAATGAAAGCTTAGTGTTAGTAATTGGATCTGCGTGATCAGATATATCTTAGAGTGCTTTGTGCATGAGATCGTAGAGCTAAGTGCAGGTTGTTATAGTCTGATGCTAAAGAGAAAGGGAGAAGGATCTAGCGAGCTGTGCAGATCTTTTGTCCTGTGCAAAGTAAGGGTCATTAGAGATCTGTGTTGTAACTGCTTGACCAAGATAATATAATGAAGACTTTGTGGATGTAGCCCCAAGGTGGAGGTGAACCATGGTAACTGTGTGTATAGTGTTTTTTCCTTTGCTCTTATGTATTTATATCTTTCTTGGCTAAGTGCTTGATTTGATTAAGTAGACCTAGTTATGCTCTATGTTGTTGATGAATGAATGAACATTATATCTGATATATGAGATACTTAGTGCTTGATTTGTTGAATCTAACCTATATTTATGTGGATAAGTACTAAAAAATTCTTAGTATAGTATTCACTATGATTCTCTGTGCCTTCTGGGAAGTATGTTAATGAATGTATGATAAGGAATAACTGATGCTAAGTGCGTTGTAAGAAAGATAATCACAGATCTGTGTCCTAGCTAAGGTTGCAGACACCTGAGTCTTGCAACCACCCCTGCCTCTACCTCGGGTGAGACTTCATCTGCTTCACAGGTGTTTCTGAAATGGCCGATAGTTAGGGCTTTGTTGGTGCACTCTTGAGCATTGAACCCTAGGTCTGCCCTTGTGCCAATGGCACAGCTGGAAGAAAGAGTTGATCTAAATAAATTTGATATAAATAAATAAAGATATGCTATTCCTATGCATAGAAAGAATTTTTGGAATAATAATTGGATGCAAGACCTTAGAAAGAATATTTGCAGATTGCAGGTCCAAAACTGTGATCCTAGTGCGCAATACAAGAGAGGTTGGGGAAATTTTGAAAGAAAGAGAGGATTGACACTATGTTATAAATGCAGAAGACTGAGACATCTTGCTAAGGAATGCCCTGGTACATGCCCTATTTTTCTTTGTTGTAAAATCGTTGTTCATGAAGTTGAGGATTGTCTAAGGATGATTGCTAAAGTAGAACAAATGAACATGCGACGAGGGAAATATGAAGGAGGTCAAGAGAATAAGAGAATGTAAAAGAATCATCAAGGGAAATAATTAGAGAAATTTCAGACTACATTAGAACAGTTGAAAGAAACGATGAATGATTACAAAGATGTCATCTTACCAGAGATGTTGAAAGTAAAACAGTGCATAAGTGCAAGAATAGGAGACTTTGACATAGACTGTGTCTTGGATGAAGAGACACAAGTGAATATTATGACATAAGGCACTTGGGAAATTTTGGGGAATCCTATTGTGGTACCTCCATTGGGAAGGATAGGCTTGTTCAAAGGAAAGATGATAACCCTATGTGGAAGAATTACTAATATACCTATTATTATTCATGGAACATTGACTAAAGAGGAATTTGAAGTCATTAAGTTTGTTGAGAACAACACCCCTTTCCCCCTTTTTCTAGGTAAGACTTGGATTGAGAAAAATCAGATTACAAGGAAAGCAAAGGAAGCGGCTAAAGAAAAGAAAAAGCAAGAACAAAGGGATTTCATATCTAGAAAAATAGATCAACTGATAGAAGAAGGAGAAGTTGAGTCGAAGCAACAGAAGGAAAGATAATCAGTTGTTGAGGTTGAAAGAATGCAAGAAGGTTTGAAGGACCTATCCATGAAAGAAGAAAGTATAGCCACCCAAGAAGTGGTAAGGGAAGGAAAATTAACTTCGAACCCTTTGAGAGCACATCAGCAACACTAAGTCCATATGCTAGAAGAAGATAGGAATAAGAATGGAAAGAGGAATCCATAAATAGTTAGAGAAAATCAGATCATAGGAAAGAATTAAAGGAAGCTTAGTAAGAAGAAATCCAAGTTGGAAAAGCTACAGGAAGTTTCAGAGAACAAATGGAACACTTCGTAGGATTTGAACCTCGTTCAAACAACAAAACCGTGTAGAATGGGACTTTGCCCTGGCGAAGCTATAAGACTGTTGGAGGCACCCTGACCATTAGAATGATGCTCCAGAATGACTAGGAAACACATTTGTGGGAAGATAGACCATCATTGGACATTGAGACCATGCCATAACAGACCGATTCACATTGATGGAAGAAGTCATGCCCATTGGAAGAATCTGTTACGATGCTCGCTTATTTAACCTGTCTGACGCTGCACCTGGACCATTTTTGCCTCCTGTTATTAGTTGAGAACTGATTGTGTGTCGAAATGTGATTTCAGAATCTATACCTCACCATCCGTTGTTTACTCCATCTGTTCGTTCTCCTACCCTAACTTGTCCGTTTAAAAGAGAGAATGTTGGGAGAACAAGCTGAGTTAGATAAGTTCATCGAAGAGGTTCTTAAGAATTTTATGACTGATAGAGCTATGTCTGAAGGTGTTCAGGCATCGTTGAATAGTGGACTCCAAGATTCCTCTTCGAATGGATGACGTTCGGGTCATACTAACCCCACGACTAAGAAGTGAAGTAAGCATCACGACGATCTAGATAATGCGAAGAAGATCCCATTGATCTTACCTCATTATATCCCTCCATTGGCTGGCGTGGTTAACCACCACAACATCCCACAGAACTTTGAGTACACATTGATCACTGCATACATTCCGAAGGGAATACGCGTAGTGGGAAGTCATTTGGGACAGATCCCACTACTAAAGAACAATGATTTCAACCTTGGAGACAAAAATAACTACGCCATGCTCGTGCCCCATAGATATTTGAAGAATACCACTAGGAATAAGCCTCACATCATCACTCAATCATGGATAAAGGAGCTGGCATAGTACAAAATACTTAACATGATGAAGATTCCTAATTTTGGCCGACATCAGGAGGTTAACGCTTGTGTTAAATTCCTCTTTCCATCCTATCATGGTGGATACCTATGGCTCGACAGGAAGATTACTGTGGATTTGGCATTGATCCACTAAATTACAGGATTGAGCATGCAGGGACCTGAACCTTAGTAGTTCTACCCAAGAAAGACCTCAGATCTCTCCCTGGCACAGTGCATCAAGGAGGCATATGGAGAAGTTGAGAAGGGAAAGAAGCATTACAAGGTAGCCTCTATCCAAAATGGCGCAATGCACCTCGCTTTCCAACTCATAGATGGAAATATTATAATAAAGAATCACCCAATGTAGGTCATCGGGTTCGTGGTGGACCTCGTAGGAAAATGCATGGAGGGGATCCAGATGAATTGGGTAAGTTAGGTCGTCAACGATCTTGAGAAAGACTGTTGCGAAGCAAAGGATCAGGGATACGAGTTCCACTTTAGCTGGCTACTTTTTTTATTTCATTTGTCGCTTGGAAAATGACTGAGGGAGAATCTTTTCTAGAAATTGAACCATTGGAGCCATTGGAAACTAGATTTTCTACAATATGGTACACAAATGACATGTCAAAGCGATGATAGTCGAATGTAGTGTTCCATGCCAACTATCAGCAACTGAAGGTTGCCATAGAGTCATTTTCATTCATGACACCGCACACCTTGCACCATTACATACCGATAGCCAAGTTCCACACAGATCCATATTTTATTTATATCACTGCACATAGGGATGAGAGCAAGGAAGAGTTACAGCCTTACTATAATATGACCGATTAAGACATGGAGAATATCACCAAGGAATGGTCGGAGGAGTTCCTTCTACCGGTTGCAATTGCATAACTCTCTGATGTTGATATCATAGGAATCCCCTTGGTCACTCAGGTTGAGCATGTCAGATAGACCAGTGTGAAGAATAAAAATAAAAAGGAGGAAGTCCAAGATGTACACACTGATGAGGAAGACAACACCTCTTAAGAAAATGGATTTGGCTCGCCCACAGGAGGAGGAGACTAAGTAAATGAAGAAGGAGGAGGGGATGAAGGAGAAAAGAAATGAGAAGGCAAAGCTACACCACCAAAGGATCCCCCTACTGAGACAAAAAAACCAAAGAAGAGAAAGTTTTCTCTGCAAAAACCCTCGGCAAGAAAGACGATCCGTGCCAGTAATCCCCATCTAGAGGCTACGCTCACAGATGATGATATCGGTCTAGTCCACAAAGAAATGGTGGACGCGTCCGAAGATCTCTTGCAGAGATATGGAGAAAAGAAGGAAGAGTTGTATGTAAGGGTCGAGAAGGAGATGAAGGAGATACAACAAGCTATTCAAGTTATCCGCATAGTACCTACTATGCCTTCCATGTCGGAGATTGTATAATTGGGGGATGAGCCTGCCCAATTGAGAAGATTAGCAGATGCAACAGAGGCTCGACTTCATAAATTTCAAGAAGAAAAGGAGAAGTCTATAGGAGCCTTGAAGCAGGAGAAAGAGGAAGTCTTAGAGAAACTACGAGTTGTGCGATACTATGTATCCGCATATGAAAATGAGAAAGATGATTTTCAGGCGATGCTCGAGGAGGACAAAGCAAAGATACAGAGGTAAAAGGACCAACTACTTGCAAAGCAGAACACAGTCAAAGAAGCAGTGAACAAAGCACTTCTCTCTATGCTAGGATTGGCACAGGAATAACATGAGTCAGTTGAGGTTCAAGTGGTGAAGCTCAATGAGGCCATCGAATAGCTTCAAGCGAGGATAACAGAGTTGGAGATTCAAGTAGTACTGAGAACTTCACAAGAAGTACGTGATCAAAGGGAGGAAGTTGATAGGAATGTAGTTGGAAGGATTCGAGCCCTCACCTCATAATGAAATAAGATGAGCAATAGAAGTGAGCAGACTTATGAAATCCTCGCAGAAGATCTAGAGTTGAGGAAACTAGAATCACGGCTATAGGAGGCGCAACAGCAGGCACTATATGTACAGGAAATATGAAATTACTTACTGTAGTCGATAGAATGAAGAGATCTCAAGAACAATGTGCAGTCCAATAATAGATTACTGCCATCCAGGGCATAGTAATGGAAGTCACACAGAGGATATAATCGGTGCAATATGAAGCCTACACAATGTTTGAAGAGATCGAAGGAAAAGGCTCACAACTGGACCAAGTGGTTGTAACAATGGAACAATGCCTGGAAGGGCCTGTTATAGCACATATGATACAATAACTCCATGAGCAGGAGGCTCAGACGAAGCAGCAAGTCGAGGCAACTCGAGCTAAGATTGAGGCCTTCGAAGTAGTACTACCCATATCCGAGTGACTCAGGATGAGTCACAGGTGATTTTTGCGGGCGTGCTAGTCCTCAACCAAGTTTTGAGGAAATCTTGGTCAGTTTTGACCACTTTTTGAACTTTGACAAAATGATCAAGGAAGGAGTGCCCAAGTGGAGATGCGATCATGGATATCACTTGTTTTATGGGATTTGTAGACCCATCATGGAGTTCTTAGGGTTTTGTAACAGGTTGTGGGATGTCATCCCATGGTTTTACCCATGATTAGGCCTTTTTGTAAATGTAAAAGTATGAATAAGTAAGAATGTAATGTAGAAAGGAGTCGATATCTTGCAAGGCTAAGTGAAAGTAGTTTTGGGTTTCTTAGTGCAACAGACTATGTACGTAAGGATCTGTACTTGATAGATGAGTTGGCTCTGTGCCTTGACCTAATTTTGGGAAGGTGGATCTAGTGCTCAGTGCGCAGGTCACCTGTCTGGTGCGAAGCTTGGCTCTATGGCTTAGTTCATAGGAGAAGATGAATGTAAGAGATTAAAGCCTAATAAATAAGAAGAAGAATTTGGTGGACATATCCCCACACTAGGGTGAACCACGTATATCATGTGTTGATGGTTTGCTTTGTGCTATGATGTTTATGTTGTGGGTCTGCTTAGTGCCTTGATTGTTATGTATGATAGATAGATCTATGAATGATTAGTGATTTATTTATGTTGGATGTGCTAGATATAACTTATTATGCTAAGTGCGATGTGTATTTTGTCAGTGTTACTGCGTCGATCTATTTTTAGGGTTTGTTCTACAACGTGAATAAAGTTGATAAACTAATGCATGTAGTTCTTAAGTACTCTGCAAACTAATTGTAATCACAAATCTGTGTCCCATCTTGGTTACAGACACCTAAGTCCTATAACCCCCTCTACCTCTACCTCAAGTGAGACTTCGCCTACTTCACTAGTGTTTCTGAAAGGGACAATAGTTAGGGTTTTTTTGGTGCGTTGTTGAAGCATTGAAACCTGGGTCTGCCCATGTGCCAACAATGTAGAACATGGTAGAAATCACTTGATTACCAATCATTGAGGTAAACCGTTAACAAGTGCGATGGAAATCACCAATGATGTCAATGACTCTCAAGGTACCCTAGTACATTCCAATGAATGTGAATAAATGAGGTGAGGTCGAACATTCATGGAATCATCAGATCAGTGTTAGGGTCCTAACCCGCACATAGGTAGAACAATATATTTGGATTTAATAAGGCCTTTCAATAAAATAGAATAAGTCGAATGTAAGAATACCTAATAGAATCTTTTGCTTCTAGAAGGATCTTCCTCTAGATGCTTCTATTGATAGACATATTTAGTATAAATAGGAGTCAAGGGTATGAGAACCCTATCTTGGATATTATTGTAATAGATCTTTTCTCGACTGGAGGTTACCCCCTCAAAGAGGCCCGTGAACATTGATCTCATAATCAAAGTGTTATTTATGTTGTTATTCATATATCATTTCAACATTATTTTGGTGATTGTTCTGGTTATATTGTTGTTATTCTGCCATTTCTAGCATTTTATTTATGTTCTGCATATTTTTTATACCTGGTATATTACAAGTGGTATCAGAGCACTTTCCTTGGCAGAAATTGTGGGTTAAATTTTTTTTTCAGGGTAGAGATGTATTCCGGCATCTTTAAGCCATAGAGATCTGTTGTTACACACATAAACCTGTGGTTGAGGGATTCATACATGTAGGAAATACAAGTGGTACTTAAGTACACATCTATTGGCCACCCTTGTAACCCATGTTTGTACCCCTTCGAGTGGTATCACATCAGACAACACCTGTGTACGGATCGACCTAGATTACCTAAATCCCTCTTTAGATAAACCGATCGATCGCCTGACTGCTATAGTGCCACCGAGAACAACACATGGGAAGATACTCTCTAGTACCTGGGTAGTCGGGTAGTATGGCTAAGGGTACAGTCTAGCCTCCTTAGTTAGTGCCCTAAGATATTGGCTCGATTACTACTGTTGGACCCCGCATATATATCAGAGAGCTATAGCACAGGGAAAACCCTTGTCTGTAGAACCCTTGAATACCTAGCCCTTGGGGACAGAAACATAAACAAATTAAAACAGACAAGATATGTGGTCATGCAACTGTGTTCGTGTTGCCAAATCACTACAAATTTCTTCCTGGTTAAGAATTTGGGCATTTCATCACTACAGTATTCTTCATACCGGAGTATAACTCCATGGGTGTAAAAAACAAAAAAAGTCTGGAAATTTTTGCACCATTATTTGAGACCTATTCCATTGGTTCATCTCTTCCCCCTTATCAAATTCATACATATCATTTTTTAGAAAAAAAATTGACCCCACCCACCCCATTTTGCTTCCCTCATCATCATGGCCCATACCCATAGCCAAGACTTGGAAGCTCACTTCAATACCTTGCAATAAAATTTCACCAAGACCCAACAAGAAGTGAAACAACTCATTGCTAATGTTGCCACCATCAATACAACCATGCAATCCTCAATGGAGGAAATCAAACAAGACCTGACTACCCATATTGAGTCTGTCATTTCGATGCTCTGCACCAAGATGCATATCCCTACAGATAACCCTTTATCTGACCCACCTTCAGATACTAAAGCTGAACATTCCTCTAACTTTCAGCACCATCACTTTCAACGTGACCTACGCCTTCCATGGGTGGATATGACCAAATTTGATGGCTCGGATCCCACTAGTTGGGTAACCCAAATGGAACATTATTTCTCTTTATACGACATTATAGATGACTTATCTAAACTCCAGTATGGTGTTCTCCATCTAGATCAAGAACGTTGGCAATGGTGGAAATGGAGAAAAAATTCTCGTCAAGGGTATATTGCTTGAACACAATTTGTGGCAGAGCTTTATGAACGCTTTGAAACTAACACCAACCATTTGGGTCATTTGAAAAAGTTGAAACAATCAGGAACATTGGACGACTTTATAACTGCTTTTGAGCACCTGGCTTTTCGGACAGAGGGCATGTCTGATGCCTTTTTCTAAGAGTGTTTTATCATTGGCCTCAAGGATGAGATTCATGCCCATGTCCTCATGGCTTGACCTCAAAGTTGGGTGGAGGCTACTAAAAGAGATAAAGAAGCACAACAAGTTGTATCTTGTTTTCAGATTTCTGTGGTGAGGAATTTCAAATTCATTTGCCGGAGAATCCACAGTTGGTGTCATTTTGGCATCGACGTTTCGAATCTGGATCGGGATTCATCATCAGGACTAATTGTCAATTTAGAGAGCTAGCTGATCTTCGTCATTAATAGTGTATATGCAGGACAGTAAATAAGATAACTAGGTCGGTTGAATGTAACCGTAAGGGTTACATTCAACCGACCTAGTTATCTTATTTACTATGCTGCATATACACTATTAATGACGAATATCAGCTAGCTCTCTAAATTGACGATTAGTCCTGATGATGAATCCCGATCCGGATTCAAAACGTCGATGAAAAAATGACACCAATTGTGGATTCTCCGGCAAATGAATTTGAAGTTGTATTTTCTCAAAACCGGAAACCCTCCTTTATCCCTCGCACTAAACCCATAAATCCCACTACTCCCTTCACTCCATTAAAGATCCAAAAATTGACCAGGGATGAAATAGCTAAACGCCAAATCAAAGGCCTTTATTATAATTTTGATGAAAAATACTTCTCGGACCACAAGTGTAAGGAACAAAAAAAATTTATGGCCATCTCTAAGGATATTTTGGAAGAGTGTTACAGGTATGAAATAACTGAGAGGGGGGGGGGTGAATCAGTTATTGTAAATTATCAACCATCTCTCTCAATTTTAACTTCGAATCATTAATCTTAGTGGCAGTAAGTCCTTACTGTGAAAACCAGTGTTGTAAACATAA
>ML789792.1:23009-34956 GCA_009831015.1 Picea engelmannii
TTGAGCATATTGAATATCTATAGGTTTCTGAGGTAACCAAATGATATCTAAGCCGAAATTCTGAGGAAAGTGAAGAAAATAAGGCCGAAATGCAAGGAAGGATAAATTCTTTTGATGGTGCTTTCTAAGGTATGTTATTTACAGGTCATCTCACCATTTTTGCTATAATTTTTTTTCTATAATGATTTAGATCCTGAAATTTATATGCAAGTGAGAAAACATATCCAAGTATCCGTGGTTAAAACTTTATCTTGTGGGTCATGGTATTTTGGGATTTACACTCTGTGGAAAATAGGGTTTGTGGCCAGTCCTGAAACTAGTCAAAATCAGGTGTTTCGGGTAAAAACGTCATAACTTCTTCATAACAGATCCCAATTCAGTGAGACTAAACTTTTTGGTTAGGGTATAGTCTGTAGTATTCTTTGTAATAGTTTCATATCATTTCATCAAATATTTTTTGCAGGGAACGCTCTACAAGGTTGCTCTCTAGAATAAGCCAGAATTCAGCAAGGTGTGTCATTTTTGCTATAAATCCTTTTCTGAGAGGTTCCAAGTAGTGACACTTGGAGGAATTGCATAAAAAACAATTAAGAATATTGTGTATCATTTTTATATCTTTATACATTACAGGTTCAAAGTTATGATTACTTCAAGTTAGGGTTGTTGACTAATCCAAAACTAAGCATGTGAGACTAAAGAAAAGTTTGATGAAAATGCTAGTCTCGTGTTTTTAAAGTTAAGGAAGGTTTGCAAGAATGTGATCATATACACCAGGTCTATTACAGAGCTACAAATAAAAATTTTATGATGAAATTGATGAGGGCTTTTGGTTGTGGTACATGTTGAGTACATGGTTGAGACAAGTAGTTGATGAGTTAGCGTACATACATGAGGTGTATAGTTGATGATGTTGGTACATATTGATGAGTCATAGTTGATGAGTAGTTGAAACATGATTGGTACATACTTGGTACATGGTTGGATGCACTTGTTTATGGTACAGGTTGATTACAGGTTGGTGCATGGTTGATGCACTTGTTTATGGTACAGGTTGATTACAGGTTGAGGTACAGGTTGATGGATGGTTGATGCATGGTTCAGATTTATTGGTATAGGTTTATAGTGGTATATCTCACAATGATAGTGTGATAGTGGTTCCATCATTCTACTTCTACTTCAAGGTGGCAGGACGGGGAAAGGACAGGTGGTTGTAGCCACCTTCTGGTTGTAGCCGGAGAACATAGGGGGCTGTAGCCTCCTTCTAGTTGTAGCCAGAGAATTGGGCAGTTGGAGCTTCCCTTAGGTTGTAGCCTAAGAAACTAGGGGGTTGGAGCCTCCTTCCATTTGCAGCTGGAAAACAAAGGAAGTTGGTGCTTCCAATGAATGTAATTCTTCAAGACATATAAGAAAAAAAAAATGGTTTTCTCCTGATTTGGGTTTCCACGTAAAACACTGGTGTATTGTGTATGTGTATGATTGTTCATTTGTTCATTGCTTATTTAATCTGCAGTTATCGGATGATAATGCTTCATTGATATAACACTTGGATTATATGGTTAAAAGGGATTAAATTGCTCGATTACTGATTCACCCCCCCTCTCAGTAATCCAACAATAAGGTGGTTGTCCAGGTTGTCCACCTATGTACTATGATTTAACATGTGGACCTCCTACATACTGCGGTTGACTTGTTGGTCCCCCTATGTATGGTGGTGGAAGGGATTGTTGTGTTTGAATAGTGGAGTTTACAGATTGATAAGGCATAGTTCCTTGCGAAGGAATTCCCATCGGATTGGGTTGAGTCCACAAAGGATTCGCAAATCTTGGATATGTATGTCCAGGATATATACCAATGGTAGTAGGGATAGAAGGACTTGAAAGATTGGTTTTCCTCCATGTCGGTTGATGTTGCAACCATGTAGGTTTCCCCCCAGTAAAACATTGCCCTACAACTGAAGGTTTCCCCCCAGCTAAAGGTTGGCCCCCCATTGAAGATTGACCTCAAATGTAGGGAGTACTAATATGTGATGTGTGAGATGGAGGTTGAGTGGATTTTGTAACCATGGTTGTGTGAACGAATTGACTGTTGTCCATATGACCTATGGGATGACTAAGTAAAGCACTTGGTGTGTGCATGTGTGGAAAAAATGAAGAAAGAATATTACTTGACTCAGGTGCAAGAGGAGATGAATGTGTAAGTGGTTGAGTTAGGCTCACTTGGGTCACCGATGTTTCAGGTAAATAATAAGCACCAATAGTATCAACTATGGGAGTTGTGGAAAGAGATGAATTCCCAAGCCCTTCAAAAATCAATAGGTTCATGCCAAAAGATGATGTAATGGTTGAACCGGGCAGTAAGCGATAAGAAGAATAAGAATCAACATATCTCATGGATGGTGGATCAAAAAGTGGTTGGCCAAGTGGATCAATAAACGAAGGATTCACAAAATATGCCAAGATTTATACGAAGGTTGGGACCAGTTCTTCAATGTGATGGCCACTTCCAAGAGTGATGCTCCCAGTTTCAGAAGTGTGATCTACGATCACTGCTTCATAAGAAATATTATGTTGTGGTTCCTGAGTGTCAGGTTCCATACTTTGTATACTGCAAAAATTCTAATCCTAAGGCCAACTATTCAAAACAAAGAAACACATTCCTATGAAAACTAAAAGAAATCAACCAAGAAACAACAGATTTTAAGGATCTTTCGAAGATGGGATATCAAGCATCCAATGAAGAAGTGAGAAGCAGTTACCCTGACCTCCATGTAACATCCATTCTCGGTGCAATAAACCTTTTCTTTCGCGGGATCACCCCCCAAGTGTACTGAGAGTGTGATACGACGTCTACCCTAGGTACCATGGGAATCCCCCCACATTCACCTTTGTAGATACCTAGGAAAGGCCACTAATGTTACCAACTCGCAATCAGCCTCTACGGGGGTACAATCAAAAATTGGGACCAAACATATGGGCAGGATATCAAAGTCCAAAGCGCTTCAAGAGAACTAAAGACAAGTGGACCGGTAGGATTCTAGAGGACCCCGAATGGATTTGGAGTTCACGAAGCACTGAGACCAAATGAAAGCAATGGTTTCTCAATAATAACCCCCAATATACAATCTTTCCACTATGATTGATTAAGCTTTGGACAGGTAATCTCCACCTCTCTTCCGCATGCGACCTCATGTTTAGCCCTTGTGTGAGAGGGGGTTCCCAGATATGATTATATGAAAGTTGGATTTGAACGCTCTTTAATGTTCTACAATCTCTTTACTAGTATTGGATAATTTATTCACTTCACCTAGTCCAAAGACTCTAATCCTAAGCTACTGTTTGTGTGCTAAAAAAATTTATTCGAATTGATTTTATTAGTGCGTGGTTGATTTTAATGGATTTTAACTCAAAGGTTTCACTGAGATGAAACTGATGATGTGTAAGAGACTTGACTCTAATAGAACGAAAAAGAATGATATGTAGTTCTTTCTTTCAATGAATTCTATGTACGGGAAGGAGAATAGTTATATTCTTCTTAATCACAATAAAACACTCAAAACAATGCAACTTTCAATTCTAAGATCAATGCGATGCCAAACTATCAAGCAAACATTTCCGAAGACTAAAATGCTTATGAAAAAATAGCTCTTTTTCCAATCATAAACCAAAGCAAACTTCCTAATGAATGTAAAATTTCTTCGTTTGATTAACTATGCAAGGAGATATGAATTTTTTTTTATTATGTACTCTTAGATGAAAAAGATCTAAGTTGGAGACAAAGAACTAATAAGCAAAAACAATCAAACAAATTGCACTCCAAGTGGTGAGGTATGAAAGAAAACAAGTAGAAAATTGTTCTAACAAGAAATAAATCAAGGATTCAACAACTGACAAACATTCAAGGAGTACAAGAAAATGTAGAGAAGAATCCAAGAAAATACAGGGAGAAAGAGAAAATACTCAAATTGTCCCAACAAAACAAGCAGCTAGAAAGGAAAATTTCACATTTTTGAAAACGTTTCAAGCCAAAATCAAGACAATAAGAATTCATAAGTATAAAATATCAACCCAAACAACTTCACAAACCAAAGTGAAAACCTTGGAAAGAACCTCTACAAAACATGTTGCAAAAATCTGATGAGAAAAAGGAAGAAAACCTCAAAAAAAGAGATCAACACTCCCTAACTCAAGGGAACAGAGCGCTACAACACTCTATAAAGAACTGTAGGGGAGCATTGATTATGGATCAACGCTTTGATATGGCCTACATGGGAGCTCTTATTAGAGATCAACACTCTGATATGCACTCCAGGGGAGCACTACCCTTCCCAGAAACTCAAAATCAAAGGCAAACAATGCAGAACAACTCACCCAGAATTCACAGAACTTGGTGAAATTGCTAGTGAAGATGGGATAAAGGTAATGGGTCATCAAAAAAAACAGAAAAAATTATATAAAATGTGGGAAAAGGGAAAGGACAATCTAAGGAAAGACAAATCGATGTCGATCCCTAGTGGAGTCGCCAAATTATGTTGTAGAAAAATCCCCCCGCGGACAGGTGAATCTCCTCTTGGATTCTATACCCCTATACCAAGAAATAAAGATGATAAAATTTGAAACTAATATCCCTTTGAATCTAATTACCTAATCAGAAAGAGAAGGATAAGGAAGAAAGTGTGATGCACCTTATTCCGGTGTTTTTCCTCGTTGCTCCAACTTGAGCTTGATCTCCAAGCTCCTTAGCATTGTTTGACACCTGCAATGCAATGGACAACGAGACAAAGAAATCCTACTCTACTCTATAATATTATTCTAATCAAATACATATATAATAGGAAACATATATAAATATACACAGATTACAAGGGAATAGGCCAAACATATATTAATGAGAACTCAAAAGAGATACTTACAAACCGTAGATGAAGTCACAACAGCCTCTCCAAGTCCTCCTCGTATAGCCCTTGCACAAATCTCCCAAAATCATAGGTTTGATGTCCTAAATATTTCTCCCAAGACCATAGATGTGATACCTCCAATATGTCTCCTCCCGTCTCCATGGAAAGCCCTTATTATATAGGATTTGGAGGCTTAACCACCATGGAGAGGATCACTCATCAGATCCACTAAAAAGGGATCTGAAAGATATTTAGGGAGAAAATATCTCTTTAAGGATTTTAGGGAGGAAATATCTCTCAAGGATTGTAAGGAGGAAATATTTCAACCGTCCATGAGATCCTCCACCTTCCCTAAAAAATAGGAAACCAAATGTGAGGTGGATTCTCACACTTAATTAATTTCTTTTTCATGAATCTTAATAATAATTCATGTGCACTTGGTATTTTGGCCTTCATGTAATATATCCCTCTTCCACATTGACTAGGTAGTGTGACATAGGTTATTCCATGTGTCAAGGTGTATGAGACACTTATATGACACTTACGACGCTTAGGGCAAGGTACCTATTGTGCTACTTATATGTCTAATATAATGCACTCATTAATTATCAATATGGGATTTGTAATCAACAAAGTTTCAAGACACCAGTAAGAAAGGTAATTCCTAATGTCACGAGTATAGAATCAAAACAAATCAAAATAGAAAACTGCAATGCACTTTGGTTGTCCTTCACAGAGAGGCTATCTATTCCATTATGGCACATACAAATATGAGATGGAATTGGTTTGATAGATCAACTCTGATGTCTGACCTAGAAAACTAATTATGCAATCCACACTTTCTGAAAGGAAATCAGACATCAATCATAATAGCATGGGTAGTTCAATAGTCAATGTGTTGGTTCTGATGTGGTTCACAATGAACTTCACTAGTTCTTCTCTAAGTAGTTTTGACTATTGTTGCCAACAGCTATGATCACTCAAGGAAATCAAATTCATGAGAACAGAAACATAGCATATGCAAAAACAGAGTAATTAAATATCTCTAAGCAATTATAGAATGGAAATCTTAATCTAAGCTACACTGCTATCATCTAACAGAGTTAAAGCTTTAGCTAATTCAATGTTTATATTATTGAAAACAAACACTAATGCTAATCTATGAAGAGGCTGACCTTTCTTGGGCAGTGGGCCCTTGCCGCTTCAATAGGTCAGCTGTTGAAGTCTACAGGAAGCTTGCTTTTAACACACACATTACTCTCACTCACACTTCAAAACATAAAATCAAAACTCTCTTTAACAACTCAACTCATTCTTAATCATAGATAATCAGAATATGGAGATAAAATGGCATTCCATTAATCTTCACTCAGAAATATGTTTTGTACTATCATACGCTGCTTACATATTGATGATATGCTAACTCTCCTACTCTTCTACCATCCTTGCCACATCTATTTAATAGTCTGAATCGTGAAACACAAGGAGGTGAAGTGATTTGAAAATCAATCAGTTGTTAAGTTTAATCATTCGGTTACATCTTTAGCTTCATCCTCATGACACGAAGTGCATGAGGATGAGGCAATCAACAAAATATCCTTATCATAGCAAATAGATGTCCACCAATTGGCTTAGGCGAGATCTTGCACTTAACTTAGTGCATTAGGCTCTTCCATATTAGTACCAGATCGTAACAGGTAGATGGTACCAGATCATGATAGAGCGCAAAAGGTGGTACCAGATCATGACAAAGCGTGTTCATTGGTACCAGATCATAACAGTGTGTGTTGTTGGTACCAGATCATAACAGAGCGTGTTCGTTGGTACCGGATCACAACAGGTAAGATTTAGTAATGGACGTGTTTGGTACCGGATCAGATAGCAGCAGTCTTGGTGCGCAAGTACCGTATCATGACAAATCTGGTACAGGAACGCTAGACATCTAGGGGTCAAAGATTCACATATGACAAATCGAGCATTAGTACATGAAATATTTAATTCCTTAACTCAATAAACCATAAAATACATGAATTAACCATACTTTACCTTATGACCTTATTACTGGCAATTGGTAGCGTTCTTTTCATTCACTCAAGCTTTAGGTAGGCCTAAAAAGGTATAGGTGAAGAGTATAATAGGGTAATGAGAATGTCAATTTTAGGTCTCAACAGTACCTAGGTGTGCAAATTTCATGTGTAACAAAGGTCTTTTTGAATGGATGGTCATACCCTTTGGTTTGACAAATTCTCTAGCAACGTTTATGAGGATGATGGACGACTACGACCTTTCACCAATACTTTTGTAGTGGTGTATCTGGATGACATCCTCATCTACAACAAGACTTGAGTGGAACACTTGAAGCATATTCAGCAGGTTCTACATACCCTGCGACAACAAAAACTATATGAAAACTTGGAAAAATACTCCTTCGGCATGTACAGGGTCCATTACTTAGGCTACATCATTGATCAACATGGTGTGCATGTGGATCTAGCCAAGATCTAGGTCATCTGTGACTGGCCAGCCCCAACCACACTCACTAAACTTCAAAGCTTCCTTGGCCTCACCAATTTCTATCGCAGATTCGTGTTGGGATTCTCTCATATCGCATGGGCCCTTAGCCAAGTAACCAGAGGTGATGGTAAGGAAAAATTTGTGTGGGGCCTGTCCCAACAACAAGCCTTCAATGACTTGAAGAAGCATTTGTGATCATCCCCAATAATTTCATTACCAGACTTGCAACATCCCTTTGATATCGATATAGATGCTTCAGACTATGTTGTGGGCGTCGTTCTCACTCAACACGGCCACCCCGTGGCATATCATGGTGAGACACTATCAGATATTGTCCATAAGTACCCTACTTATGACAAAGAAATGTACTCCATTGTGCAAACCTAGCTCCAGTGGAGACATTACATTCTTGGGAAGGAGACAGTCATCCACATTGATCACAAGCCACTACATTTCATGTAGACCCAAGGAAAATTGCAGAATGATTGCCATCAGAAGTGGTCCACATACTTACAACAGTTCCACCTCAACATCAAGTATAAAACAAGAAGTACCAACTGATTTGTTGATTGCCTCAGTCGACCTCTAGTTGTGACACTCACCACAGTGCTAGACTCTTGCGGCCACGAGACCTCCAGCTGGCCCCACCTCTACGAGACATACCCTGACTTCTCCAACACCTACCAAATGTTCGGCGCCAACTCAGTGGTTGTTAATTTCCATCTTCAAGACCGGTTGTTGTACCGTCTGGGCCATCTCTTCTTTCCATCAAGCGAGTGTGCAAAGATGATTTGGGAACATCACTACAGTCAGGTGGTAGGACACTTTGGCATCGAAAAGGCAGTGGAAGTGTTGCAAAAACATTTCTACTGGTCGATAATTCAACAGAATGTCGGCAAGTATATCAGGTCTTGCACCGCCTGCGCTATTTCCAAACTGACCACTAAGAAACAGGGCCTGTACACCCCTCTGCCTTGTCCTGACAGGCCGTGGTAATCCATCTTAATGGACTACATGTTGAGCCTCCCATCCACCAAGAGGGGAAATGACTGTGTTTTGTGGTTATTGATCACTTTTCCAAGATGGAGATTCTAGCCTCCTGCAAGAATAACATCATAGTAGAAGCCACTACCAAGCTCTTCTTTGAATGGGTATGGGTACATTTTGGGATCCCACAAACCATTATTTCATACCATGACAGTCAGTTCCTTAGCACATTCTAGTCGAGCCTCTGGTCACTACTGTATACTAAGCTCACCAAATCCACTGCATTCCACCCCCAGATAGATGGCCAAACTAAGGTCATCAATCGATTGATCGTACATATCCTTTACATGCACAATTTTAATACACCCCCGCACATGGGATGAGAGTCTTCCCTATGTCCAACATCGCTACAACCGATCCCTGCATTGCTCAACTAGCCATAGCCCCTTTCAGGTGTGGTTGGGATCCAACCATTGGGCCCCATGGATGTTGCACTACCCCTGGTGACCACCATATTCAAATCATCCCCTGATCCACCAGAAGCTGACAAAGCCACCTGATTCATTGAGCGGATCTAGCACATTCGCCAACAGGTTCAGGATATTCTATAGAAATCTAATGACAAGTACAAGCAGTGCCATGATCAACATTGGGTGCCACATAAGTTTCAGGTGGGAAACAAAGTTTGGTTGCACTTGCAGAAAGAACGCCTTACAGGGCCCCATCGTAAGCTTCACCCACTCCATTATGGGTTGTACACCATCACCAAGGCTATGGGTGACAATAATTTTGAGCTCAACATTCCCCCTTTCCTTGGCCTACACCTAGTCTTCAATGTGGCTCTCCTTCGGCCATATTTCCCACCATTATTGGACACCTCAGAGATAACAAAACAGTTGAAATAAACAAAGCTCAACCCTGACTACATGCAAAAATAATCCAGTGATCAAATTGTGGACACACAGATCAAGGGCACTCAACAACAAAGGATCCATCTTTATCGATTCGTCAAAGCAGGGCAACTCCTGCACAAATGAAAGTGGCTAACCTGGGGCCAAATGCAGCAAAAATTTCCAAATATGATGGGGGAAATCAATGCAATGGAGACCATTGCTTCCTAAGAAGGGAGGATTGATCCAGGTGGATATTGATGGCCACCCACCTTTTCCAACTCGCTCAAAACAGGTTTCTCACAATTTTGTCAATTTACTATTTTTAGCAGTTTTTAACTTCCATGACCATTTTGAGGGCCTAAAAGAAGGTTTTTCGAGATTGAGATTCTTTTTGGAACAGAGGAATACCTAGGGTTCAACACTTCAACAACACGCCAACAAAACCCTAACTACCAGCCCTTTCAGAAACACCTACGAAGAAGGTGAAGTCTCACCCAAGGTAGAAGCAGGGGGGGTTACAAGGCTCAGGTGCCTGTAACCAAGCTGGGATACATATCTGTGATAATAACACTTCGTAGGGAATTCTAGAAACACTTAGAAGGTTATATGAATTAATTCATTATCTTCATTAACATCGCAGAACAATCCATAAGATAGATCAACGCAGTAACAATAGAGATTAAGAACTTTGATCATTTAGCACCAAGCACTAAGTTAGATCTAACATTCATTCATTCTTAACACAACTAAGCACTAAGCATCAACAGATCTATATAATATACATAATAATAAAAGCACCGAGTATATTCATAACATAACCAACAAAGCACAAAGAAAACAAATGACAATAGATATACATGGTTCACCCCAGTGTGGGGCTACGTCCACCAACTGCTTCGTCTTCTTTATTATTCTTCAATATCTTACATTAAGTTGTTCCTCTATACTAAAACACAAATCCAAGCTTCACACTAGACAGGAGATCTACGCACTGCTCACCAAATCCTCCTTCCCAAAACTAGTTCAAGGCACATAGCCAACTTCTTGATTGAGAACAGAGCCTTACATACGCATTTTGTTGCACAAATAAACTCAAAACTACTTGCACTTAGCCTCTTTTTCCACTATTCTCTTCTCTTTTCTACATTACATTCTTACTTATTTATACTTTTATAATAAATCCTAATCATGGGTAAACCCATGGGCCGACATCCCATAACCCATTACAAAAACCCTAAGAAACCCCTTATTGGGTCCACATAGCCCACAAAATAAGTGAGATCTGTTGAAATTACTAATACAACTGAGAGGCGGGGGTGAATCAGTTGTATTTGAGCTTAAACAATATTTAGTCTATTAAAAAATTCTTAATCTTTATGTTATCTCCTCAAATAAATTGGTACATTTATTTGCTTTTAGGTGATAGGTGGTGATCTTAATTTATTTTTGAGCTTTTATAGCTACAAAACTTGAGTTTTGGTTTTTGTCTTAGAAAATAATATCACCCATAAAAGTCTCTTTTCAAATTTCCAAACTCACTTTCAACAGCTAACGTGTGTCCAAAACATGAGTGTTAGTTGTAGAAAGTGACGACTTTCAGCAGCTAAGGTGCATCTCTCACAAGGTCGTGCGCTGTGGAAAGTATCGAATTCCAAAGTATCCAAAGAAGCAGGGTCGCGGGTCGTGCGTTGTTGAAAGTGAAGACTCTCCGCAGCTATGGAGTGGTTTTTACAAGGTTGTACGCTGGTGAAAGTGAAAACTTTCCGCAGCTAAGGAGCAGTTCTTAAAAGGTCACGCGCTGAGGAAAGTGAAGACTTTCAACAGCTAACGGGGGTTTTCCACAGGGTCATGCGCTGGTGAAAGCGGCAAGTATGAACAGCTAACAGGGGCGTTTTCCACGGGCCGTTGGCTGAAGAAACATGAATCACATTCGTGATATCCACGTCTAAAGGCAAATGATGATATGATCATCTCACGTCAAGCAAATCCAAATCATGTGCTGATGAAAGTGGGTAATGATGGAAACTCAATTCTGCACGTCAAAATAGGATCGCGGTGCGAATCCGGCTTAGAAACTCACGCTCTGCAATCATGGCATCAGGGATGGCCAGTTTGAATTCAGTGGTACAGGTACAGAGGATGTATTTCCGGCCTGATAACATCAAATCAAATCGTTGTTTCCATATCACACCCTGTTCGCTGAGGTATGTCAAAGTTTCAAATATCTTAAAACAGAGCTGACTCCCAAAGTACTTTCAACAGCGCGGAACCTCGGCTCGACCAACAGTTACAGGGGTTACAAATTGTCGATATCTTCAAGTTATATAGAATGGTGAGGAAGTGCAGCGGTGCTCTACTCAAGAGAGAGATGGATAACCTGTCCTTTTTACAGACACACCCCAAAGTCCAGAGACATTTTTCAAATGCAGAGTGTATTGAATTCGTTGAAAGATTGCAAATTGGTTGCCACCAGTCTACGGCAGAAGATTTTGCCAAGACTTTCGATGGGAACAAATCTCATGTTGGGTCCATGGAAATTAGAGTGGATGAAGCTGCTATTGCTGCAGCAACAAGCCTACCAAGAACCGGTCAGAGATGGTTTAAAACCACTGCTCCCAAAAATCTGGATTTCAGAGCTTATTTGAAAGAGGGATACAAG
>ML789792.1:35006-47530 GCA_009831015.1 Picea engelmannii
TGTTGGGTCCATGGAAATTAGAGTGGATGAAGCTGCTATTGCTGCAGCAACAAGCCTACCAAGAACCGGTCAGAGATGGTTTAAAACCACTGCTCCCAAAAATCTGGATTTCAGAGCTTATTTGAAAGAGGGATACAAGCACAGGGCATGGAAAAAGGGTATGCTAGTTTCCTATCTAGAAGAAGAATGGCAGGAGTTGTTCAAAGGAATTCAATTGTACATTACTTCAGAGGGCAGATATGATAAAGTTATGATGTATCACATCAAACTCCTGGACCATTTCACAGGCAAGACTCCCATTAATTTACCTTTTTTCCTACATAAAAGTTTGACTAAGGTTTGCAAGAAGATTAGGGCTCAACCCTTGAGCATAAAAAGTACTCTATGCCACTTCAGCCTCATAAAATTAATCATCCTGGAGGAATTGAAACAGCAGGGAAGGAGCTTGGATCATTTTTTTAGTCTGGGAAGGTTTTGAAACACAGACCCAGTTAGCAAATGAACCAGGGAAAGATTCAAAGAAACAGTCTTCTCCTCAAAGTAGTTCAAGAAAAAGAAGGACCCTGCCATGACCTCCAGAAGACAGAATTTCTGGAGTGAAGCCCCACAGTTCGAAGAAAAGGTTAAACTTTGAGCAGACCACAGAGCAAACCACAGAGAAAATCACATTGCGTCCTACAGAGCAGAGTACAGGGAAGAATATACTAAACTTTCCCTATTCAGATTCAGAATCAAAGCAGCAATATCAATGCCCTGTCACTGAGAATCCTGAGCAGACAACTGAGTGTGCACAAAACTATGATACCTTCACTCATACAGAAGAGGGAGAAACATCAAAAATCTCCAAATCAAAGAAGTCTCAGAAGATTAAGCATCTCAAGGAGGTAATTGCCCAGCAAGAGGTTTTGGAAAGGGTAATTAAAGAAAGGTATAAGAAGTTGTTTGAGAACTTCAAAAAAACCAATACTGCATTTGAGAGATTGGCTAAGGAAAGTGTTAAAGAGAAGAAAAGAAAGAAAAAACTCACCAAAGATTACAATAGCCTGTGGTGGCTTGCCAAGCGTCTTAAAAGGCAGATAAGAAGGTTAAAACAAACACAGAGGCAAAAATCTCATCCAGATCTGAAGGTTCTCGCTCAAGTCGTCGTTAATATGCATGGTGAGAAATCGGAAACACACTAAATTTTGATGAAATCAAAATTTTGGAGGTGAAAACTCATTTTGAGCGCAATCGGGGCTTTCACCAGCACAAAGCTATATTTTATGACTCGTTAGCTGTGGAAAGTGACGGCTTTCAACAACTAACCCGCGAAAAATTAAACGAGTTAGTTGTTGAAAGATGGAAAAGTATTTTTTTAAGCCAAGGACAGGACTGTTCATTCCAAACAAGTTTTGAAGGAGCTCCAGTGTATCAATGGACTATCAGATCGCATGCAAAGGGTTCAGCATCAGAGGTTCGAGAGAATTTTGGTAACACATGCAAAACCTTTTCCTAAAAAAATGACCATGAACGTTGGGAGATCCAACTGTCAAGACAGGTGTCCTGCTATTCTTCACCACATTGCAGATACCAGGAGCTGAAGGATGCAGATGGCGAATTTTGGAGTTGGAAGATAGTTCGAGTTCCAAGTTTAGTGGTTAAAACTTTATTTTCAAGTTATTTAGATAGAATTGAATTGTTTTTATTAAATACAGATCCATGTTTTTAGGATCTGTGAAACTGCTTGTAAGAGGCTATAAATACCTATTTTTGATATGAGACTAGGGTTCGATTTTGGGTTCTACATGCTGCTACTGTAATCAAGAGACTTATTCTTAATATATGAAACATTGCAAGCTTCCTTCAGTTGTGTTGTCAGAATTTTTCTTTTCTGTTCTCTGATATCTTATGAGTGAATGATTTCTTTATTGGAGCTTATTCAATTTACATGTGAATGTCATCTCACTAGCTGATTGATTAAGTTAAGAATCATGAGTTATTTCCTTAGTTCTTTAACCCATTGTGCTTGTTTTATATGAGTATAATCTGGTTCATGAGCTATCTTCTCTTCCATTTAATCAAACCTTGTTTGATTGCATTCCTAGAAGGCCTTGTGATATTTGATATCTCTAGACAGTCTTAAACACACAGTCCAGCCCCTAGATATTCATCTTGATCCAAAAACTACATCAATTATTAAGAAAATATTTCCCAAAAAGAGTTAGTTACCAGGCATCTCCGACTTACAGCCTAGGAGAGTTTCCTGGAGTGATAACAAATTGGCGTCGTTGCCGAGGAGAGGAGATCGAAGCTCAGCTTCTCTGGGACATGACATAGATCTAGTTCTTGATGATAGACAAGAAGTAGACACTATCAGGTTGTACATTTTCTATCTGGCGACTCCATTGAAACGAAGTGGCTCCAAAAAGAGCTCACACCAGGGTGAACCAAGAAGGCCCATTGACAACACCAGTTTCTTATCCCGAGAAGATCATCAGTAAGGGCAAAGCTTTTCAAAGATAGGCTTCCGGATCTACAAGGGCAGTCGATTCAGGTATTCAAACTGATACTCATCCTTCCATATCTAAAAATCCTTTGGTTGAATCCCCTGCTAAAACTCAAAATTCTCAGGAAATTGAAAATTCATCTCAAGTTTCTAAGGTAGAAGAACCTTCATTTTCTTCTAATATTACTGATTATGTTCTTGAGATTGACATTTTATCCCATCCAAAAGAAGTGAATATAAAATCCTCCAAACAGAAAGAAAATTCTTCTTCATCTTCTTTTGATTCATCACCCATCAAACCTTCGAAAGGTGTCTTATACACTCACACCAATCTGCCTGTTCTTGAAGAAATTCCCCATGATCTGTACTCTAATGGTGAAAAGAATTTAGCGTTGTTGCTTGGTCAATTTTCTAAAGCCTCTTATTTCTCACCGATTTCTGAACCTTCTGCTCAAGACGAAGTAAGACAACCATTATATTCTAACTCAGGAAGCTCATCTCCTCCATCATCTCCTACAAGTTCCTCGTCTGTATAAATCACCAAGACTTCCATGGCTGCCCCTTTGACTAGGATGGAACAGATCTTGGCAAACAGATATGCCCCACTTGTATTTCCAAATCCCTTGTCTGTCATGTCAACAGGTTACTATCATAAATATATGCCAAAGTTTACAGGAGCATGGGAGTATACTGCTGAAGAACACATTGAATCTTTTTATGGTTATGCAGAAAACATTAATATTTCAGAAGAAGAAGTGTGGACTAGAGTTTTTGTTCAGAGTTTGGATGGCCAAGACCAAAAGTGGTTCAAAGAGCTACCAGCAAATTCGATCACTAGCATTGAACAATTAGATGAGGTATTCTTGAAGCATTGGGGAGAAAGAAGAGATCTGTTATACTACATTTATGAGTTTGGAAATTTGAAGAGGGATGATGGAGAGTCGGTCTCGGACTTCATCAAGAGATTTAATAAAATGTTTGGTAAGATCCCTATAGATATTAAACCAAGCAATGCATCGGAAAAGATCACATTCTCTGCTGCCTTTGATTCAGAGTTTTGTCTTATCCTTAGAGAAAGACGATCAGCCACGCTTGCTTTAATGCAAGATGTCGCCCTCAAGGTTGAGTCTAACATTACAACATCTCAGAAGCTTAATGGAAGGGCTGAGAGGAAGAAGTTTGTTGTTGAGTCCTCTTCTTCTTCTAGAAGTAAAATGGAAAAGATGGCGAAGATGTTAGACAATCTGACGTCTGAAATGTCAAATTTAAAGGTTCAAAATCAGCAACTAGCAAGGGCAAAAGAGCCAAATGCTTTTGCCTCCAGAAATCCAAATGCTTTTCCTTACAGAAGGAATAATCCACAAGTTCATATCCTTCAAAGAGATAGAAATCTAGTTGATGATCAGAGGGTCAGACCACCTTTTCAAAATGCAGTATTAGATGAAGAGCAACAACCATCTCACGATGAAATCGAAGATGCAGACGAGATAAATTGTTTTGGTGATGAAAATGATTCTTCATTTTTGACACAGGTAGACTATGAAGAAGCCATGATGGATCATCAAATTCAAGAGGCAGGTGTTGAAGGAGCTGTCTACTTGACAGATGATCAGAAAGGTTACAACTTAAGGTCCAAGAAGAATGCTGCTCCAAAAACACCCATTACTGCTCCTGTGGAGAACAAGGAAGATTCTGCTCCTGTGAAGAGTAAAGAGGTTGCTGCCAAGCAGCCTCCCGCTCCTGAAAAATAGACCCCCCTTCCAGCAAAACAACTGAAGAAACAAACTCAGCCCCCAACCAAGGAGAAAGTCAGTCTCAAAGCTCCTTCCCATGAGGTAAAGGTTTCAAACAAGCCATCTTCCTCTTTCAATTTTGAATCAGAAATTCAAAAGGTTAAGATACCAATGCCTTTAACTGAGCTCATGAAGAATGAAATCTTTAGATCAGCCATCCTGAAGTCTCTTGAGTCAAAAACCTCTCCATCGGATGATTTCGTTAATCGACAAGATGATCAGCCTAAAGTGACCATAGGGCCTATGATAGAAGACCGAGACGATTCTTGTCCACCATTTTACATATCCTTAAATGTCCATGACAAAATCCTTCACAATTGGTTGCTTGATTCTGGGGCATCACATAATCTTATGCCAAAGGCGGTGATGGATGAGCTTGGTCTCGAAGTCACCAAACCATATCAATATATTTTCTCCTTTGATTCTAGAAAAGTCAGATGTCTCGGTCTCATCAAAGACATGGTCATTAACCTTGCTCAATTGCCAATGAGAAGCATGGTTATGGACGTGGTGGTTGTTGATATTCCACCTAAGTTTGGGCTTCTTTTGTCTCGTTCATGGGGAAAAATATTAGGAGGTACATTGCAGATGTATCTGTCATATGCTACGATTTCGGTGTTTGGGGGGGAGCTGAAAAGACTTTACAGGGAAAACCAGCTTGCTTACATCATCAGCGATGAAAAGAATTCTGTCAATCACCCTATCTATGCTATGGATATAGATTTTGGTTCATGCATCCTTCAGATTGATGATGGTCAATTAACTCCTATGCAGCTAGTGAAGCCTATGGAGTAGCAGTCTAAAAGTGAAGACATTTCAGTCTGGACTATGTACTTTGATGGGGCCAGCACTAAGGATTCAGCAGGTGTTGGAGTAGTCCTGATCTCTCCCTCAAAGGAGACCATATCTTTGTCTTTCAAGCTTGACTTCAGAGCTACTAACAACATAGCAGAGTATGAGGCTCTGCTATTGGGATTAAGTTCAGCCAAAGAGATGGGGATAAAAGGTTTGAAGGTTTTTGGAGATGCAGACCTCATTATTCAACAGGTAAACAACACCTTTCAAGATAAGCATGTCATATTGAAGGCTTACAGGGACGAGGTATGGAAAGTGCGTGATTCTTTTTCTGTTTTTGAAATTTCATATATACCAAGAGATATGAATCAGCTCGCTGATTCTCTTGCTGTTTCAGCCAACACATTCATTCCTCCCATGCCCCCTAAGCTCAGTTATGAGGTTCAAGTAAAATACCGACCATCCTTACCTGACAATATCAAATATTGGAAAGTTTTTGAAGATGATGATGAACTCAACAGATTTCTCCAAGTGGTGGACGAATTTTCTGATTTTCATATTGATCAGCAGAATCTAAATGAAGAAGAATCACAGAAACCGGAGCTAAGGAAAAAATTGGGTCAGCATGATATTGTTCAGCTACCCAACAATTATATACCTCGAGGTTTGGTGCCCTTAGAAAGGCTCTTTGATCATGATGATGTTCCTTACAAGCCAGAGAAAAAGGAGAAAGATCTAGTTGTTCATGAGCATAACATAGGAGGTAAAAGCCAACCCAAATTTATAAATTTGTCTTCTGAATTGACTGCTGAACAAAAATCCAAATACTGTAGTGTTTTGAAGGAGTTTTCTGATGTTTTTTCTTGGAAATATAGCGACCTAAAGACCTATGACCCTGATATTATTCAGCATAAGATACCTCTTGAAAAAGACACTATTCCGTTCAAGCAAAAGCTCAGGACTATCATTCCTCTTCTGTTGCCTGTGATCGAGAGAGAAATTAAATAACTCCTCGATGCCAAGATCATAATTCCCTTGAGATACTCCAAATGGATTGCCAATCTGGTGATCGTAAGGAAGAAGAATGGTGAGGTCAGATTGTGTGTAGATTTCAGAAACCTAAACAAATGCTCTAAGAAGGACAATTATCCCCTCCCTAAGATGGAACACTTGTTGCAGAGGATTTCAGGGGCCAAGGTCATGTCTTTCCTTGATGGCTTTTCCGGTTACAATCATATTTCTGTCCACTCTAATGACCAGGAGAAGACAACATTTACCACTCCTTGGGGTACCTTTATGTACGCCAAGATGCCATTTGGGATAATGAATGCTGGGGCCACATTCCAAAGGGCCATGGACATAGCCTTCGTGGGAGAAAAGGACAAGTTTTTCCTCATATACCTTGATGATATCACAGTGTATTCCAGTAGCCATGAGGAGCATCTGAAACATTTGAGAAGAGTATTCTTAAAATGCAGGCAGTTCGGGATCTCATTGAATCCCAAGAAATCCCAGTTTGCTCTAAGGAAGGGTAATCTCTTAGGCCACATCGTCTCAGCAGAAGGTGTAATGATTGATCCAGTATGAGTGGAGGCAATTCAAAAGCTATCCTTGCCAAGGTCCAAACAGGACATTCAATCACTGCTCAGTAAGATAAATTTTGTTAGAAGGTTTGTGCCGAATTTTGTTGAATTAATTAAACACATAACATTCATGCTGAAAAAAGGGTCTGAGATAAAATGGATAGACAATGCGAGAAACTCTTTCCAGTACATCAAGCAAGCGATCATCGAATCTTCGATTCTGATCAGCCTAGATTATAGTAAGACCTTCTATGTCTTTTCCTTTGCCTCCTATGACATAGTGGCAGCAGTCCTGCTACAGAAAGACGAGGACAACTTTGATCATCTCGTGGATTTATTCAGCAAAAAACTTAGGGATGTTGAACTAAGGTATGACCCTATCGAGAAACAAGCTTACGCTCTCATAAAATATTTAAAATCCTTCAGAATTTATATTCTTCACTCAAAGGTCATCGCATATGTTCCTTCATCTTCTGTAAAAGATGTTTTGACTCAGTCAAATATTGATGGAAAGAGGGTGAGATGGATTGCAAAGATGATTGAGTTCAATATTGAAATAAATCCCACCAAACTGGTAAAAGGACGGGGCCTTGCAAATCTTTTAACGGAGGAAAATCATAAGCTGCTGGATATTAATTTCATAGGAGAAAGTTCAGAAAATTTACAGACAGAGTTGGTAGCGGAAGGGCAGCATGACAGTCAGCAAGTGGCAGAGCACTTGTCTTCCTGTGAATGGTATTCTGGCATTATACATTTCCTGCAAAATTTTGAAGTTCCTCCTGAACTAAGTTTGACTCAAGCTCGAGCTCTCAAGCTCAGAGCTATCAAATTCTGCATTTATAATAATATGTTATATTGGAGAGACCCTGCTGGTTTTCTTCTCAAGTGTTTAGATAAAGAAGAGTCTGTCGAAGTGACACATCAGTTTCATTCAGTCGTTTGCGATGATCATCATTACTGGAAGACTACTGCCCATAAGATCTTGAGGGATGGATATTATTGGCCTTTCCTCTTCTCAGATGTGTGTGCATTCGTCAAATCTTGCGACAAATGCCAAAGATTTATCGGTAAGGAACAGCTAAAATATTTACCCCTGAGACCTATAGTGGTGAATGGCCCTTTTCAGCAGTGGGGTTTAGATTTTATAGGTGAGATAAATCCTTCATCCAATGGTCAGCACAAGTGGATTCTGGTAGCCCCGGATTATTTCACAATGTGGATAGAGGTGATCCCCACCCAGAATGCTACACACCAGGTAGTCATGAAGTTTCTCTATGAAAATATTTTGAGCAGATTTGGTTGTCCCAAGAGGCTGGTGGCAGATAATGCAGCAGCATTTAAAGAAGAAGCATTGGTAGACATGTGTGAATGAATGGGAATCCATCTTGTACACTCGACTCCCTACTATCCTCAAGGTAATGGCTTGGTTGAATCGTCAAATAAAATCTTGATCAAAATCATAAGAAAATTGTTAGAGGAAAATAAAAAGAATTGGGATTCCAAACTGAAATTTGCTTTGTGGGCAGACAGAGTAACTATTAAAAAATCCATAGGAACTTCCCCATTCAAGATGGTTTATGGGACTAATGCGATTTTTCCTGTTCAGTTAGTTTTGCCTGTGGCTAAGTTCTTTCAGGAAGAGCAGACTGAGCCAAATGACATGGTAAGAAGGATGCTTGATTGGTGGAACTGCAACAAGTCCGTGAACAGTTAGTGGACAGATCAGAAGCTCATCAGATGAAGATCAAAAAGACTTTTGACAGAAAGGCGAAGGTGGACAGTTTTCAGATTGGTGATTAGGTTCTAAAGTGGGATGCTCTTAGACAAGAAAAAGGAAAGCATAACAAGTTCGATTCCTTGTGGACGGGACCTTTTATGATTACTCAGGTGCAAAACAACAACACTTTCATTCTGCAGAATCTGGAAGGTGAAGAAATGTTCAGTGGTCCGGTAAACGGGCGATTTCTAAAACTCTATTTCGTCTAAGGCTATGAAGCCTAGACATTGTAATGTTAGTCTTAGTTTTTATTTTTGAATAACTCCATGCCCAATGGAAACACTAGCAGATAGTTTAGTTTTTTAGGTTATTTTTCAGGAAAGGCATTGATTCTATGATTCTTGAAACCTCACAGGGAGGTGTTCATCCCCAATAGCAGCCAGTGTTATCTCCTCAAATAAATTGGTAGATTTATTTGCTTTTAGGTGATAGGTGGTGATCTTAATTTAATTTTGAGCTTTTATAGCTGCAAAACTTGAGTTTTGGTTTTTGTCTTAGAAAATAATATCACCCATAAAAGTCTCTTTTCAAATTTCCAAACTCACTTTCAACAGCTAACGTGTGTCCAAAACATGAGTGTTAGTTGTAGAAAGTGACGACTTTTAGCAGCTAAGGTGTTTCTCACAAGGTCGTGCGCTATGGAAAGTATCGAATTCCAAAGTATCCAAAGAAGCAGGGTCGCGAGTCGTGCATTGTTGAAAGTGAAGACTTTCCGCAGCTATGGAGCGACTTTTACAAGGTTGTACGCTGGTGAAAGTGAAAACTTTCTGCAGCTAAGGAGCAGTTCTTAAAAGGTCACATGTTGAGGAAAGTGAAGACTTTCAACAGCTAACAGGGGTTTTCCACAGGGTCATGCGCTGGTGAAAACGGCAAGTATGAACAGCTAACAAGGGCGTTTTCCACAGGCCGTTGGCTGAAGAAAGCAGGAATCACGTGCGTGATATCCATGTCTAAAGGCAAATGATGATATGATCATCTCACGTCAGGAAAATCCAAATCATGCACTGATGAAAGTGGGTAATGATGGAAACTCAATTCTGCACGTCAAAATAGGATCGTGGTGCGAATCCGGCTCAGAAACTCATGCTCTGCAATCATGGAATCAGGGATGGCCAGTTCAAATTCAGTGGTACAGGTACAGAGGATGTATTGTCGGCCTGATAACATCAAATCAAATCGTTGTTTCCATATCACACCCTATTCGCGGAGGTATGTCAAAGTTTCAAATATCTTAAAACAGAGCCGACTCCCGAAGTACTTTCAACAACGCGGAACGTCGGCTCGACCAACAGTTACAGGGGTTACAAATTGTCGGGATCTTCAAGTTATATAGAATGGTGAGGAAGCGCAGCGGTGCTCTACTCAAGAGAGAGCTGGATAACCTGTCCTTTGTACAGACACACCCCGAAGTCCAGAGACATTTTTCAAACGCAGGGTGTATTGAATTCGTTGAAAGATTGCAAATTGGTTGCCACCAGTCTACGGCAGAAGATTTTGCCAAGACTTTCGATGGGAACAAAGCTCATGTTGGGTCCATGGAAATTAGAGTGGATGAAGCTGCTATTTCTACAGCAACAAGCCTACCAAGAACTGGTCAGAGATGGTTTAAAACCACTGCTCCCAAAAATCTGGATTTCAGAGCTTATTTGAAAGAGGGATACAAGCACAAGGCATGGAAAAAGGGTATGCTGGTTTCCTATCTAGAAGAAGAATGGCAGGAGTTGTTCAAAGGCATTCAATTGTACATTACTTCAGAGGGAAGATATGATAAAGTTATGATGTATCACATCAAACTCCTGGACCATTTCACAGGCAAGACTCCCATTAATTTACCTTTTTTCCTACATAAAATTTTGACTAAGGTTTGCAATAAGATTAGGGCTCAACCCTTGAGCATAAAAAGTACTCTATGCCACTTCGGCCTCATAAAATTAATCATCCTGGAGGAATTGAAACAGCAGGGAAGGAGTTGGGATCATTTTTTATTCTGGGAAGGTTTTGAAACACAGACCCAGTTAGCAAATGAACCAGGGAAAGATTCAAAGAAACAGTCTTCTCCTCAAAGTAGTTCAAGAAAAAGAAGGACCTTGCCAGGACCTCCAGAAGACATAATTTCTGGAGTGAAGCCCCGCAGGTCGAAGAAAAGGTTAAACTTTGAGCAGACCACAGAGCAAATCACAGTGCGTCCTACAGAGCAGAGTACAGGGAAGAATATACTAAACTTGCCCTATTCAGATTCAGAATCAGAGCAGCAAGATCAATGCCCTGTCACTGCGAATCCTGAGCAGACAACTGAGTGTGCACAAAACTATGAGACCTTCACTCATACAGAAGAGGGAGAAACATCAAAAATCTCCAAATCAAAGAAGTCTCAGAAGATTAAGCATCTCAAGGAGGTAATTTCCCAGCAAGAGGTTTTGGAAAGGGTAATTAAAGAAAGGTATAAGAAGTTGTTTGAGAACTTCGAAAAAACCAATACTGCATTTGAGAGATTGGCTAAGGAAAGTGTTAAAGAGAAGAAAAGAAAGAAAAAACTCACCAAAGATTACAATAGCCTGTGGTGGCTTGCCAATCATCTTAAAAGGCAGATAAGAAGGTTAAAACAAAAACAGAGGCAAAAATCTCATCCAGATCTGAAGGTTCTCGCTCAAGTTGTCGTTAATATGCATGGTGAGAAATCGGAAACACACTAAATTTTGATGAAATCGAAATTTTGGAGGTGAAAACTCATTTTGAGCGCAATCGGGGCTTTCACCAGCGCAAAGCTATATTTTATGACCCGTTAGCTGTGGAAAGTGACGGCTTTCAATAGCTAACCCACGAAAAATTAAACGAGTTAGTTGTTGAAAGCTAGAAAAGTAATTTTTGAAGCCAAGGACATGACAGTTCATTCCAAACAGGTTTTGAAGGAGCTCCAGTGTATCAATGGACTATCAGATCGCATGCAAAGGGTTCAGCATCAGAGGTTCGAGAGAATTTTGGTAACACATGCAAAACCTTTTCCTAAAAAATCGACCATGAACGTTGGGAGATCCAACTGTCAAGACAGGTGTCCTGCTATTCTTCACCACATTGCAGATACCGAGAGCTGAAGGATGCAGATGGCGAATTTTGGAGTTGGAAGATAGTTCGAGTTCCAAGTTTAGTGGTTAAAACTTTATTTTCAAGTTATTTAGATAGAATTGAATTATTTTTATTAAATACAGATCCATGTTTTTAGGATCTGTGAAACTACTTGTAAGAGGCTATAAATACCTATTTTTGATATGAGACTAGGGTTCGATTTTGGGTTCTACATGCTGCTACTGTAATCAAGAGACTTATTCTTAATATATGAAACATTGCAAGCTTCCTTCAATTGTGTTGTCAGACTTTTTCTTTTTTGTTCTCTGATATCTTATGAGTGAATGATTTCCTTATTGGAGCTTATTCAATTTACATGTGACTGTCATCTCACTAGTTGATTGATTAAGTTAAGAATCATAAGTTATTTCCTTAGTTCTTTAACCCATTGTGCTTGTTTTATATGAGTATAATCTGGTTCATGATCTATCTTCTCTTCCATTTAATCAAACCTTGTCTGATTGCATTCCTAGAAGGCCTTGTGATATTTGATATCTCTAGACAGTCTTAAACACACAGTCCAGCCCCTAGATATTCATCTTGATCCAAAAACCACATCAATTATTAAGAAAATATTTCGCAAAAAGAGTTAGTTACCAGGCATCTCTGACTTACAGCCTAGGAGAGTTTCCTGGAGTGATAACACTTTCTTCAAGTGATCATCAACATTATATAGCATATGGACAGTAAAAGTAAAAAGCATCAGTCACACACAAGGTATACAAAGAGATAGATTTTCACGAGGAAACCCATAAAGGGAGAAAACCTCTTCTTCTTCGAAATGATAGGCAGTCTTTTAAGTTTTGTACATCATCTTTAATTGACCACCAACTCAATGTGAGGCTGCTACCTCTGTTTTACAAGCTGCAACTTGTTTGAGAGCACCAACTCTCTGGTTTCTCTAGCACCCACTAGAAGGAAGCACCAACTCCCTAAATATTCCAACACCAACTGGATGGAAGCACCAA
>ML789792.1:73805-85992 GCA_009831015.1 Picea engelmannii
AAGTTGCTGCTAAACGATGGAAGGATTAGAACTCTTCCTGGGGTTCTACACATTCCAAAACTATCCAGGAGCCTCATATCTGTAAGCAAGTTGGGTGATGCAGGAGTGAAAACTGTATTTGAAAAGGACACTTGCAAGATGGTACGAGGAGCAATGATGTTGATGGTGTTGGGCGGTTTTTGCTATTTTTAGCGGATTTTGCTATTTTTAGCTGATTTGTAAATTAATCCCGGATTAAGGGATTAGGGTTTTGGTATCTACGAAATACCTAAAAACATTGTATATATTGTATGGCGAATGGTGAAATTTGAGATAATGAAAATAAGAAAGGTTTTCCCGGTTGAGGGTTTCCGGTAAAAATCTATGTGTAATCTGTGTATGAGCCATTGATTAATTTATGTATTGCTTAAGAATCTATATGCATTGCTTTACTTCGCAGGTTTAAAACTTACAATAATCGTGGGTATACCCTCCAAGGAGCCCGAGTGAGTTTGATCAACGTCAATTCCAGGTACCGTGAAGACTTTCCCCTCCACAGCCACCTTGGGTAAGAACCTAGAGAGATTGGCCACTAAGGTCACCACAAACAATATTACAGCCTGGGGGAACAGTCGTCAGTCCGATCCACATGCAAGGGCAGGGTATCTAGCCCGAAATCAACTCAAAAGGCTTCCACTCATAATTTTGGCTATACCTCGGAGTGACCCCCATAATACGTGCAATCTCTACAACGATGTCAACAAAGCAGGGTTAGTAACTCTGCCAACACCAATGCAACCTAGTGCTTGACCCTTGTGTTAGAAGGGCTTCCCAGGAAAATATGTTGCAAATGGATTTTAACACTCCCTAACTCACGATGCTATTGTGTGTTTTGAGATTTTGGAGAGTGTATCTCTCTTCCTACTCCAAAGCACTAGCCTAGCTAAATGTTGGTGTATAAGAGCCCTAGAAAAGAGTTACTAGATAAATTTTAAAATTACGCAATGTTTGTAAAGGTTGTTGTTTACTCAAAGGTAATAGAAGTGAAACTCGTGTTGTATGACTCTGACCCAAATAATGCAAGGATGATAATGAAATATAAAAATTTTCATTCCATGAATCCTATTTATGGGAAAGAGAGAAAATATTCCAAATCAAACCGGTACTACAATGCAATGCACAATTTCCTTTCAAATGTCAATTCAAACAATCATCCATAAAAGGACTATTCTCTATGTGTCTTTTTCAAATATTTCAACAAACTCTAAAATTTGATTTTTCAATGTTTTCTAAAAGACAAAAACAATGTTTTTGAAAGAAAATATTATTGTTCACTTTCCAAAAATAATTCTCACTATATCACTGAGAAAGCATAAAAATCAAATCATAAAGAAACAACCAGTAACAACCCAATCAGCTCTTTCAAGGAAAGCAAAAACAAAAAGAAAACCAATTAGTCTTCTCAATGCAAATGAAAATGTTCTTTCAAACCATCAAGCAAATGAGAAACACCAATCACTTAACTCTCAACCAATCCTTGGTTCTCAACCAATCAGACACACTCAGCTCTTGAAGTCAGAGAGAATGAATTTGCCAATAAGAGTCAAGAAACGAAAGTCAAGCTACAAAGGACAAGAAAAACCTTAATACCCTAAAACTATTCAAGCATGCAAACGAAAGAAAGAAACATATCAATCAAAAGTCCAAGAAGCCAATAAGATATATTTCAACTGATCTGGGCAGTCAAAAAGACAAAAACTCAATTTCAAAAATTTTGAAAAGACCGTTCGCAGGCAAGCAATGTAACACAATGCGAGAACCTATGATTCTCGCAGACAACCTTTGAGCAAGGTGCGAACACCTCACACTGAACCCTATGAGAAGGGTGCGAACCTGACCAGTTCTCGTAGGCTACAGTTAAACACAGTGCGAGAACTCCTGAAGATGACAAAAATTTTGAAAATGAAAGCTAAATTGACAAAGGCTTCTAGACCCAAAAGGTCTCTCAAGATATCCTGGGGACTCAAAGACTGACAAGACAAAAGAAAAATGAAACTGGAGCAAATGGCCACAGAAAATACAAAAAGCCACCAAAAAATGGGATTTATCCCCAGTGGAGTCACCAATTTTGTTTCAGGATTAATCCGTAAGTGCGAACACGAACCGATCTCCCTAGATCCACCTGGATCTAGAACAAAACAGGACAGAATAATACTCTTTCCCTAGATTTAGACTATTGAATGAACTAGGAGGCAAGAATCATGAACATACCTGATGATCGCTTCCTTGGGTCTCTGTTGTTCCAAGCTTCGCTCCAATTCTCTTGTGTCGTCAAGACCAGGACAGCTCAAACCAATTGAAGTGAAAACAACTTAATATATTCAACAGTTAATCTATGCATATGATAAATGAGTTATGCAATAAAGTGACATTAGCTTTATGGGAAAGGGACATATTACTGTATTAAATTGATAGAAAGCAAGAATTACAACCTGAGCCTTGATGTTGTAAGTCTCCTTTCGATGGCTCCTAGATCTGACACACACACTTGCTCATGCATGAAGAAGATCAACCACTTTTGATAACCTTGCTGGTGTCTCTAGCTGTTGTAGCATCAATCCTTCATACAATCTTGCACTAATTATCTAATAAATCTCTTGCTAGTTTGCTGCTTAACCCTTTCCATGAGCATTCCCCTCAATTTATAAGAGAGAATGGATTAGTTACTAGGATAGGAATGATCCCAAGATATCAGGAAAACCAATACTTAGATAACCATTCGAATGCCAACTCATCATTCTAGAAGATTCCCTTCTAGAAGGTTCAAGAATTTATCTTTTTCCTTCCTTTAGAAAATGTTCGCACCCTGATAGTTAGGTACAGTGCGAACTTCTCGCACTCCAGCTTAATGCAGCCTGTGAGAATCATGCATTCTCGCAGGCAAATATATAGGTAGCCTGTGAACCTCCCTTAAAAATACGATTTCTGGAAAGAGACAAAGGTAACTTTTCTCAGGAAAGTGTCTTAGTGAAGAGCCTGATTTCTCCATCATCATTACATCATCATGACAACCAAATTTATGGATAACAGAACAACCAACCATACACAGTCTGACTCATTTTATTTTATACACAACTACACGATGGTTCAACTTCCCAACTCCTTAGGCAAAAGAAAGACAACTGTCCGAGCAACTGAAACACCAACTGAAACGCTAACTGATTTGCAATCATGAGTTCGTTTCACTAACAGATTCGTAACTGAGGGGTTAACTGTGAGAGAGAAAAATAACCTTCCGATCATATTCCAATTTATCTGCACCATTGGATGAACTTTATTAAACTTGCCTTTAAAACGGGTTTCGGAATTTCGGCATTCCTGATGTTCAATGTTCTTGTCACTTACAAATCCCAATCCTTGAAATTCCGTAAAGAAGTCGAATCAACGATCCAGATCATATCTTGATCTGACGGTTCAGATTACATTGTGATTTCACACATCATGATATCGGGATTCCTAATGTCAATAATCTTTGACATGTCCAACTCTCGATCCCCGAAACTCCGACAAGGACTGGAATCAACGGTCCAGATTCAACCTTAATCTGACGGCTCAGATTACATCACGATTTCACATATCGCGATATTGGGATTCCTGATGTCAATAATCTTTGACATGTCCAACTCTCGATCCCTGAAACTCCGACAAGGGCTGGAATCAATGGTCCAGATTCAACCTTAATCTAACAGCTCAGATTACATCGTGATTTCACATATCGTGATATCGGGATTCCTGATGTCAATAATATTTGACATGTCCAACTCTCGATCCCCGAAACTTCGACATGGTGTACGTCTGCTGACGTCACATGTGTTAAATAACTGCCACGTGTCACCCTGATTCATGACTTACATGTGCTTGGCATGTTGAATAAGTCTGACACTTGTCATTACCTGGTTGTGCCACGTGTTCCTAGCTGACGTGGTTGCTGACGTGAGTCGGATCGACGGTTCAGATGTGATCTTGATTTGACAGCTCATATTACGTCGCGATTTTACATATCGCGAAATCAGGATTCCTGTTGCATTCTTTCTTTAACATCTCCAACACGCGATCCTCGAAACTCCGACAGGAAGTCGGATCAACGGTCCACATAACCCCCTGAGATGGACGGTCCTCCTGCTTTCGGGATTTGTGAGCCCTCTACTCCTTGCACTTTTAAAGATCGTACAGGTTTTCCTCAATCCAACGGTGGTCGGACCCTGCACTCAGATCTAACGCCTGAGATCTATCCTCCTCTTCAGCGCGCTCTTCTTGTCTTTATTCATATCTGACGGCCCTCATGCTATCGGGAATTTTGGATGGGATCTAACGATTAGAAATGCTTCTCGGGCCTTCGATCATCTTGTCAATGTTGTGTTTCCTTCGATCATTCGATCTTCCTGGACTTATCTTCTATTTTCCTGTTGATCATCACTACAACCATCATCACTTTTGTACTTTCCATCAATGACAAGCATTCGTTGTTTGTTAAATATTTGCCATTTGTTGTCTGTTAAATATTTTCCAACAAGATCCGTGATCTTAGCTCTGCCTGGGCGCTCCATGTTTGACCAGCCTATTGAAGTCCAATAGTGGTCCAAACCTGAGCAAGGTTTCCTCGAAAATTGGTCGAGGATGTTACACATTATTTTGGTCACTCTGGTGATGTCTCTACAGTTATGTGTTCATGCTCACATAAGGACTTTTTGCCTGAGAAAAGTGATTGTTGTCTTCTTCCACAAAACATATTTTTAATATGAGTTCATAGGCTTACTATTTTGTAGGGTGCGAGAATATTGATTCTCACAAGCAACCCTATACCTAGCTTGTGAGGTGTTCACAGTCTACTCTATAGGTAGGGTGCGAACCTATTTTGAAGCTTAAAAGAAAGAGGAAGTTACGAAGGTTCTAGAAGAGTATATTCTAGAAAATGAATTGTCATTCACATGGTTGGCATCCTACTAACTTCTCAGATTTAGTAGGATCATCCTCATCCCTTTAACCATCTCTCCTTCTCCTATATAATGAAGAGTTTCTCAAGGAAGAGGTTAAACAAGATTGAATGGAGAATTGATGAAAGAATTGTGTGAAGAACCCTGTTTGGATTGAAGCTTGAAGACTCTATTTGTCTATCAAGTTGTACTGGATCTTCTTCATGCAAGTGTAGAGAAAGTATGTGTGTTGGAACCAAGGACCACTGAAAGGAATATTGCGACATCAAGACGATCTTGTTGTATCTTCTACTTTTATTTAATATAATACAACGACATGTCCCTTTCCCATAAAATCACTCTTATTTTATTGCATAACTCTTTGATCATATGCATAGGTTGACATTGAATATACTTTTCTATCTTCACTTTGGTTGGTTTGTGTTGTCTTGGACCTGATCTCACAAGAGCACCAGAGTTGAGTAGGAACAAAAGAGACCTAAGGAAGCGATATAAAGGTATGTCACTCATTCCTTCTTGGTAGTAGATTCAATGACTACAACTTAGAGAAAGAGTCATGTCTTGTCCTGTTTTGTTCTAGATCCAGGTGGATCTAGGGAGATCTATTAGTGTTTGCATATACCGATTTATCCTGTAACAAAATTGGTGACTCCACTGGGGATACAACTCATTTTTGTTGTCTTTGAGTCTGTAGGAGACCCTTATAGACTCTCTGGACCTAGAAGTTCACTCAAAAATTTTGTCCCTTTTCCAAATTTTCATAATTTACAAACCTTCTCGCATTGTACCTCTTTGTAGCCCACGAGAACCTTTCATTTTTGCACCCCACTGTTCAGTCCAATGCAACATCCTCGCACTCTGCCAGTGCCCAAACTGCGAGAATGCCTTATTCTCGCACTGTACTCCACTACTAGGCTGTGAACCCATTTATAAAAGTTTTGGATCAGGTCTTCTTGTCTTTTTTGATGCCCAGATTTGTTTGTTCATCTGGGAAGAACTTCTTTTGCCAGTGTTTGACTGTTTCTTGACTTCAAATCTTTCGGTCAATTAGTTTTCAGAGATCGAAAACTCTTCTTAATATTTTTTTTTACTCCTCAACCTTTTACCAACGAGGGTATAATCTCAGATTCTGAGATCTTAGTGCTTGTTTGGTCAAAAGTCTTTGATCAGTTTAAAATTTGGGATTATTATTTCTTTAGGTTGCTTGCTGCTTAGAAAAGTTATTTGTCCGTATACATTTCAAGAAACTTTTCTTGTCGATTTTTTTTTTTATCTGTAGAAATTTCAATACAAATTAAGTATTTCCTGCAATTCTCCTGATCTAACAATTACACCACTGTTAAATATAGAATCACTTCTACTATTATTCTTGCAGAAAATTAAACCATGATCACAACCACAATCACAAAGTGAAATATCAAGAACACATAACACAGAATTTTTACCGGGAAAGCGTAAAGCTAAAAACCCCACTATCATATATTATGTATATCATGAATCATGAAACAATCTCATACAAAACTGTAATCCAAGAGTTCTTAGTATAATACAATCATCTCACACTATCATACACAAATAAGAAAATGCATGTGCCAATTCCTGTGTCCAGATAGCTTGCCTCCTCTGCACAATCTCTGCAATTCGAATTCTCGCACTGAATTACAAATTTCCTAGTTTGTGCATGCTCATAATCATATCCAATGCATGTGTGATCAAATCACAATTGATAGCCAAACTATCCCTTTCACCTGTTATCTCAACTGGGTCTCCACTAGATCTGACATACATGTAGTTAACCGTGGCGAATCTTCAGTTGCATGTGAGTTCACTAATTAACTGAACTCTCACTAGTGCAAGTTTAGTTACAACTAGTACAACTGATCTTAACCAACTTAACTACACTTATGATTATGTTACAAATCCAACTCACTCAGTTATGAATGAAATAATAGATTAATATTTATTGTCTAATTTATTTAAGGGAAAAGTAAATTAGACACATGTTTCTTGTTGACTATTCAACACTCCCTCTCAACAAGAAAGGGATTATCCTTCACCCCAATCCTGTCTCTATGATATTCGAATTTTCTCCTGGTGAGCGCCTTCGTCAGAATGTATACATCTTGATCTTCCATAGGAATGTATTGAAGCAACATGATCTTTTGCTGCACACAATCTCTGAGATGATGATACCAGATATCTATATGCTTAGATCTATCATGAAACACAGGATTAATCGAGAGTTTAATGCAACTCTGATTATCACAATAGATCACTGTCGAATCTAAATGAGAACCAAACAAACCAACCAAGATCTTCCTCATCCAGATAGCCTCACATGTAGCTTGGCTCGCTACCATGTATTCCTCTTCCGCTGAACTAAGTGCCACAGATCTTTGTTTCCTGCTGTAAAAATAAATAGTTGTAGATATGATACTAAAGATCCCCCCTGATGTGCTCTTTCTGTCCGTTGGGATGCTTGCCCAATCTACATTCGTGAAGCCATGCAACTTCACCTCATCAGTTTTTCTATACCATAATCCATACTCAAATGTGCCCTTCAGATATCTCAGGACATGCTTACCCGCCTTCCAAAAGAGTTTGGTAGGCTTAACCATCACTTGACTTAGCTGGTTAACCACATAGCAAATGTTCGGTCTCATATTCACTAAATACATTAGCGAACCCACTAACTGTAGATAGACAGTAGCATCCACTACCTCTCCAGAAGTAGCATCCTCTTTCCTCCAGTTTCCTGGAAGAGGAGTATCCATGGGTTTGCAGCGCTCCATGTGAAACTTACCCAGTATCTATCTTGCATACTTTCCTTGAGATACAAAAAGTTCACCATCTCGCTGCCATATTTCCAATCCAAGGAAATAATGAAGAAGGCCCAAATATTTCATCTCAAACTCCTTTTCAAGGTCCTCCTTCATGAGTGTATCAGCTGCTCATCACCAGTAAATATTAAATCATCAACATAAAGAACAATGATTAAAATCTTACCCTCCACCACAATTTGGTATAGGTTTGCATCTGCTTCACTTTTGGTGAAGCCCAATCTGGTGAAATAGCTGTCTATCCGAGTGTACCAAGCATGGGGTGCTTGCTTCAGCCCATATAGTTCTCTCTTGAGTCTGCACACATGCGACTCTTTGTCAAAGGTCTCAAAACCTTCTGGCTACTCAATGTACACTTCTTCCTCAATGATCCCGTTGAGGAACACAGTTTTTACATCCATCTGATGAATGCACCAGCCCATCTGCGTTGAGAGTGCAAGGATGAATCTTATGGAAGAGTACCTTGCGACAGGTGCAAAGGTCTCATCATAATCTATTCCCTCGATCTGTGAGAAGCCTCGAGCCACAAACCTAGCCTTGTATTTCTCCACACTCCCATCATCATCCTGCTTTACCTTGTAGATCCATCTCGAACCTACCACTGATTTATCAATCAGTATTGGGAAAATTTCCCATGCATTGTTTTTGACAATGGAGTCATACTCCTCTACCATAGCATCAACCCAAGTGTGGTCCTACACTTCTTCCTGAAAGGAAGATGGTTCAGTCACAATACATTTTCTCATGAGAGCCATGTATCCAGCAAATCGATCAGGAGACTATCTCTATCTGCGTTGTGAAGTAGGGTCTCCTACATTATGTGCAGCATCTAGTCTCAATCTATCATCTTTCGTGGTGCGCTTTCTACCATTTATGATGGATGGCTCTGCTTGAGTGGTTTCCTCCACTCCATGAACCTCCTCATGTGGCTGGTCCACATCTTGAGACTCATCTTTGAGAACCAGCAGTTCCTCTTCTACATGCAAGTCTAGCTCCCTCTCAAGCGACAACCGCATGGCTTTCCCCTCATTGAATTTTATATCTCGTCGCATAACAGTCATCTTACTGTTTGAAAAATACACACGATAATTATGGGGTGTTTCTGTGTACCCCACAAATATCCCAACTTCAACAGTCAGTTCCAGCTTCTTCCTGGCATCCTTGGTCACATGCACATAAATAGATGAGCCAAAAATTTTAAAATCAGAAACATCAGGTTTATTACCAGTAAAATATTCTTCAGGTGTACTCACGCCAAGTACTCTATGAGGACAACGGTTCTACACATAAACCACAGTATTGCATGCTTCTTCCCACAAATGCATTGGTAGGCCCTGATCATGCAACATCGCTCGTGCTGCACCCATGATCATTCTATTCTTTCTCTCTGCGACCCCATTTTGTTGTGGGTTATGAGGCGCTATGAGTTGTCTTTTAATTCCTTCTCTACTGCAGAAGTCTTTGAATTCGTTAAAGATGTATTATCCACCATTATCAGTCCTTAGAGCCTTCACTTGCTTCCCCGACTCTTTCTCCACCAATGCTTTAAACTCACAGAACCTTGAGAATGTTTGATCCTTCTTCTGCATGAAGAATATCCAGCATTTACGAGAAAATTCATCAACAAAAATAACATAATACCTATGTTTTTTTGTTGAAGAAACCGAGAATGGTCCACACACATCCATGTGAATTCTCTCCAGGATCACCGAAGCACAGATCTCCTTTTCATGAAAGGTGGACTTTACATACTTCCCCAGGTTGCACCCCTTGCACTAATCTAACTGAGCAAGTGTTCCCATTGGAAGTCCAGTAGATATTTGTTGCATGATCTTCAAGGCTCCATGATGAATATGGCCCAATCTCATGTGCTATAATTCGCCCTCATCTCCGCTCATCACTTTTTCTGCCTTGCCTATCATGGAATTGCAGCCATCTACCTCTAGCATGTAGAGATTCTTAACTCGAATCCCTATATTCTTGACTTGACCTGTTGCTTTATGTCGCAGGTAGGATTTACCACTGCTAAAAACAACATCATAGCCTCTGTCCTTCAACATTGCGACTGAGACCAAGTTTTTCTTCAGACCTGGAACATGCATAACATTTTTCAATTGAAATGGTTTATCTGACTCCCTCTGAAAGGTAATGGCACCAATACCAGTTGCACTATATCATCCATCATCGCCCATCTCTATATTCATTCTAATATATTTCTCCTCCAAGTCAATGAAATAATCTTTATCTCTCGTCATGTGGAAGGAAGCGCCACTATCCAAATACCACACTGATCCCGATGCACTTGAATCCATGCATGTGACCAAAGATAAATCAAGCACAAATTGTGAGACAAGAGCCTCACCAGTTGCAGATCCAACAACTGTCTTGTTCTTCTTCTTCTGTGCACAGTTAGTAGCGAGATGCCCATGTTCGTGATAGTGAAAACACTTCACTTTGGACAAATCCAGCTTCTTGACTTTAGACTCAGATTTTGGATGTTCAAAGCACAATCCTCTTCATCATCACGCTTTGATGAATATCCATCTCTGGTGTTCCACCTGAACTCCTCTTGCACTAGATCCGACCATAATCATTCCCAATCCAGCAATTTTTCCCTTCCATTGACAGAGTCTTGATAACTGTGCCAACTCTTCGGAAGCCCTAAGAGTGCCAAGCTCACCAAATCATCAACAACGACTGTTATTCCCACACTTCCAAGCTCATCCCAACATTGGACAAACTTCGTGAGATATTTTGGAATGGTGTCGCCTTTCTCCATTTTGATCTTCCTGAGTTTATCTTTGAGCACCAATTTCCTATAGTCGCTACTGTTTTGAAACAGATCTGTCAAAACCTTCCACATTGCATCTGGTGTCGTTTTCCCATGGAGACTTGAGACAATGTGGTCTTGTACTCCCTCCAACAGAATCCTCCTCACCTTCGCCACTTTCTTTTGCTATGCATCAAGATTTGCAGTATCTGTCGCATCCGGCTTAGGAACATCATTGTCAATGTAACCCTTCAAGCCATTATCTTCGAGTACTGCTTCCATCCTGTCCTTCCAAGAAATGTAGTTCGAGATGCCCTCGAGTGCATACTCCAACCTCAAGCCATTGAAAGACATTTTCGATCTTGAATCAAGTGTCGCACCAAGAAAATCTTGCAAATTTGAATGTTATGCAACCACAAAACTCAACTGATGCCTTTCCTCTTGCCCTGGGAGGTTCGCACCCCACATGAGAGCAGCTTGAGGGAATTTCGCACCCTGCCTGTGTATAGCCTACGAATTTGCCTGGGAAGTTTGCACCCTGCTTCACTATAGGGTGAGGGGAGTTCGCACCCTGCCTGTGTATAGCCTGCAAACTTTCCTGGGAAGTTCGCACCCTGCTTCACTGTAGGGTGAGGGGAGTTCAAACATCTCCCTTAAGAAGTCTGCGAGAATCACCTTGAAGTTCGCACCTCTCCTTTGTCTAGGGTGCCATAATTTCTTCTCTGAGAACTAAGCGTAGTCTATAGTACTAAAGTTCGCACCCTGCTAGAGATGGGACCTGCAAGAATGAAATAATGTTTGCACCTCACTTCCGTAGCTCTGTGGCCTCTGTGGCTCTGATACCATGTAGAAATTTCAATACAAATTAAGTATTTCCTGCGATTCTCCTGATCTAACAATTACACCACTGTTAAATACAAAATCAATTCTACTATTATTCTTGCGGAAAATTAAACCACGATCACAACCACAATCACAAAGTGAAATATCAAGAACACATAACACAGAAGTTTTACCAGGAAAGCGTAAAGCTAAAAACCCCACTATCATATATTATGTATATCATGAATCATGAAACAATCTCATACAAAACTCTAATCCAAGAGCTCTTAGTACAATACAATCATATCACACTATCATACACAAATAAGAAAATACATGTGCCAATTCCTGTGTCCAGATAACTTGCCTCCTCTGCACAATCTCTGCAATTCGAATTCTCGCACTGAATTACAAATTTCCTAGTTTGTACATGCTCATAAGCATATCCACTGCATGTGTGATCAAATCACAACTGATATCCAAACTATCCCTTTCACTTGTTATCTCAACTGGGTCTCCACTAGATCTGACATGCATGTAGTTAACTGTGGCGAATCTTCAGTTGCATGTGAGTTCACTAATTAACTGAACTCTCACTAGTGCAAGTTTAGTTACAACTAGTACAACTGATCTTATATCACTTAACTACACTTATGATTATGTTACAAATCCAACTCACTCAGTTATGAATGAAATAATAGATTAATATTTATTGTCTAATTTATTTAAGGGAAAAGTAAATTAGACACATGTTTCTTGTTGACTATTCAACACTCCCTCTC
>ML789792.1:86042-104638 GCA_009831015.1 Picea engelmannii
CCAACTCACTCAGTTATGAATGAAATAATAGATTAATATTTATTGTCTAATTTATTTAAGGGAAAAGTAAATTAGACACATGTTTCTTGTTGACTATTCAACACTCCCTCTCAACAAGAAAGGGATTATCCTTCACCCCAATCTTGTCTCTATGATATTCAAATTTGCTCCTGGTGAGCGCCTTCGTCAGAATGTCTACATCCTGATCTTCCATAGGAATGTATTGAAGCAACATGATCTTTCACTGCACACAATCTCTGAGATGATGATACCAGATATCTATATGCTTAGATCTATCATGAAACACATGATTAATCGAGATTTTAATGCAACTCTGATTATCACAATAGATCATTGTCGAATCTAAATGAGAACCAAACAAACCAACCAAGATCTTCCTCATCCAGATAGACTCACATGTAGCTTGGATCACTACCATGTATTCTGCTTCCTCTGAACTAAGTGCCACGGATCTTTGTTTCCTGTTGTACCAAGAAATAGTTGTAGATATGATACTAAAGATCCACCCTGATGTGCTCTTTCTGTCCGTTGGGATGCCCACCCAATCTGCATTCGTGAAGCCATGCAACTTCACCTCATTCGTCTTTCTGTACCATAATCCATACTCAAATGTTCCCTTCAGATATCTCAGGACATGCTTACCCGCCTTCCAAAAGAGTTTGGTAGGCTTAACCATCACTTGACTTAGTTGGTTAACTACATAGAAAATGTCCGGTCTCATATTCACTAAATACATTAGCGAACCCACTAACTGTCGATAGATAGTAGCATCCACTACCTCTCCAGAAGTAGCATCCTCTTTCCTCCAGTTTCCTGGAAGAGGAGTATCCATGGGTTTGCAGCCCTCCATGTGAAACTTACCCAGTATCTATCTTGCATACTTTCCTTGAGACACAAAAAGTTCACCATCTCGCTGCCATATTTCCAATCCAAGGAAATAATGAAGAAGGCCCAAATCTTTCATCTCAAACTCCTTTTCAAGGTCCTCCTTGCATGAGTGTATCAACTGCTCATCACCAGTAAATATTAAATCATCAACATAAAGAACAATGATTAAAATCTTACCCTCCACCACAATTTGGTATAGGTTTGCATCTGCTTCACTTTTGGTGAAGCCCAATCTGGTGAAATAGCTATCTATCCGAGTGTACCAAGCATGGGGTGCTTGCTTCAGCCCATACAGTGCTCTCTTGAGTCTGCACACATGCAACTCTCTGTCAAAGGTCTCAAAACCTTCTCGCTACTCAATGTACACTTCTTCCTCAATGATCTCGTTGAGGAACACAGTTTTTACATCCATTTGATGAATGCGCCAGCCCATCTGCGTTGAGAGTGCAAGGATGAATCTTATGGAAGAGTACCTTGCAACAGGTGAAAAGGTCTCATCATAATCTATCCCCTCGGTCTGTGAGAAGCCTCGGACCACAAACCTAGCCTTGTATTTCTCCACACTCCCATCAACAGCTTGCTTTACCTTCTAGATCCATCTCGAACCTACCACTGATTTATCAATCGGTCTTGGGAAAATTTCCCATGCACTGTTTTTGACAATGGAGTCATACTCCTCTACCATAGCATCAACCCAAGTGTGGTCCTACACTGCTTCCTGAAAGGAAGATGGTTCAGTCACAATACATTTTCTCATGAGAGCCATGTATCCAGCAAATCGATCAGGAGACTATCTCTATCTGCGTTGTGAAGTAGGGTCTCCTACATTTTGTGCAGCATCTAGTCTCAATCTATCATATTCTGTGGTGCACTTTCTGCCATTTATGATGGATGGATCTGCTTGAGTGGTTTCCTCCACTCCATGAACCTCCTCATGTGGTTGGTCCACATCTTGAGACTCATCTTTGAGAACCAGCAGTTCCTATTCTACATGCAAGTCTAGCTCCCTCTCAAGCGACAACCGCATGGCTTTCCGCTCATCGGATTTTATATCTCGTCGCATAACAGTCATTTTACTGTTAGAAAAATACACACGATAATATTGGGGTGTTTCTGTGTACCCCAAAAATATCCCAACTTCAACAGTCAGTTCCATCTTCTTCCTGGCATCCTTGGTCACATGCACATAAATAGATGAGTCAAAAATTTTAAAATCAGAAACATCAGGTTTATTACCAGTAAAATATTCTTCAGGTGTACTCACGCCAAGTACTCTATGAGGACAATGGTTCTACACATAAACCACATTATTGCATGCTTCTTCCCACAAATGCATTGGTAGGCCCTGATCATGCAAAATCGCTTGTGCTGCACCCACGATCATTCTATTCTTTCTCTCTATGACCCCATTTTGTTGTGGGTTATGAGGCGTTATGAGTTCTCTTCGAATTCCTTCTCTGCTGCAGAAGTCTTTGAATTCGTTAGAGATGTATTATCCACCATTATCAGTCCTTAGAGCCTTCACTTGCTTCCCCGACTCTTTCTCCACCAATGCTTTAAACTCACAGAACTTTGAGAATGTTTGATCCTTCTTCTGCATGAAGAATATCCATCATTTACGATAAAAGTCATCAACAAAAATAACATAATACCTATGTTTTTTTGTTGAAGCAACCGAGAATGGTCCACACACATCCGTGTGAATTCTCTCCAGGATCACCAAAGCACAGTTCTCCTTTTCATGAAAGGTGGACTTTACATACTTCCCCAGGGTGCACCCCTTGCACTAATCTAACTAAGCAAGTGTTCCCATTGGAAGTCCAGTAGATATTTGTTGCATGATCTTCAAGGCTCCATCATGAAGATGGCCCAATCTCCTGTGCTATAATTCACCCTCATCTCGGCTCATCACTTTTTTTGCCTTGCCTATCATGGCATTGAATCCATCTACCTCTAGCATGTAGAGATTCTTAACTTGAATCCCTATCTTCTTGACTTGACTTGTTGCTTTATGTCGCAGGTAGGATTTACCACTGCTAAAAACAACATCATAGCCTCTATCCTCCAACATTGCGACTGAGACCAAGTTTTTCTTCAAACCTGGAACATGCATAACATGTTTCAATTGAAATGGTTTATCTGACTCCCTCTGAAAGGTAATGGCACCAATACCAATTGCACTATATCATCCATCATCGCCCATCTCTATATGCATTCTGAGATCTTTCTCCTCCAAGTCAATGAAAGAATCTTTATCTCTCGTCATGTGGAAGGAAGCACCACTATCCAAATACCACACTGATCCCGATGAACTTGAATCCATGCATGCGACCAAAGATAAATCAAGCTCAAATTGTGAGACAAGAGCCTCACTAGTTGTAGATCTAGCAATTGTCTTGTTCTTCTTCTTCTGTGGACAGTTAGTAGCAAGATGCCCATGTTCGTGACAGTGAAAACACTTCACTTTGGACAAATTCAGCTTCTTGACTTTAGACTCAGATTTTGGATGGAATTTCTTCCCTGTCCCTTTCCTTGCCTTGGAAGTCAAATCACAATCCTCTTCATCATCATGCTTTGATGAAGATCCATCTCTGGTGTTCCACCTGAACTCCTCTTGCACTAGATCCGACCATAATCGTTCGCAATCCGACAATTTTTCCCTTCCATTGACAGAGTCTTGATAACTGTGCCAACTCTTCGGAAGCCCTAGGAGTGCCAAGCTCACCAAATCATCAACAACGCCTGTTATTCCCACACTTCCAAGCTCATCCCAACATTGGACAAACTTCGTGAGATATTTTGGAATGGTGTCGCCTTTCTCCATCTTGATCTTCCTGAGTTTATCTTTGAGCACCAATTTCCTATAGTCGCTACTGTTTTGGAACAGATCTGTCAAAACCTTCCACATTGCATATGGTGTCGTTTTCCCATGGAGACTTGAGACAATGTGGTATTGTACTCCCTCCAACAGAATCCTCCTCACCTTTGCCACTTTCTTTTGCTATGCATCAAGATTTACAGTATCTATCGCATCCGGCTTAGGAACATCGTTGTCAATGTAACCCTTCAAGCCATTGTCTTCGAGTATTTCTTCCATCCTGTCCTTCCAAGAAATGTAGTTCGAGATGCCCTCGAGTGCATACTCCAACCTCAATTCATTGAAAGACATTTTAAATCTTGAATCAAGTGTCACACCAAGAAAATATTGCAAATTTGAATGTTATCCAACCACAAAACTCAACTGCTGCCTTTCCTCTTGCCCTGGGAGGTTCGCACCCCACCTGAGAGCAGCCTGAGGGAAGTTCACACCCTGCTTGTGTATAGCCTACGAATTTTCCTAGGAAGTTTGCACCCTGCTTCACTGTAGGGTGAGGGGAGTTCACACCCTGCCTGTGTATAGCCTGCGAACTTTCCTGGGAAATTCACACCCTGCTTCACTGTAGGGTGAGGGGAGTTCACACTTCTCCCTTAAGCAGTCTGCGAGAATCACCTTGAAGTTCGCACCTCTCCTTTGTCTAGGATGCCATAATTTCTTCTCTGAGAACTAAGCGTAGTCTACAGTACTAAAGTTCGCACCCTTCTAGAGATGGGACCTGCAAGAATGAAATAATGTTTGCACCTCACTTCTGTAGCTCCGTGGCCTCTGTGGCTCTGATACCATGTAGAAATTTCAATACAAATTAAGTATTTCCTGCGATTCTCCTGATCTAACAATTACACCACTGTTAAATACAAAATCGATTCTACTATTATTCTTGTGGAAAATTAAACCACGATCACAACCACAATCACAAAGTGAAATATCAAGAACACATAACACAGAAGTTTTATCGGGAAAGCGTAAAACTAAAAACTCCACTATCATATATTATATATATCATTAATCATGAAACAATATCATACAAAACTCTAATCCAACAGATCTCAGTACAATACAATCATCTCACACTATCATACACAAATCAACAAATACATGTGTCAATTCCTGTGTCCAGACAGCTTACCTCTTCTGCACAATCTCTGCAATTCGAATTCTCACACTGAATTACAAACTCCCTAGTTTTCACATGCTCATAAGCATATCCACTGCATGTGTGATCAAATCACAACTGATAACCAAACTATCCCTTTCACCTGGTATCTCAACTGGGTCTCCACTGGATCTGACATGCATGTAGTTAACCGTGGTGAATCTTCAGTTGCATGTGAGTTCACTGATTAATTGAACTCTCACTAGTGCAAGTTTAGTTACAACTATTACAACTGATCTTAACTCACTTAACTACACTTATGATTCTGTTACAAATCCAACTCACTCAGTTATGAATGAAATAATAGATTAATATTTATTGTCTAATTTATTTAAGGGAAAAGTAAATTAGACACATGTTTCTTGTTGACTTTTCAACATTATCTCCATTGAAAGATTTGATTTGGGCGTTTATTGAGTATTGTTTTTTCTTTGGTTTCTTACCTTTTCTTAGCTCCATCCCTATTTTTGGCTTCTAAAAAAAAAAATTGAAGTCTTGTTCTTTTAAGAAATCATTCAGAAAATACTGCCATTAAAAGAGAACGAATTGTGAATTTACGTTATCCATGATTGTTTGGTACTACATTTGAAAAGAGAATTGTACATCATAGTTTGAATTGTTCCAGAAAAACTCATTTCTCCTTGCTGTAGATACAATTCATCGAACGAAAGTTTGTATCATTCATTTCTATTTACGCAAAGTTGGGTCTAAGTCTTACAGAACACCGGTTTCATCTCCGCCTCCCTCTTGAGTAACAACCTTTAATAATATTGCGCAATTTTTAAAATTCAACTAGTAACTTTTTCTAGGGATCTTTTGCACCAACATTAGCTAACCTAGAGCTTTGGAATAGGCAGTGAGACACACTCTCCAAAGCAAAAAACACACAATAGTATCTTGTGATAAGGAGTGTCAAATTCCATTTGCAGCATTTTGTTCTGGGAAGCCCTTCTCACACAAGGGTCAAACTTGAGGTCGCATTGAGATTGGCAGTGTTACTCACCCTGATTTTTTGATCTCAGTGTAGATATTGCACATATTACGGGGGTCACTTGAAGGTATACCCACAATGATGAGTAGAAGCCTCTCAAGCTGATTTTTGGCTAGATACCCTGCCCTTGCGTGTGGATCGGACTGTCGACTATTTCCCCAGGCATCATTGTTGTTTGTAGTAACCTTAGTAGCCTATCTTCTTAGGGTCTTACACAAGGTGATTGTGGAGGGGTAAGTCTTCACAATACCTCAAATCGACGTTGGCCAAACTCACTCGGGCTCCTTGTAGGGTATACCCACGATTATGTGTGGGAGCTTGCACCAGGGTGTAAGTCCATTAAGCAGGTCATCAACGTAACTTTTCCACCCTAGCCCAGCCCCTTCTTGTTTCGTCGTCACAACATTGGATTTCATCACCAAATAATGACTTTGGAATTGGAAGGTCTTGTTTGGTTGGTTTTGATTCCTATATTTTACTAGCACGTGTTGTTTGTTTACCCAAGTTGGCCATAGAATTTCTTTCGTAATATTTTAACTCGATCACAATTGACCCTCCATGTTGTTCACGTAGAATGCAAGGCCTACCCCTAGAAGATCTGGAAGGTTCTCAACCCTTGCCTACCAAATCACCGGAGGGTTCTCCTCAACAGAGTGAAGTCCAAGACATTGCCACTTCACAAGTGGAAAGAGCTAACTCTTTAGAACGGTTATGAATTACGAATTCTCAAGAGGACTTCTGACTCTGTGAGATGTATTGTTCGAGTGAATTATTTCAGAGAAATAGTTGTTGAGTCTTCTAGATTACCAACCGGACCTTTCACAAGACCTGAGGGTCAAGATCCTTTTTGGACTACTGGCATTTTGAAACGGGATCTCTTTGACTCAGGAGCTGGCTTTGATAACACTGTCACACTTGAGTTGCCTCGAAACATCCGATCTAGACACAATACCTTTTACTACTGCCTATTATTTTCCTGGTTCAGACGCTCTACCAGTCGAACACATCTTGACTATCCCCCTACAAACGGTCCATTACACAATGGTCCCAGATACTAGGCATCCTCACACCAGGATTATGGTGGCTAGCCAAGCTCCCATTGGCACACCGCTTTCACCTAGATTTGCCCCAACACTTTCCCTTGGATATCATGCGTTGAATACTTCTATTCCCGCTCCTACACAAATCCCATCCGGGGCTCCTAGAATTTTCACTTCTTCTGGGCACCATCTCGTTCCTGGTTTCATTATGACACTTCCTTGACCCCCTTTCAGAGGACCTCTTCCATCCTCTATCAGAGCCACTGACCCTAGTGGCAACATCTCGTATTTCACACCTAATTACCAGATTCCTGTCGGTGGAAAATTTCATCAAGGAGGCCAAACCCAACCCCATTTGGCAGGACAAATCCCAATTGGGACGCAAGCCTCGATCGGAGGGAAACACCCACCTACCCAACCCTATGGAAAAAACATACCTCCATCCTTGGCCTAGTATTGGAACTATCTTATCCAAAATAATCCTCACTCAACTGGGGGGCAACAACCTCAATCTAGCTCCTTCATACCCCCTAGTACAGGCCAACCATATCCAGGTATGTCCCATCCTATTTGGGGCTCAAACGCTCAACCCCACGTCCCTATTCAAGGGAACAACCCCAACCAATACAACCCTATAAGTTACTTTCCTCCACACCAACAACCGAATCTGCCCGGATCTTTGCATTATATGCAAACTTCTTATGGTCCTACTAGTATACCTATGGGGCTCCCTTTGTAAAGTCACCAGTACCTACACGTGAATAGACAGTTACCCTTCTTAGCTACCTTGGACCTCCCTGATCTGTAGAGAATTTTAAATGATCCAATCCGTCACTCTCCTCAATGGCCCGCGATACCAGCCAAACTACCATCCGAAATTCCTAAATTCGATGGTAAACCAGGAGAGGACCCGATCAATCATGTAATGAATTTTCACCTTTGGTGTTCATCCAACTCTTTGATGGATGACTCTATTCATTTACGCCTTTTTCAATCAACTCTCACAGATTCCGCCGCAAAGTGGTATATAGAATTACCACGAGGCTTCTTCACTGACTTCAACATCCTCGCTATGGCTTTTCTCACCCACTACTAGTTACTGATCCGTTACGAAATGGGAACCAAAATGTTGAGTTCTTTCAAACAAACCAAAGCCACTCATATCTCTAATCACATTCATGAGTGGCAACAGAGACGATGTCTCATCAAACTCAAACTTCCCGATCAGTTGTTGGCAGAGTGGTTCACGAAATCAGTCATGAATGACATCACTCGTGGAATCACCATGGGTGGATTTGTCACAAAAGAATAGGCGATCAGTCGTGCTCAATACCTCGACATCGTTTACTCACAAATGGGTACTCTTTATGACTTACTCCCTGACGCACCTCGTCCTTCTACTTCTGCTACTTCAACTAATTATGTTTCTTCTCATGCAACTGACGGTGTGATTGGCACTGTTATCTCCTCAAATAAATTGGTGGATTTTTGCTTTTTGAGGTGATAGGTTGTGATCTAAATTTTATTTCTAAATTTTTGTAAGTAGGTTAGAGAGTCTGTATTTTGAAAATAAGCTCAAAAGAAATTTTGAATTTGGTTTGGTTAAGAAAAATTCAGAATATCAGGTTTCGGTGGTTTAGGAGAGCCTCAAATGTGCTCATTAACCACTGAAATCCTTTGTTCCCGACAGTTAAGGGGTCGAAGCAAGAAGGTGATTAACCACCGAAAGTGTTTCAACGGTAAAAATGGAAATCCCGTGCTTTCGCACGAGCCAGTTGTCAAGTTGGCGCAATGATTAAAACATAACCGCCGAAAGATTGCCATGGTGGAGGGTATGCACGTTCGTGGTGTCTATCCGAAAATTTTGAAGCCCCTCTGTCCTTTCAACCACATTGGTCTTTTCAAAATATAAACACGGCGGTGATTTTCCTGTATGATTTCACGGAGCCTCCCTCCATTTCAGTTGCAAGTACACTAGCCATCATGATCTGGTTACTCCTTCATTGAATCCTCGATGAGTCATTATGAATCCCGGAGATTGCTGAGATAACCGTGAGTTCGCGATTTCGTCAGTCAATCGTATTTTCAGATATTCTAATCCCATTTCCTCTGGTGATTGTCAAAGCTCCATTAGAGTCCAGCGAGCACTCTCGAGTCAAGTAATCCTGGTCGGGTTATTAGGTAAGCTCAGAATCTATCCTCTTTCAGTTTTAAAAATGAAAATGCCACCGAAAATCTAAAGTTTCGGCATATTCTCAGTCAAATTGTCATCCGAAATTGGGTTAGTTTTTTTAACTCGGTAATCCAAATGCTCGTGTCACCCTGTTCCACCAGTTTTTCATGAGTGATATTTGTTGTATGCCTAATTTCTAGAGTCATCGTCTCCCTGGACGTCCAGCTTCCTATAATTACAGATACACTCAGCATTGACCCATGTCGAAAGCAGGACCAGCTTTGAGATCTGAGGTAGATGGAGTTTGGTATTTAGAAGCTCACCCGGAGGTGGCAGAATTTTTCAAACAGACCGGAGTTTTTGCATACTGTGAGAAATTAACCAAATTTCACCAACAGGTGGCCCAATCTTTTGTTATTTCCTATGATGGAAGGACTACTAAAGTAGGCAAGGAGGAGATTATCATTGACGAAGCAACCATTGCTGAGTACACAGGTTTACCCAGGTCGGGAGACTGTTGGTTCAAGACTACCATACCTTCAAGCATCGAATTCAGGTCATATTTGCTACCGGTACATAAAGATTTGATCTGGAAGAAGGATATTCCAATGTCTTATTTGGAACCAAAATGGCAGTCCTTGTTGAAAGCAATTTTGGTTTATATCACTTGTTAGGGGCGCTACAACAGGGTAATGTCTTATCATTTTAAACTTCTACATCATTTCACAGGCAGAGAACCTATAAACCTGCCTTACTTCTTTCACAAAACCCTAACGAAGATGGCAAGACAAGTGAAATCCCAGCCTGCTAAGGTTGTCAGCAGATTATCACATCAAGGGATAATTACTCTTCTTGTAAGAGAAGCTCTGCAGAGGAAACAGATTGAGTGGGGCTTCTTTTTGTTTTGGAATGAATTTCAAATAGAAAGACCACCAGAGGCAGTAACTAAGAAGGCCAGGGGAAAAAAGACTCCTACTCCCAAAAGTAGTCATAGGAAAAGGAAAGGAATCTCACCACCAAGAGATCCCATAAAATCATCCCCTGGCAATAAGAAAGGAATCAAAAGAAAATTGCAGTTTGAAGGTAAGCAGTCTAAAAACCTTGCCACAACAAATAACCCTCTAAATCTACCTTACAGTGATTCAGAATTAGAACAAGAGGTGGCAGAGACACAGGATAACATGCAGACTGAACTGGGTGCAAATTTTTGTTCAAATCTACCTTCACCAAGTCCTCCAGAGGCCCATAGTCAACCAGAAGTAGAAGCCTCCTCAAGCAAGCCAAAAACAGCCAGATCACATAAAATCAACAAGCTCCTACAACAGGTTTATGAAATGGAAGTCCTAGAAAGGGTGATTAAAAAGGCTAATTCAGACCTCACTGGCAGAAATCCAGAACTGTTCAAAATGAATCAAACCCTCAAAGAGAAGCATGACAAAATTAAAGACAGAAACAAGGAATTGATCAAAGAAAACATGAAACTGTATAGATAGCTCAGGATTCTGAGGTTGAAGTTAAAAAAGTTTCAATCACCAGCAGAGGAGCAGACTGGATTGGAAACTCTGGCTAAATTAGCCACAACCATGATGGACACACCAGACCCTCCCACACAGTCGGTAAAAGTTCACAGGTTTGCACGAACAAGGGCTTCCTCATCTAAGAAATCATGAGCATCAAAAAGGGATCCAAGGTAAGCATTTTTGCAATTTTGAAATTTTCTCAAAGATAAAGTTTCGGTGGTTTAGGCGAACAGGACGACTGTTCATTAACCACCAAAAGTGGTGCTTTCGGTAGTTAACCCACCCAGAAGCTTTCCAAGTTAACCACCGAAAGCCTGTCATGTTCAGAAGGATCAAGTTTTTACACAGATCGAAGTTTTTTGTGTTGAAAATATTTGGAATCTTTTCGAATGAACATCTGATGAATTATCAAGACAAATCCAACAGTTATTTTTGATAGATTGTGGAAAGAGGAGGTGTTTCAAAGGTTTTTGATATCTTTGACAAAGATAGAAATTCAGGACACTTTGCCACCTCAACAGATTCGAACTTGTCTCTCTTGGAGAGTCAGCATCCAGCCTTGGGAGGCTATCCTACACTACACCAGCACTCAACAAGAGAGAAGGACCAGAAAATCTGGGATTGACCTCACTTTTGGGGATCATCCCACATCTTTTGCAATCAATTTTGACTTACTATTTTTATCTTATTTGATCCATGTTTTTAGGATCTCAGAACTAATTTGTAAAGCTATAACACTTAGGATAGAATATGAACCAAAGGTTCGATTTTGGGTTCTATATGCTGCTATTGTAACTAAGACTCATTCTTAATATATGAAACATTGCAAGCTTCCTTCATCTGTGTTTTCAGACCTTTCCTTTCTTTTCTATGATATCTTATGAGTGAATGTTTTCTTTGTTAACCCTTATTCAATCTACATGTGACTGTCATCTCACTAATTGATTGATTAAGTTAAGAATCATAAGTTATTGCCTTAGTTTTTAAACCCATTGTGCTTACTGTTTTACATAAGTACAATCTGGTTCAACAACTATCTTCTATTCTATTTGATCAACCCTTGTCTGATTGCATTTTTAGAAGGCCTTGTGATATTTGATATTACTAGACAGTCTTAAAGACACAGTCCAGTTCCTAGATATTCATCTTGATCCAAAAACCACATCAATTATTAAGAAAATAGTTTCCAAAAAGGTTGAGTTACCAGGCATCTTTGACTTACAGCCTAGGAGAGTTTCCTGGAGTGATAACAAATTGGCGTCATTGTCGGGGAGAGGAGATCGAAGCTCATCTTCCTTGGGAGATGACATAGCTCTAGCTTTGATGATAGACAAAGTCTGGACATCATTCGGGTTGTAATTTTCTATCTGGCGACTCCATTGAAATGAAGTGGTTCCAAAAAGAGCTCACACCAGGGCGAACCAAGAAGGCCCACTGACAACACCAATTCCTGATCCCGAGAAGATCATCAGTAAGGGTAAAGATTTGCAAAGACAGGCTTCCGGATCTGCAAAGGCAGTAGATTCAGGTATTCAAACCGATACTCTTCCTTTCATATCTAAAAAGTCTCTAGTTGAATCCCCTGTTGCTGAAACTCATAATTCTCAGGAAGTTGAAAATTTATCTCAAGTTTCTAAGGTAGAAGAACCTTCATTTTCTTCTAATATTACTGACTCTGTTCTTGAGATTGATGTTTCATCCCATCCAAAAGAATTGAATACAGAATCCTTTCAATAGAAACAAACTTCCTCCTCATCTTCCTTGGATTCCTCACCCATCAAACCTTCGAAAGGTGTTCTATACACTCACACTAATCTGCCTGTTCTTGAAGATATTCTTCATGATCTGTCCTCTAAGGGAGAAGAAAATTTATCTTTGTTACTCGGTCAATTTTATAAAGTCTCTTATTTTTCACCTATTTCTGAAACATCTGCTCAAGGTCAAGTGAGACAACCATTCTATTCTAACTCTGGCAGCTCATCTCCCCCATCATCTCCTACGAGTTCCTCGTCTATTTCAATCACTAAAACTATCATGGCTGCCCCTTTGTCCAGGATGGAACAATTTTTTGTAAATAGATATTCCCCACTTGTATTGCCAAATCCCTTGTCTGCTATGCCAACCAGAGACTATCAGAAATATATGTCAAAGTTTACAGGAGCAGGAGATTATACTGCTGAAGAACATATTGAAGTTTTTTATGCTTATGCCGAAAATATCAATATTTCATAAGAAGATGTGTGGACTAGAGGTTTTGTTCAGAGTTTGGATGGCCAAGCCCAAAAGTGGTTCAAAGAGCTACCAGCAAATTTGATCACAGGCATTGAACAATTAGATGAGGTATTCTTAAAACACTGGGGAGAAAGAAGAGATTTGTTATACTACATTTCTGAGTTTGGAAATTTGAAGAGGGAAGATGGAGAGTCAGTCTCGGACTTCATCAAGAGATTCAATAGGATGTTTGGTAAGATCCCTACAGAGATTAAACCAAGCGACGCATCGGCAAAGATCACATTCTCTGTTGCCTTTGATCCAGATTTTTGTCTAATTCTTAGAGAAAGACAATCAGCCACACTTTCTTTAATGCAAGATGTCGCCCTCGAGGTTGAATCTAATATTACAGCATCTCAGAAGCTTAAAGGAAGGGTTGAGAGGAAGAAGTCTGTTGTTGATTCCTCCTCTTCTTCTAATAGTAAAATGGAAAAGATGGCGAAGATGTTGGACAGTCTGACATCTGAAATGTCAAAATTGAAGGTTCAGAATCAGCAACCAGCAAGGGCAAAAGAGCCAAATACTTTTGCCCCGAGAAATCCAAATGCTTTTCCTTACAGAAGGAATAATCCACAAGTTCATATCCTTCAAAGATATAGAAATCCAGTTGATGATCAGAGGATCAGACCACCTTTTCAAAATGCAGTATTAGATGAAGAGCAACAACCACCTCATGATGAAGTCGAAGATGCAGATGAAATAAATTGTTTTGGTGATGAAAATGATTCTTCATTTTTACACAGGTAGACTATGAAGAAGCCCTGATGGATCAGCAAATTCAAGAGGCAAGTGTTGAAGGATTTGTTTACTTGACAGATGATCAGAAATGTTACAACTTAAGATCCAAGAGTGTTGGTCTGAAACCACCCATTGCTTCTCCTGTGAAGAACAAGGAAGTTGTTGCTCCTGTGAAGAGTAAAGAGGTTGCTGCCAAGCAGCCTCCCGCTCCTGAAAAACAGACCTCCCTTCCTGCAAAACAGCAGAAGAAACAAACTCATCCCCCAGCCAAGGAGAAAGTCAGTCTCAAAGCTCCTTCCAATGAGGTAAAGGTTTCAAGCATACCATCTTTTTCTTTTAACTTTGAATCAGAAATTCAAAAAGTTAAGATACCTATGCCTTTAACTAAACTCATGAAGAATGAAATTTTTAAATCAGCCATCCTGAAGTCTCTTGAGCCAAAGACCTCTTCATCTGATGATTTTGTTAACCTACAAGATGATAAGCCTAAAGTAACCATAGGGCCCATGATAGAAGACCAAGATGATTCTTGTCTGCCATTCTACATATCCCTAAATGTCCATGACAAGATCCTTCACAATTGTTTGCTTGATTCCGGGGCATCACATAATCTTATGCCAAAAGAGGTGATGGATGAGCTGGGTCTGGAGGTTACCAAACCATATCAATATCTTTTCTCCTTTGATTCTAGGAAATTCATATGTCTAGGCCTCATCAAAGACCTTGTTATAAACCTTCCTCAATTGCCAATGAGAAGCATGGTTATGGATGTGGTGGTTGCTGATATTCCACCTAAGTTTGGTTTTCTCTTGTCTCGTTCATGGGAAAAAAGGTTAGGAGGTACCTTTCATATGGATATGTCATATGCTACAATTCCAGTGTTTGGGGGGGAGATGAAAAGGCTTTACAGGGAGAACCAACTTTCCTACATCATCAACGATGCAAAGAGTTCTGTAAATCATCCGATCTATGTTGTGGATACAAATTTTGGCTCGTGTATCCTTCAGATAAATGATGCTCAATCGACTCCTATGCAGCTTGTGAAGCCTATTGAACAGCATTCTGATGATAAATACATTTCAGTCTGGACTATGTACTTTGATGGGGTCAGTACTAAAGATTCAACAGGTGTCGGGGTAGTTTTGATTTCTCCTTCAAAGGAGACTATATCTTTGTCTTTCAAGCTCGACTTCAGAACTACTAACAACATAGCAGAATATGAGGCTTTGCTATTGGGATTAAATTCAGCCAAAGAGATGGGGATAAAAGGTTTGAAGGTATTTGGAGATGCGGACCTCATTATACAACAGGTAAACAACACCTTTCAAGCCAAGCATGTCAGATTGAAGGCCTACAGGGACGATGTATGGAAAGTGAGAGATTTGTTTTCTGTGTTTGAAATTTCATATATACCAAGGGATATGAATCAGCTCGTTGATTCTCTTGTTGTTTCAGCCAGCACGTTCATTCCTCCCATGCCCCCTAGGCTCAGTTATGAGATCCAAGTAAAATATCGACCATCCTTACCTGACAATATCAAATATTGGAAATATTTTGAGGATGATGATGAACTAAACAGATTTCTCCAAGTTGTAGATGAATTTTTTGATATGCATGTTGACCAGCAAAATCTAAATGTAGAAGAATCCCAGAAACCCAAGCTAAAGAAAAGATTGGGTCAGCATGATATTGTTCAGCTACCCAACAATTTTATACCCTGAGGTTTGGTACCCCTAGAAAGGATTTTTGACCAGAATGACGTTCCTTACAAGCCATACCAAAAGGAGAAAGATCCAGTTGTTCACGAGCATAACATAGGGGGGGAAATCCAACCCAAACTTATAAATCTATCTTCTAAATTGACTGCTGATCAGCAGTCCAAATACTGCAGTGTTTTGAAGGAGTTTTCTGATGTTTTTTCTTGGAAATATAGTGACCTAAAGACTTATGACCCTGATATTATTCAACATAAAATCCCTCTTGAAAAAGACACCATTCCCTTCAAACAAAAGCTCAGACCTATTAGTCCTCTTCTGCTGCATGTGATTAAGAGAGAAATTAAAAAGCTTCTCGATGCCAAGATCATTATTCCCTTGAGATACTCCAAATGGATTGCCAATCTGGTGATAGTAAGGAAGAAAAATGGTGAGGTCAGATTGTGTGTAGATTTCAAAAGCCTAAACAGATGCTCTAAGAAAGATAACTATCCCCTCCCTAAGATGGAACACTTACTGCAAAGGATTTCAAGCGCCAATGTCATGTCTTTCCTAGATGGTTTTTCCGGTTAGAATCAGATTTTTGTCCACCCTGATGACCAGGAGAAGACTGCATTTACTACTCCTTGGGGTACCTTTATGTACGCCAAGATGCCATTTGGGTTAATGAATGTTGGGGATACATTCCAAAGGGCCATGGACATAGCCTTCGTGGGAGAAAAGGACAAGTTTGTCCTCATATATCTTGATGACATCACAGTATATTCCAGCAGCCATGAGGAGCATTTGAAACATTTGAAAAGAGTGTTTGTAAAATGCAGGCAGTTCGAGATCTCATTGAATCCAAAGAAATCCCAGTTTTCTCTAAGGAAAGGTAAGCTCTTAGGCCACATCATCTCAGCAGAAGGTGTAATGATTGATCCAGCTCGAGTAGAGGCAATTCAAAAGCTGTCCTTGCCAAGATCAAAAAAGGACATTCAATCGCTGCTGGGTAAGATCAATTTTGTTAGAAGATTTGTGATAAATTTTGCCGAATTAGTTAAACACATAACATGCATGCTGAAAAAGGGTTCTGAGGTAAAATGGACAGACAACGCAAGAAACTCCTTTCAAGATATCAAGCAAGCGATCATGGAATCCCCAACTCTGATCAACCCAGATTACAGTAAGATTTTCTATGTTTTTCCCTTTGCTTCCTATGACACAGTGGCAAGAGTTCTGCTACAGAAAGATGATGACAACTTGGATCATCCCGTGGCTTTCTTCAGCAAAACACTTAGGGACGTTGAACTAAGGTATGAACCTATCGAGAAACAAGCTTATGCTCTCATAAAAGCTTTAAAATCCTTCAGAATTTATATTCTTCACTCAAAGGTCATCGCATATGTCCCTTCATCTTCTGTAAAAGATGTTTTGACTCAGTCGGATATTGACGGAAAGAGAGCTAGATGATTGAAAAAATGATTGAGTTCAATATTGAAGTAAATCCCACCAAATTGGTAAAAGGCCAGGGCCTTGCTAAGCTTTTAACAGAGGAAAATCATAAGCTACTGGACATTAATTTCATAGGAGAAAGTTCAGAAAATTTGTAGACAGAGTTGGCAGCGGAAGGACAGCATAGAAGTCAACAAGTGGTAGAGCACTTGTCTTCCTGTGAATGGTATTCAGGTATTATACATTTTTTGCAAAATCTCGAAGTTCCCCCTGAACTTAGTATGACTCAAGATTGAGCTCTTAAGCTCAGAGCTATCAAATTATGCATTTACAATAATCTGTTATATTGGAAAGACCCTACTGGTTTGCTTCTCAGATGCTTAGATAAAGAAGAGTCGGTCGAAGTGACACATCAGTTTCATTCAAGTGTTTGTGGCGGTCATCATTACTGGAATACCACTGCCCATAAAATCCTAAGGGCTGGATACTATTGGCCTTTCCTTTTCTCAGATGTGTGGGAATTTGTCAAAGCTTGTGACAAATGCCAAAGATTTACGGGTAAGCAACAGTTAAAATCTTTACCCCTGAGACCTATAGTGGTGAATAGCCCTTTTCAGCAGTGGGGTTTAGATTTTATAGGTGAGATAAATCCTTCATCCAGTGGTCAGCATGAGTGGATTTTGGTAGCCATAGATTATTTCACAAAGTGGATAGAGGCGATGCCCACCCGAAATGCTACGCACCAGGTAGTCATGAAGTTCTCTATGAAAATATTTTGAGAAGATTCGGTTGTCCCAAGAGGCTGGTAACAGATAATGCAGTGGTGTTTAAAGCGGAAGCATTGGTAGACATGTGTGAATCAATGGGCATCCAGCTGGTACACTCGACCCCCTATTACCCTCAAGGTAATGACTTGGCTAAATCATCCAATAAGAGCTTGATCAAAATCATAAGAAAACTGTTAGAGGAAAATAAAAAGAATTGGGATTCCAAACTGAAATTTGCTCTGTGGGCAGACAGAGTAACTATAAAAAATTCCATAGGAACTTCCCCACTCAAATTGGTTTATGGGACTGATGCTATTTTTCCTGTTCAGTTAGTTTTTTCAATGGCTAGGTTCTTTCAGGAAGAGCAAACTGAGTCAAATGACATGGTAAGAAGGATGCTTGATTTGGTGGAACTGCAACAAGCTCACGAACAGTTAGTGGATAGATCAGAGGCTCATCAAAAGAAGATCAAAAAGACTTTTGACAGAAAGGCGAAGGTGGACAGTTTTCAGATCGGTGACTGGGTTCTAAAATGGGATGCTCTTAGACAGGATAAAGGCAAGCATAACAAGTTCGATTCTTTGTGGACAGGTCCTTTCATGATTACTCGAGTACAGAATAACAACACTTTCATACTGCAGAATCTGGAAGGCGAAGAAATGTTCGGTGGCCCGGTAAACGGGCAATTTTTAAAACTCTATTTTGTCTAAGGCTGTGAAGCCTAGACATTGTAATGTTAGTCTTAGTTTTTATTTTTGAATAGCTCCATGCCCAATGGAAACACTAGCAGATAGTTTAGTTTTTATGTTCTTTTTCAGAAAAGGCATTGATTCTATGGTTCTTGAAACCTCACGGGGAGGTGTTCATCCCCAATAGGAGCCAGTGTTATCTCCTCAAATAAATTGGTGGATTTTTTCTTTTTGAGGTGATAGGTTGTGATCTAAATTTTATTTCTAAATTTTTGTAAGTAGGTTAGAGAGTCTGTATTTTGAAAATAAGCTCAAAAG
>ML789792.1:104688-117243 GCA_009831015.1 Picea engelmannii
ATAAATTGGTGGATTTTTTCTTTTTGAGGTGATAGGTTGTGATCTAAATTTTATTTCTAAATTTTTGTAAGTAGGTTAGAGAGTCTGTATTTTGAAAATAAGCTCAAAAGAAATTTTGAATTTGGTTTGGTCAAGAAAAAGTCAGAATATCAGGTTTTGATGGTTTAGGCGAGCCTCAAATGTGCTCATCAACCACCGAAAGCCTTTGTTCCAGGAAGTTAAGGGGTCGAAGCAAGAAGTCGATTAACCACCGAAAATGCCACCGAAAATCTAAAGTTTCGGCATATTCTCAGTCAAATTGTCATCCGAAATTGGGTTAGTTTTTTGAACTCGGTAATCCAAATGCTCGTGTCACCCTGTTCCACCAGTTTTTCATGAGTGATATTTGTTATATGCCTAATTTCTAGAGTCATCGTCTCCCTGGACGTCCAGCTTCCTATAATTACAGATACACTCAGCATTGACCCATGTCGAAAGCAGGACTAGCTTTGAGATCTGAGGTAGATGGAGTTTGGTATTTAGAAGCTCACCCGGAGGTGGCAGAATTTTTCAAACAGGCCGGAGTTTTTGCATACTGTGAGAAATTAACCAAATTTCACCAACAGGTGGCCCAATCTTTTGCTATTTCCTATGATGGAAGGACTGCTAAAGTAGGCAAGGAGGAGATTATCATTGACGAAGCAGCCATTGCTAAGTACATAGGTTTACCCAGGTCGGGAGACTGTTGGTTCAAGACTACCATACCTTCAAGCATCGAATTCAGGTCATATTTTCTACCGGTACATAAAGATTTGATTTGGAAGAAGGATATTCCAATGTCTTATTTGGAACCAAAATGGCAGTCCCTGTTGAAAGCAATTTTGGTGTATATCACTTGTGAGGGGCGCTACAACAGGGTAATGTCTTATCATTTTAAACTTCTAAATCATTTCACAGGTAGAGAACCTATAAACCTACCTTACTTCTTTCACAAAACCCTAATGAAGATGGCAAGACAAGTGAAAGCCCGGCCTGCTAAGGTTGTCAGCAGATTATCACATCAAGGGCTAATTACTCTTCTTGTAAGAGAAGCTCTGCAGAGGAAACAGATTGAGTGGGGCTTCTTTTTGTTTTGGAATGAATTTCAAACAGAAAGACCACCAGAGGCAGTAACTAAGAATGTCAGGGGAAAAAATACTCCTACTCCCAAAAGTAGTCATAGGAAAAGGAAAGGAATCTCACCACCAAGAGATCCCATAAAATCATCCCCTGGCAATAAGAAAGGAATCAAAAGAAAATTGCAGTTTGAAGGTAAGCAGTCTAAAAACCCTGCCACAGCAAATAACCCTCTAAACCTACCTTACAGTGATTCAGAATCAGAACAAGAGGTGGCAGAGACACAAGATAACATGCAGACTAAACAGGGTGCAAATTTTTGTTCAAATCTACCTTCACCAAGTCCTCCAGAGGCCCATAGTCAACCAGAAGCAAAAGCCTCCTCAAGCAAGCCAAAAACAGCCAGATCACATAAAATCAACAAGCTCCTACAACAGGTTTATGAAATGGAAGTCCTAGAAAGGGTGATTAAAAAGGCTAATTCAGACCTCATTGGCAGAAATGCAGAACTGTTCAAAATGAATCAAACCCTCAAAGAGAAGCATGACAAAATTAAAGACAGAAACAGGGAATTGATCAGAGAAAACATGAAGTTGTATAGACAGCTCAGGATTCTGAGGTTGAAGTTAAAAAAGTTTCAATCACCAACAGAGGAGCAGACTGGATTGGAAACTCTGGCTAACTTAGCCACAACCATGATGGACACACTAGAACCTCCCACACATACAGTAAAAGTTTGCAGGTTTGCACGAACAAGGGCTACCTCATCTAAGAAATCCTGAGCATCAAAAAGGGATCCAAGGTAAGCATTTTTGCAATTTTGAAATTTTCTCAAAGATAAAGTTTCGGTGGTTTAGGTGAATAGGACGACTGCTCATTAACCACCGAAAGAGGTGCTTTCAGTAGTTAACCCAACCATAAGCTTTCCAAGTTAACCACCGAAAGCCTGTCATGTTCAAAAGGATCAAGTTTTTACACAGATCGAAGTTTTTTGTGTTGAAAAGATTTGGAATCTTTTCGAATGAACATCTGATGAATTATCAAGACAAATCCAACAGTTATTTTTGACAGATTGTGGAAAGAGGAGGTGTTTCAAAGGTTTTTGATATCTTTGACAAAGACATAAATTCAGGACACTTTGCCACCTCAACAGATTCGAATTTGTCTCTCTTGGAGAGTTAGAATCTAGCCTTGGGAGACTATCCTGCACTACACAAGCACTCAACAAGAGTGAAGGACCATAAAATCTGGGATTGACCTCACTTTTGGGGATCATCCCACATCTTTTGCAATCAGATTTTGACTTACTATTTTTAGCTTATTTGATCCATGTTTTCAGGATCTCAGAACTACTTTGTAAAGCTATAAATATTAGGATAGAATATGAACCAAAGGTTCAATTTTGGGTTCTATATGTTGCTACTGTAACTAAGACTCATTCTTAATATATGAAACATTGCAAGCTTCCTTCATCTATGTTTTCAGACCTTTCCTTTATGTTCTATGATATCTTATGAGTGATTGTTTTCTTTGTTGATGCTTATTCAATCTACATGTGACTGTCATCTCACTAATTGATTGATTAAGTTAAGAATCATAAGTTATTGCCTTAGTTTTTAAACCCATTGTGCTTATTGTTTTACATAAGTACAATCTGGTTCAACAACTATCTTCTATTCTATTTGATCAACCCTTGTCTGATTGCATTTTTAGAGGGCCTTGTGATATTTGATATTACTAGACAGTCTTAAAGACACAGTCCAGTTCTTAGATATTCATCTTGATCCAAAAACCACATCAATTATTAAGAAAATAGTTTCCAAAAAGGTTGAGTTACCAGGCATCTCTGACTTACAGCCTAGGAGAGTTTCTTGGGGTGATAACAGACACTTTCCATTCCTAACCCCATTGTGGCCAAGACTCTAGCAACAACCCCAAATCCGTTGCTTCTAATGTTCAAAATGCTCTGTCTCCTACCCCTCCCACCCACAAAAATTCTGAGGTGAACTTTGTTCAATCTACCCCCGTCGAAAAAAATAAATCCAAAAACGGGAAGGGTAAGAACAAGGAGGATAAAAATAATCCGCAATCTGAGAAGACCAAAACACAACCTGTTGATGATAAGGATAAGTGCAAACCCTGATACCCTTGTCTTATATGTGGTGATGATCACTACACTAAGGATTTTCCAAGACGAGTTGATGTTACTAAGTTCCTTCAAGGGACCTTGAAACCACCTACTCTGGCTATGTTGTCACAACCCTTCCCTTCTCAACAACAGGCACAATTGGTCATTCATGACCAACCTTCCCCCTCCACTACATCCTATGTCTTAATGTGTATAGGTGATTCAAAGAAGAATGACATCACACTTACCACTCGAGCCAAAGATTATTCTTCCTCCAAAGAGAAGGTTGATGAAATACCTCCTTCGTTGGTCCAACCATCTCCCACGACTCCACCTACCAATGGTCCTCTTCATCTTGAACGAACGAGCCTAGATACAATTCTTTGCCCTCCCCCAAAGGGTGTTGTCCGAAAATATGCTTTCAAAACTCATGCACTTGTTGCCCAGAACTACATTATTTTCATAGATCTGGCCCAAGCACCGTCTGCGATGTCAGCCCTCGAAGTACTTCAGAGTTGTCCTATACAATGGAAGGCACTGTTGAAAGCTATTGGTGGAATTGACCCTACTGATACAAATTTAATAATTTTTTACTTAGAAGATCGCTTTCCAAGGTTACCCCCTCAACTCACATTTCAAATAAAAGTTATTGTCTCCGACAAGAACATTTATAGTACAGTTATTGATGAGGGTGCCTCGACGTGTGTCATGTCTATTACCTACTGGAAATCCATCGACTCTCCTCCTTTAACCGAATACCACAACATGCTCAAAGCCTTCAATGGATCTGGTTTTAAGCCTTACAGTGTCCTCCCTTCATTGCCTATTATGTTAAAAGGAAAAATGGTCAACGTTGAAGTGGAGGTCTTTGACACTCCTCTCAATTACAACCTTCTACTTGGCCATAGCTGGATCGATTCCATGTGCAGTTGTGTCCACTCTTTTCTGTGTCATACGTTTCCCACATCAAGAAAAAGTAATTTCGGTGGACCAATTGGCCTTCTTTCACTCTGATGCACGTATCGGAAATGTAGCTTTCATTGCAAAAACACCCCCTGGATATGAGAATGTCAGTGTCGGTCTTCTTAAAGATTCCTCTTTGATGGGTACTTTTCCCATTCCACCACCTGATGTTCCACATCTGTTCGTCGCCTCGATCAATACAATTTCCACATCTGTTCAAGAAACCCTTGCATCTTACGACTCGTGGATAGTAACCAACCCCAGCGATCATCTTCGTTATGGCGACCAAATGCCTTTGAGTCTGGTCGAATCCGCTTATCAAGCCATTCAATCGACAACCCCTTCTACCCCTTCTCTTGGTGATTTATCTCCGGATCCATTCTACGTCATTTTTCCTATGGACGAGATGATTATGTCTATTATGTCCATGGAAGATACCCCTTGGGACGATGAACATCATTGTTCCATCCTCTTCCTAGAACAACACACCATTGAGAGTTACCAATGGATCTCGACCCCGTCAACCGTTGTTGTCATTTCTACCGTTCCCGATTCTACACACGATATGTTCTATGAAGGGAACTTAAGTAATATCTCACCCACCATCCCCCTCGACATATCCATCAAACCTGGAGTTGTCGAAAATGTGCATATCAGAGCTTCATGTTCCCATGACGAAGTTGTCACCTACAAGTCTCTTTTACAAGAATTTCATGACGTCTTTGCATGGAGCTATGAAGAAATGTCGGGTATTGACCCCGACATTGTTGTACACAAGATTAAAACATACCCAAGTGCTAAACCTGTCCGACAACGACTTTGTCCGGTCCACCCGCGTAAAGCAGCCGCTATCAAGCTTGAAGTTGAGAAACTTCTCAAAGCTGGATTTATTTACGCTGTGGCTCTAACTGATTGGGTTTCCAATCTTGTTCCGGTTAACAAAAAGCAAGGTATGATCCGTGTGTGTGTTGATTATAGAGACACTAGTAAATCTTGTCCTAAAGACAACTTTCCTACCCCCTTCGTTGACCATATCGTCAATGATTGTGTCGGAAGTGAAATATTCTCTCTGATGGATGGTTTCTCTGGATATAATCAAATCGATATCGTACCCATAGACCAACACAAGACCACTTTTATTTGTCCCTGGGGCACTTTTGCCTACCGGAAACTTCCCTTCGGTTTAAAGAACGTCGGCACAACTTTTCAATGTGCTATGTCTTATGCCTTTCATGATATAAAGCACATTGTGCAGCCATATCTTGATGACTTACCAGCTCATTCCATGCACCGTGTAGATCATCCAACACACCTCCACGCCATTTTCCTTTGCTATCGGTTTTACCATATACACTTGAATCCCCACAAATGTGTTTTTTGTGTAGAATCTGGCCAACTTATAGGCTTTATTGTTTCACGTCAAGGGATCAGGGTAGATCCTTTGAAGGTCGAGGTGATTCTCAATCTCCCTCCTCCTTCCTCACTTCGCCAACTATAAAGTTTTCAAGGGAAGGCAAACTTTCTATGTCGTTTCATCCCAAACTATGTTGATTTAACTCTTGGTTTTACTCGACTGCTCAAGAAAGGTTCTGAATTTGTATGGGATACCACTGCCAACAAAGATTTCGACGCTTTAAAATTGACCTTAACCCATACCCCACTACTTTTCCCACCCAATTATAGTCGAGATTATTTCCTGTATCTCGCAGCCTCAAACTCTACCATTGCTATGGTTCTAGTCTAGGAGGATGATTCTCATGACGAACATGTCATTTATTATTTGAGTCAGAGTCTCACGACTACCGAAACCAAGTATTTACATGTTGAAAAACTGGCCTTGGTCGTCGTCCAAGCTATTCAACATTTCCGGCACTATATCTTTTTATGCAAGACTACTGTGATTTCCAACTGCAACCCTATGCAACACATTCTTACATGTCAATTACTAGGGGGGAAATACTCCAAATGGATCGTAATACTCTAGGAGTTTGACTTAGAATTCGAACACGCTAAGTCCAAGAAATCCTTGGTGTTTTCTGAATTGATATGCGACCTTCCCTGTTCAGAGACGGAAAATGTAGAAGAGGATTCATTACCCAATGAATCCCTTTTTCTGATCAGTTCCAATGACCTTTGGTATGGGGATATCATCATATATCTCCAGACCCAGACTTTCCAGCCTGATTTTTCTAGCACTGACCGTCGTCGCATATGCTACCAAGCCCATCAGTATATTATCCTCTATGATACTCTTTATCGTCGTGGGATTGAATCTGTTTTTTGACGCTACCTCACATTTGACGAAGGTGAGAAAGCCCTAAATGATGCCATTATGGAGCATGTGGTGGTCACATGTCTGGGTATGCTACTGCCCAGAAGATATTACGAGCTGGGTATTTTTGGCCTTCTTTATTCAATGATTGTATTATTACTGTCCAAAAATGCCACACTTGCCAAACCTACAACAATAAAATATGATCACGCCCTGCTCCTCTACACCATGTAGTCTCCGTTGGACCTTTTGAGAAATGGGGTATCGATTTCATGACATGTCACCCTCACTCGGTCGGGGGGCATGGATACATTATTGTAGCTGTAGATTATTTTACGAAATGGGTCGAGGCGATGCCAACATTCGACAATACCGGAAAGACTGCAACACTATTCATATTCAATCACATCATTGCTCGATTTGGTGTTCCTCAAGCTATCGTTACTGATCACGGTAGCCACTTTAGAAACTTTATGATGTCCGAACTCACCGAAAAGTTGGGTCTTCTCCATGAAAACACAAAACCCTATTACCCATAGGCAAATGACTAGGTTGAAGCTATAAACAAAGTCCTAATTACCATGCTTCAATCAATGATAGGGATTCACAAAACTAGTTGGCACACGATGTTGTTTTCAACATTGTGGGCTTACCGGACATCTGTCAATTCTTCTACCAGTTTTTCACCTTTCCAGTTAGTTTATGGTATAGAATCCATCTTGTTGATTGAATGTGAGATACCATCTCTAAAGTTCTTCATTGAACTTCTCCCAAACACTTCCGCTGAAGAAGAACGTCTGTTGTATCTTATGCAACTAGACGAAACCCGTCGTGATGCCACCCTAATTATAGAAACCTAGAAGAAACGCGTCAAAGCTCAATATGATAAACATGTCAAACCACGCATGTTCTCTGAAGGAGATCTAGTTCTCCTTTATGAAAAAGATCGAGATTTTTTAGGAGCCAGAAAATTTGAGGCTATGTGGCGAGGTCTTTATGTCGTCAGACGAGTGTTGGAAAAAGGAGCCTATGAGTTAGTGGACTATGATGGTATCCCTTTGAGTGAACCTAGAAATGGGCTTTATTTAAAGAAGTACTATGCTTAGATCATCTGTGCATGAGTTCTTGTATTTTATTGTATCATACTTTTTGTGTGTTACTTTAGTGTGCTTTTTCGTTATTTGGTTTCTTCCCTCGATCGCTTACCTTGCATTGAACTTGGTTTCCATATGTCGGAGTCTTCGCTACCCCACATTGGCTTCACCGATGGCGCTAGTCGTAGTACTCATAATTTAACTTATGTTTCATGGGAAATTTACGCACCTACAAACGAACTCATCAGTCTATGAGGTGTTTGCCCCGGTCATGCGACCAATAATATCGCATAATATAGCGTCGTCATCGAATTGTTGATTGATGTTATTTCTCTTGGTATCCACCACCTGGTTATACAACTCGATTTGCATCTAGTAGTACTACAGTTAAGTAATGTCTATGCTATCTGAAGTCCTACTTTATTACGGGTATATTTACGAATTCGCCTCTTGGAATGTTATTTTGATTATATCGAATATCAACACATTCCTATATGTCTAAATACATTGACTGATGCTTTAGATAATTATGTGTTAGGCAGACATTTGGGACATTTATGAACCAATCACACATCACATGTATTATACAACACAAAATAAGCCAGTAGAAGTCATATATATGTATATAACGATCAAAAGTTTTTACAAAAAGTTTATGTCCAAAGATCAAAATCTCAAAATATGAATCCCATAGCTTACACAAAATAGCATCATGGATGACGCTCACAATAACATACAACTGCTCAAGCTACCCTATGGAGCAGTCGACTGAGAGACTCAGACATTCCCACAGTATGGCGTTGATAATGTCTCGGGATCTCTCCAATAGTGATGTCTGGGACATGTGCAGTCAGTCCCTCTAAGTTTTGTTCAATCGCCTCATAGTCCTCATCATCCCATATTACCATTGGAGCCACTTCTCCTCACCTATGAATAGGACATGTCCTTGGCGGTCGATACGACCCCACATCTGTGTTTGCAAAAGAAATTTTTGATTAGGATAGAAAATATAAAAAAAAATTATATAATAAAATTTGCAAAAACATTTAAAAAGAACAAAATGTGTACTTCTCACCTAAGTCACCCCACTGAGCATCCCCAGGCAAGACCAAATCCAGATCTCCTCGGAAATCCAAACCGGCATATGCGTAGTCATCGATCATCAGCATCTAGGCCTCAACCAGTCAAAAAATGAATCATTATATTTGATTATAGGCCCTGCTACATGCCGATCCATGAGGTTACACCACCTCAACATCCTCAGATCCTGTAGCGCCGGTAAACCCCAATCTACCTGTAGATGCAGCAATGGGACCCTCTCAAGGAAGAAAGACACCAAAATCGACCCGTACCCGAACTACTTTAGGTCGCCCCTTCTACACTTAGTCAATTTCATTTTCATGTTGTGGAGAACCGCATCCGACTAGTTAAAAACTTGAGGCTCTGTGCACTCTATTGCATATTGGAAATAGCTCTGGAGAGCCATGGGCAGAGTCGCGCTCCCAGCCATGCATGCAATGGTAAAAAATATAGTCTGTAGGGTCAAATATTGGACCCCCCAAATGGAAACCTTACCCTTGCTTCTCTCTGCCTCAGGAACACAATGTCGGTAGACATACTCGCTCATAGGAAGTCCACCACCCCTACCTCCGGTCAAAGTCACATGGGATCCATGTCATCACAACCCCATCAGAAAATAGATATCCTCAATATCTAGGGAAAGCGTGTGGACCCCTACATGAAATATCTGTTGGTCCACATCCCACATGTGAACCAGGGATTTTAACAACCTGAGTTGGTCTCTCATGCCCGAGATCCTAAACAATTTTAAGACCCCACATTCCCGGAGAGCAGCAACTGTACGTGGATCATTTTCAGCAATGGAATCATCCTCCTCGTCTTCCCTTTCCCTCCATTCCAACATCATGATGATCAATACCTGTAATGGAGTCATGAGAAGGAAGTCAACAACTCATTTTAACCTCTTGAACAAATTTTTATTGAGCAAAACCACACACAAAAATCTATTTTTTGGCCCTCGCAGGCGAAGCTTTTACACAGTGCGAGATTCTCGCAGGTGCACTGAAGCCCACCTGTGAAAATCTTACATTCTCACAGGTCTCGAATGGCCCACCTACGAGAATGCTTGAGCGCACCTACCGACCCTAAAATGGACTCAAAACTCTAAAATTTCCAATAAAAATCAAAAGCAAACCATGGAAAAGTTAAAAAATCAAGAGATTACCTCGTTGGATGGAACTGTTTGCTAAGTAATCACTTTTAGCTCCCATGATCGACCGATGAAATTTGAGAAAAAAAAGGAGGTGTGTTGGACAAGTTTTTGGCAAAGTAACAATGAAATGGTAAAAATCCCTTTTTGCCCATATTTATTCACCTTTTTACTATTTTTTGTTGATTTTTATATTATTTTTATTACTTTTGTCTAAAAACCTAATACCCTAATGGTTTTGTGAGTATGGTTTTTTGCAGATAGCCGACCTAGAAGTCCAAGCGACGGTATACGGGCATTTTTTTCTCTTTTTATATTTGTCACATGAACGAGTACCTTTTTAGGGTTTTGTAAGGAAAACCTCGAGCTCAGTCTTCGTTCGTTCTCGCACTCAAAAACACATGAGAACGTAACTGAGTATACTTTTGTCGTCTTTTCGTACTCGTTATGGTAACACGAAAATGACGAAAACAAGGGAGTATCCTTTAAGCTCTTTTCACGCTCCATAAAATGAAAATATTGCTGAGTGATCTTGTTCTTTTCACGCTTGTAAAATTATTTGAATAAAACATTCGATGGGAGATAGTTTATCACTTTTTCAGTCTCATTGAACTAATTTACGAAAAAAGAACTAGGAGAGTTTCTCTTTAAGTGTTTTTCAGACTCTCAAAACATGAAAAATGCTCGAGTTTTCTATCTTTGGACTCGTTAAACAAACATCGAAAGGCCCTTACAGGACCAAAACACTCCTTCTTAGGGTTCATTAAACATACTCTGAGGGACTCGTCTGAAGGATGAGATTACATCAAAAATCATATGTTATCCTCCTCAAGCTTGTGTAAAATTAAAGAGGTACTCGCCAGAAATGGTGGGGGGAATTTTGGGAAAGGGATATGTTTCGGTATTTGTATTAGTGGCAGTAAGTGTCGCTCTTGAACATGACACTCCCTGTTCGTCATTTGAATCTGGGTTGGGAAATCCATTTGTCTCTCGTATGACTTACTACAAGGTCATATCTTGGGTCATCTTTGAGTCAATGCTACCGAGACCATTGTCATGTCGTTCATATGTTTAAGACAAGTCCAAACAAGCCCTCCATTGAGTCGACCATCTGTAGTTGTCCATTCTTACCATGTTAGCCTTCCCTATGTCTATTTCAAATCATATTCGTACTTTGACTTGCCCTCAAAATATGTTACTTATTTCGTGTCATTGATGGGGGATACATCAAGGCCCTCCTGTGACGAGTTTTTTTCCGTCGACTCCAACTCATTATCCAGGAATAAGACTTAGAAATCATTTAGTACCTTATAACCTGGATGCCTCAATGGCAGGTCTCTTTGCTTTTGATAGTGGATTCACATCATTGGTCCCTGATTGAGAGATTTTGCCGAATGTTCGAATTCAACTCACTTATTCACATTTGTTCGGATTGTACTTAGGTACCTGTTGGCAATCATTTCGCATTTTTATCCTATCCTTATAAGCTGCCTACACAAGTGTTTTGGAACCCTTGATTCAAATCGCAATCTTTTGAATAAAACGACATGATCATTTTGTGCACCTGCCTTTTGTTCTCGTTTTCACGAATGCAAGCGTGAAAACCTTGAGTTCAAAGTCTTGTCGATGGAATTAAAATCGTCACTAGATTATTATGGTTACTCTTGTATATGTGGTCATCTCACCTCTAACTTAATGGCAGTCGCACAGTTGGCAAGACACCAAAACCTTTACTCACTTGGCATTTTTTGTTTTTAATATGACTTCATTTTATAAGTTTGCAATGTAATGGTATTCCAGTGATTGTGATTGAGTCTTTGATTTAATGGTGGTTTGATGTTTTATTGTTTTTGATCAAATTCAATGGTTTCATAATAATGCATTAACATGGTGATTAGACCCTTAATTCAATAGTTTCATACAATGTATAAGTTTTATGGTCAAATCCTTATTCAAAACATTGTTTTGATTTTAAAACCATGCAAACGCTATGCTTGTGCAAACATTGGGGTCAACTTACCATAGTTTTCATTAATTTTTTAGATGGCATTGCAATAGTGGTTTGAATCACCATATGCGTCGTCGGTTATACATTTGGATATGACTGTTTTGCATGGGTTTATTGCCTTCCACCACCTTTGCACACTTGGGCATTAATGCCTCCCTTTTATCTCGGGTTACCTCTGTTGGTTTTCGGGGAAGCCTGTGAGCTATCGGTCTGGCGTATACCCTGTTCAAACCCTTGACCGTTCACCCTACTCGTTGTGTATTCTTTTCTATGGAACCTATGGTGAGCATAGAACCAAATGGTATCCAAACTCTGTTGCTATTCGATAATGCTCGTGAGGATTTAGAAAATAGTGGTTGGCTGGTGTTTATCCAAAGATTTGAGGGTTTCAACCTTTTGGTTTCCCAACAGTTCGCCCTCACCTTTGATGGATGCATGGCTAAGGTTAGAGACATACAGCTCGAGCTAAATGAGGAATTCTTAAGCTCAGCTACAGGACTACCAGCTATAGGGAAAAGGTGGTTTAAAAATTCCAAAGTAGACGAGGTGTCGTGGCCGCTCCTATTCACATCAAGAAAGATTGTTAGTTGTGATAGAGGTATGCCTCTCACTACCCTCAAAGCCTGTTAAGAACCAAACATCAATATAGCATAGAAAAACTTCAAGAAAAGTACTCAACGCCTTGAAAAAGAGATAATATCAGATAATAAGCCTCTTCGAGGGGGCAACCTCCTTTTACCCCACTTAAATGTTCAAGTACAAGAT
>ML789792.1:130958-145594 GCA_009831015.1 Picea engelmannii
TAGTTCATTCTTCCTGTGCTTGTCTGAGAAAAGGGGTTGAGATTTTGGGTAGAAGGTTAAAGGTTAAATCTGAAGGGTCATGATCTGCGTATAGGCTTAGAACCCTAGCTTATTAGTCCGTAGGGTAAAATACCCAACAACATATTCCCAGATTTTTTGTAAACAGTGGTTGATAATTCCCACAAGGATGTTTTACCCTGTGGTCTTTAAATACTTGTTATTTTTTGTAATGGACCCATCATCAACTGTTGGGAGAATAGACTATGGATTTATGATGATACAAGCTGGGATGAAAGTGGATGTCTTGTAACAGCTTTAGCTTTCAATATATCAAACTTTTATTTCAAGCTTTCTTCATATCAGTTTGCAATCAATTATCGACTACTTTAGTTATCATAATTTGTTGCAGGTTGATGTGATTTGGTTTATGTGTTGTCCATATCTGATCTCTCTTATTTTAAAGTACAACAATTACTTTGTTTCAATTTAATGAATTAAAGTTTTATCTTCTTCGTTAAATGAATCATTTTGTACAAATCTTTGCACACAGATTTATCTAAATGCGATGATTTGTGAATTTTAAGATTGTTGTCATTTTTTATGTCTTGTTTGTCTTGTCGTTTATATTCAAAGAGCATTGTTGCTTCCTGTTTACAAGAGGCTTGTGAAAATTTGGTGCGGGTTTCCTCCCATCAAACAGCTGAATCAGATGCTTTGCACGGGACAAATTGGAAAGCGTTTTTACAGGTTAGTTTATTAGTGTTATTTAAGCAGTTTAGATAGATATATGTAGTTCAGATTTATAGTTAGGATTATTATTTGAATTGTTCATCTTAGATAGTTTTCATTTTATTTCTTTCTCATAAAATTATAAAAATAAAAAAACAATAGTTTTGCTTTCATAGGACAGTTTACAAGTGATTTTAGCAGGTTTTCATTTAAAATCTGTAATCTGTAAATATTGTACATTTGTGATTAAGATTTAATTCTGTTGATAATTGAACATTTAGTTTCATAGAATTATCGTTGTATAGTAAAGACAATAGACTATATACATTTATTTCAGATTTGTTTATTAGTTTGCTTTAATTGTTGTTTTTAGTTAGATTAGTTCTTTTAGTTAGTTTTCTTTCGTTTTTCTAGGACTTAGATCGGCCAACGGAGCCGCTAAACCCGTCGGGGTGGATCATCCCAAACGGATTGGGTTATTTAGACAACCCCGGACCGGATCCACTCCTCCAGTTGGAGAGCGTTCAATTTCGCCCATCAACGGTACCTTAGGAGTCATTGACATCAATGATGATTTCCCTTGCACTTGTTAACGGTTTTCATCAATGACCGATAATCGAGTGGTTTCTACCATGTTCAACTTCAACACATGTAATCACATGGTTAGATTCGTACTTTTCAGACAAGGGGATTGAAGACCCTGGGTCTTATCTTTTGGCCTAGGCTGCGCTGGAGTATTTATGATTTGTATTGACACATGGATCCACTTTGTATGTCACGTGGATATGTCATAATTTGTGTCTTCTAAACACAGAGATCCACCGTGTATTACTGGTGGCTATGTGGTATTTTGGTGACATGGATCCACAGTGTATGATTGGTGGCCATGGCCTACATTTATGATTTCATTCATTTTTGGCCTGAGCATGGGAATGCCTACCTCAGAACTGGTATTATATTATGCAGATGCTTGATTGTTTGTAGGTTTCTGATTAGGTGTGATCCTTGTTTCTGACACACACACGCATTTTACAAATTATTTCGGCTGTCACGAGTTCCAGTCTCATACTTTGGGGGGCATTCTGTTACACATTATTTTGGTCACTCTGGTGATGTCTCTACAGTTATGTGTTCAGGCTCTCATAAGGACTTTTTTCCTGAGAAAAGTGACTACTGTATTCTTCCATAAAACATATTTTTAAGATGAGTTCACGGGTTAACTATGTTGTAGGGTGCGACAATCTTGATTCTCGTAGGCAACCCTATACCTAGCCTGTGAGGTGTTCGCATTCTGCTCTATAGGTAGGGTGCAAACTTGTTTTGAATCTTAAAAGGAAGAGGAAGCTACAAAGGTTCTAGAAGAGTATATTCTAGAAAATGAGTTGGCTTTCACATGGTTGGCATCCTACTAACTTCTCAGATATAGTGGGATAATCCTCATCCCTTTAACTATCTCTCCTTCTCCTATATAATGAAGGGTTTCTCAAGAAAGAGGTTAAGTAAGATTGAATGGAGAATTGATGAAAGAATTGTGTGAAGAACCCTGTTTGGATTGAAGCTTGAAGACTCTATTTGTATATCAAGTTGTATTGGATCTTTTTCATGCAAGTGTAGAGAAATTATGTGTGTTGGAACCAAGGACCACTGAAAGGAAGCTTGCGACATCAAGGTGATCTGGTTGTATCTTCTACTTTCATTTAATATAATACATCGGCATGTCCCTTTCCCATAAAATCACTCTTATTTTATTGCATAACTCCTTGATCATATGCATAGGTTGACATTGAATATACTTTGCTATCTTCACTTTGGTTGGTTTGTGTTGTCTTGGACCTGATCTCACAAGAGCACCGGAGTGAAGTAGGAAAAACAGAGACCTAAGGAAGCAATATACAGGTATGTTACTCATTCCTTCTTGGTATTAGATTCAATGACTGCAACTTAGAGAAAGAGTCATGTCCTGTCCTGTTTTTTTCTAGATCTAGGTGGATCTAGGGAGATCTTTTAGTGTCTGCATATATTGATTTATCCTGTAACAGAGGGCCAACAGGCCCCCAAAACTCACCTATGACTCGTCCCGAGTCACTCAGGACTAGTCAATGCCGCTTCGAAGGCCTCGAGTTTCACTCAAGCTTCCTCGACTTGCTACTTCGCCTAAGACTCCTGCTCAGTGAGCTCTTGGATAATTTTATCTGTAACAGGCCCTTCTAGACATTGTTTTGTTGTCACAACCACTTGGTCCAATTGCGAGCCTTGTCCTTCAATTTGTTCAAACACCTTGCAGGCTTCATCCTGCACAGGCTGTAGTTTCTGCGCGACTTCCATTACCCTACCCTAGATGGCAGTAATATGTTGTTGTACTATGCACTATTCCTGGGACCTCTTCATTCTTTCAACTGTGGTGAGAAGCTTCATCTGTGCCTGCACAGAGAAAGCCTTATGTCACGCCTCTTATAATTGTGCTTTCAATTTCCTTAGCTCTGGATATTTTGTGAGGCATTCATATGTCAGTGCGCTTCTATCACTCGGTTGTTTGCACTCTGAGACGAGGGCCTTTATTCTTACTACTATGTTCTTAGCGACTTCCTACCTCTGGTCATGCACCTCCTACGGGGTGCTCGGTACTGCTTGGATCTCCAACTCCATTATCCTCACTTGAAGCTATTGGATGGCATCAACGAGTTTCACCACTTGAACCTCGACTGACTCTTGTTCCTCCTGTGCCAAGCCTGACACAAAGTGAAGTTATTTATTCACCACTTCTTTGAACGCAGTCTGCTCTATGAGTAGGTAGTCCTTTTCTCTCTGTAGCTTCGCTTTGTCCTCCTATAGCATCGCCCAAAACTCTACTTTCTCATTTTCATAGGCGGTTACATAGTATTGTGCTACTCATAATTGCTCTAAGACTTCCTCTTTCTCTTGTTTTAAGGCTTCTATAGCCTTCTCCTTTTCTTCTTTGACTTTCTGAAGTCGATCCTCTGTCGCATCTACAAGTATTATTAATTGGGTTGGTTCATCCCCCAATTCTGCAACCTGTGACAAAGAAGGCGGAGTAGGTACTGCACAGATCAATTGAATATCTTGATGTATTTCCTTCAGTTCCTTCTCGACCCTTTCATACAATTCCTCCCATTTCTCTCAATATCTCTACAAGATGTCCTCGAAAGCATCCTCGATGGCTCCGCGGACCAAGCTGATGTCGTCCTCCATGAGCGTGGCCTCTAACTGGGGCTTACTAGCGCGCTTCTTCTTTCTTGCTGAATTTTTCTGTGGAGAAACCTTCCTCTTCTACAGTGTTATTGTTTCAGTAGGGGGATCTTTCGACAGTGTAACTTCACCTTCTCCTTGTTTTTCTCCTTCATCTCCTCTTCCTTTTCCATTTTCTTCGTCTCCTCCTCCTAGCGATCCAGATCCATTTTCTTCAAAGGCGTTGTCCTCCTCATTATTCTCTATATTCTAGTTCCTCCTTTTTCTTCTTCTTCTTTGTCCCATTGGACTGTCTGACATGCTCGACCCAGGTGACTAGGGGGCTTCCTATGATGTCAGTGTCAGAGAGTTTTGCATCAACAATAGGTACAAGGAACTCCTCCGGCCACTCCTTCATGATCTGCTCCATGTCTTCGTCTGTCATCTTGTAATATGAATGTAACTCTTCGTTGCTCTCATCTCTGCGCATAGTGATATAGATAAAATGTCGATTTGCATAGAACTTGGCTATTGGTCTATACTGGTGCAAGGTGAGTGGTGTCATGTGCAGAAATGCTTCAATGGAAACCAGGGATGATTTTAAGGATGGAAATTTATTTTAAAATGTAGAAACCTTGGCAAATATTAATAATCCTTCATATGTCAACTATAAATGTTTGGCGATATTTTTTTTTAAATGCTCAAATTTATAAGTATTTTATATAGTTTTTATAAAATTTTGGCAATTTTTAAGGTAAAATAATTTTATCCTATAGAATTTGGGCGAATCATTTTTAAAATAGCGAATCTCATTTTTGGAAAAACCATGGAAAATTAGCCCATGAACGAAATTTAGCCCCTAAAATCATCCATGATGGAAACTTTCAGTTACTGATATTACGCATGGAATACAACATTTGACTGTCATTTCTTCGACATGTCATTGGTGTACCACAAGGTAGAAAACCTAGCGGCTAACGGCTCCGATGGTTCAATGTTAAGAACTTGAATAGCTATGTAAATATAATCACCACAAATATTGAATACACAATAGATCCACAAAGCAAGTTAGAAGAAACCACACTTTATTATATCAAACCCTTAGGGTAGGGAAACACCATACAATTGATCCTATTATGGAAGGGATCCTCTCCTGTTCACTTGCCTCTTTGAGGGGGCATCCTCCTATTGAGCTACCACTCCAAATACAATACTTCTCTTCATGTCCCATTACATTTCTTGAACCCCTTTATATAGTGCTACCATCACCTAAGAACATTCTAGAGGAGGAATATTCTAGAAGTAGAACCTTCTAAGAATTCCTCTTACATTTATTATATCTAACTACCCATTTATTATATCTAACTACCATAGTGGGCCTTATTTAATAATATAGTGGAACTAGTCCACCTTACATTGAATGTCCTCCGCTATTATCACTATGGTCCCTCTGGCCCCCCGCACTACCTCTCTAGCTACCTTACATTCCACCCCCCCTTATGAAAGCGTTGTCCTCAACGCTTGATGTACAACCATATAGCAGGGTCCCATGGATAAGTGTGGACCATAGTGCTAAAATAGACTAGAGAAAAAGGGTCCCATTGAGAAATGGTAGCCACCATGTTGAAGTAGTCCAACCTCCAATGTAAACCAGGGTCCCATGTCCAATTTCTCATGTGAACCCCACATGGAAGATATCGGCACCCGATAACCAACTGAGAATGATGCTCCCAATACTGACACCTATCATGTGGATCCAAATAAGAATATCCATCCACATAGTGGGAGATTATCAAAGATGAATTTGGAAGGAACAATACCATTGGAGAATATGCAGGATGGATGCTGGTAACTAGCTCCTGATGTGGGACATTGATGTTCTCTACAGAAGGTGGAGTAGAGTCATCAAATAAAATATGGAAGTGGTTGTCATCCCAGAAATGACAACTATCCATATACCAATCATCAAAAACGACATCGAGATCATACCAAGCATATATTTCTTGATTATACTCATCCTGGATGTCTTCCGTAAGAAATCTCTCCTGCATGCTATCCAATGAATCTTGAATACTACGAAAACTATCTTTGAGGCCATCTCCAAAGGCATCCAATTTATCATTCAATGTGTCATACAATTGGGATTTGAATGCTTCAAGAATTTATTTGAGAGTTTGAGAGGAAATAGCCATCTGAGCACCCTATGAACTCTTCAGTCCTACAGCCATCATGAAAAAACACAAAAAATAGAACAATAAGTTAAGACAGAAAATCGCGGCTTTTTTCTGGAAAAACCCTAAAAAACCGTTGAATTTAAAATGCTCATAAATTCACTTCCCGGACTCCGTTTCAGCTGATGGTTTTTTGAAATTGGGTGAAATTGTGAGAGGAACTCATATATTTAATTTGTTTGGGCAAATTTGGCCTCCAATTGCTACATAAATAAAATAAAATCGTGTCGCCATCCACGGAAAAAACCCTGAAAATTTGCAGATTTTAAAACTTCAATATCTTGACTTCCCGGACTCCGTTTCAAACGATTTTTTTTTTTTAACTTGGGTGTTTTTATGAGAGGAACTCATATATACAACCTATTTCTACAAAATTTTCACAGAAATATACCAAAAATTTCTGGAAAGTCACGACCCTCTTTATAGAAACCCTTGAGGTAGGGCAACACCGTACAATGGATCCTATTATGGAAGGGTTCCTCTCCTGTTCACTTTCCTCTTAGAGGGGGCATCCTCCTATTGAGATACCTATACCAATACAATAATTCTCTTCATGTCCCATTAGATTGCTTGAACCCCTTTATATAGTGCTACCATCACCTAAGAACATTCTAGAGGAGGAATCTTCTAGAAGTAGAACCTTCTAAGAAGTCCTCTTATATTTATTATATCTAACTACAATAGTGGGCCTTATTTAATAATATAGTCGACCTAGTCCACCTTACATTGAATGGACTCCNATTCAATCTTCGGAAAGGTGGCTCCTTCGGGCATTTGCCAAGCGAAAAATGAAATCAACATGATCAACTAGCTAAAGTGGAATTCATATCCCTAATATTGAGCTTCACGACAGTATTTCTCAAGTTCATTGATGAGGTAACTCACGCAATTCATTTGCATGCCCTCCACACATTTTACTGCAAGGTCCACCATGAACCCGGTGACTTATGTGGGGTGGTTCTTTATTACGATCCTGCTAGCTATGAGTTGGAAAGAGAGGTGCATTGTGCCATCCTGGATAGAGGCTACCTTGTAGCCTCCCTTTCCCTTTTTGACTTTATCATAAGCCTCCTTGATGTGCAGTGCCAGGGAGTAGTACGAGGCCTTCCCTGGATAAAACTACTGAGGGTCAGATCCCTTCATGCTTAATCATGTAATCAAGTGGATCAGTGTCGGATCCACAGTAATCCGTCGGTTGAGCCAAAGGTATCCTCCATGGTAGCACGACAAGAGGATTTTAATGCAAGCATTAACCTCCTGGTGATGGCCAAAATGGGGAATCTTCATTACATTTAGTATAGTGAACTACGCAAGCTCCTTAATCCATGGCTGGGAGACCAGGTGAGGCTTCTTCCCAGTTGTCTTTGTCAAGTATCATTGGGGTGCAAGCATAGCATAGTTCTTTCTGTCACCTGCCTCGATGAGGTTCAAATCCTGCGAACCTACCTCCTGTGAGGTTCCAGTCTGTGAAGTCTTCCATTTTTTCTCTGTAGCTTCTTATAGATTTTCTGACTTGGATTTATTTTTATTGATTTTCCTTGCCTTCTTCCCTATAATCTAAGTCTCTCTAACATTTTCTAGAATCCTCTTTCCATTGTTAGTCTTGTCTCTCCTAGAGGGGTGACTTAACATTGTTGATGTGCTCTCAAAGGGTTCGAAGTTAATACCCCTTCTCTTATTAATTCCAGGGTGGGTATTTTGATTTCTTGCATAGATAGGTCCTTAAAACCTTCTTTCGTTCTTTCAACCTCGACAACTAATTCTCTTGCCTTCTGTTGGTTCGACTTATCTTCTCGTTCTTCTATTAGTCGGTCTATTTTTCTAGCTATGAAATCCCTTAGTAATTTCTTTTTCTTTTCTGTAGCTTCTTCCTCTACTTTCCTTCTGATATGATCCTTCTCAATCCAAGTCTTTCCTAAAAAAAGTGGGAAAGCGGAATTGTTCTCAACAAACTTAATGACTTCAAATTCCTCTTCAGTCGATGTTCCATGGATAATAATAGGTACATTAGATACTCTTCCACATAAGGTTATCATCTTTCCCTTAAACAAGCATATCCTTCCCAATGAAGGTACCACAGTAGGCTTTCCCAAAATTTCCCAAGTATCTTTTGTCATAATATTCACTGGTGTTTCCTCATCCAAGACACAGTTTATGTTGAAGTCTTCTATTATTATACTTATGCATTGTTTTACTTTCACGATCTCTGGTAAACTGACATCTTTGTGATTATTCATTATTTATTTCAATTGTGATAGTATAGTCTGAGATTTCTCTGATTCTTTCTCTTTATGGTTCTCTAACATGTTCTTAGTCTCTTGACTTTCTTTTTCTTGTCTCATGTTCATCCTTTCAAATTTAGCAATCATCCTTGGACAATCCTCAACCTCATGACCAAAATTTTTACAACAAAGACAAATAGGACTTGTACCAAGGAATTCCTTAGAAAGATGTCCCGGTCTTTTGTAGTTATAACATAGTTTCAACCCTCTTTTTATTTTATATGTTCCCCAACCTCTTCTGCATGGATCATACTGTTGGACCTTCAATCTGCAAAAATTCTTTCTAGGTTCCTGCATCCACTTATTAGTTCAAAAATTCCTTCTATGCATAGGAATAGCATATATTTCTTCATTTCTATTAGCTTTACTTAGATCAATTATTTCTTCCAACTGCGCCCTACCTTTCAGACTAGGAAAGAATCGATTAAACATACCTAAATTCATGCTTTCGAAACAAAATTTTCACTTATCTTACTCTTATCAAAGCACAGAGATTTAGATCATACCTCTTTTCTTTAGAACGGGTTTCTTTCTTAGCACAAATCTTTGCAAGTCAAGTAGAGTACTATGCACTACAGTAGTATATCTATGCACAGAGCTTTTCAAGTCAAGTAGAGTACTGCGCACTACAACAACATATCTACGCACATAGCTTCTCTTTAGTTCCTAACAATCACAGTTTTAGTCCCGGCAATGGAACCATTTGTTGGCACAAGGGAAGACCTAGGGTTCAACGCTTCAACAATGCGCCAAAAAAACCCTAACTACCAGCCCTTTCAGTAACACTTGCGAATCAGGTGAAGTCTCACCAGAGGTAGAAGCAGGGGGGGTTACACGACTCAGGTGTCTGTAACCAAGCTGGGACACAAATCTGTGATAATAACACTTCAAAGGGAATTATAGCAACACTTAGAAGGTTATATACATTAATTCATTAGCTTCATTAACATCGCAGAACAAACCATAAGATAGATCGATGCAGTAACAATAAATATTAATAACTTCGATCATTTATCACCTACCACTGAGTTAGATATAACAATCATTCATTCTTAACACAACTAAGAACTAAGCATCAATAGATCTATCCAATAGACATAATAAGCAAAGAACTGAGCAGATTCATAACATAACCAACAAAGCACAAAGAAAACCAAGGATAGAAGATATACATGGTTCACCCAGTGTAGGGCTATGACCAACATCTACGTTGTCTTCTTTATTATTATTCAATCTCTTACATTCAGTTGCTCCTGTGTACTAAGACACAGAGCCAAGCTTCACACCAGACAGGAGATCTACGCACTGTGCACCAGATCCTCCTTCCCAAAACTAGGTCAAGGCACATAGCCAACTTATCAATTGAGCACAGAGACTTACATATGCATTTTGTTTCACAAAGCAACTCAGAACTACTTGCACTTAGCCTCTTTTTCCATTATTCTCTTCTCTTTTTTACATTACATTCTTACTTATTTATACTTTTACAATAAGGCCTAATAATGGGTAAACCCATGGGCCAAAATCCCATAATCCATTACAAAAACCCTAAGGAACCCCTTGTTGGGTCCACATAGCCTACAAAATAAGTGAGATCTGCGATCTCATCTCCGCCTGGGCGCTCCATATTTGACCAGCATGTCGAAGTCCAAAAGTGGTCCAAACCTCACCAAGGTTTCCTCGAAACTTGATCGAGGGCCAACACTTCTCAATGATAGTCGAAGGCTCTAATTGATCCCCCAAAATAAATCTCCCCGACTATACCTTTCCAATGGGATATCATGCACCTAAAACGAAGATTGTATGCAAAAGTTACAACTCCAGGAAGTTGATGTACTAACTTACCGAAATGGGGCCCACATGAATTTTGGCGCTTCATCTCCTAGGGTTAGGTTTTTGGATGTATAGGGTTTTTGACATTCCTGTTTATTGTAAAAAAGGCCTTCAGAGCCTCATTGTAATAATATTCTTGCCAATGAGCGTATTCGTCACATATATTCTCAGAGATAAGTTCCCACCATTCCAACAAGCTTGTTTTTCGTTGCATTTACAGTTTCAATTTATTTCCTTATTGAATAAAAAAACATTTTTACTATATATTTGTTATTCTATGTTAAGAATATTTTAATAATATGTATTTATTTCGTTCTTCTCATAAAATATGGATCAATCGTTTCCTGCTTTCATATTATAATCCTATCACATCAGGAGGTTTCATCATCAGCCAAGCAGAGCCTTATTTATATCCTTTGCAGCTTGACACCCTATACCCCAAGAGGAAACATTCCTTTGAGTGTCCATATCCTACATTCACCCCCTTTCATTGAGCATAGGTATGTTCCATTGTTGGAACTAGTTGCTTACCAATGACACTTGTTTCCTCCTCTGTATCATAGCATTCATTTGACTATGAAAAAACAAAAAATGACTGGTGGGAAGAGAATATTATCTTATGTTGGCAACAATCATGTCGCCTTTGAACATAGCACAAACTTTTGAGTCCAATTGTCATCAAAATTTTTGGTTTAGCATGACCTTAGGAAGCTAAGCTCGTTACTAAAAGTTTGCTCCTCCAACTGGTTACTCTTCCAGTACCTATGGAGAGTTTAATTGATGCCTCCTGCATCACAAAGTTTCATCATTGAGTCCATGCTGCCAGAGTCATCCATATGTCTCATGCTCTTGTTCAAAGGATGCCTATCATCCTGTGTCATACATTTCTCAGAACCCTTGACTTTTCATATTGGTCATACCCTCAGTGTGTCTCATAGTTACATGAAGCTACAGTCCTATCATGCACCCTAGTCCTACTTTCACTATGGGTAGGTAACCTTGAACCCAGTAGTTGACATTTCCTCATTGGTCGTTGATTGGGGATATTCTCTTGTGTTCAAAGGAAAGAAATCTATTCACACATTGGGATTCATGCAGTGTCTTGGATGCCATTAGACTTATTGGTGGTTTCCTGTCCTTTGTCGACAATTTTCCTCATTGGTTGTTATTCAAAGGGTATTTTTCGTGCATTGCTTGCATCTAGTGCATGTGAAAGACGCATAGGTTCGTTGGTTCGTGAACAGGTTATTTGTCCAAGTTCCTCCAAATCATCAAGATCTTACTTTGTACCTCATATTGAATGATGAGAGATGACTTAATGCTCTCCTTTCAGCGGGTCTCCTTCCATCAAATTCAGCCCATCCATTCTAGAAATGGGACCTAGAGTCCTATAAGTACCTAGAGGCTTGCAGTCATCAGTGGCAAGTTCTCTCACCATCGACAGTTGGGAATACATCAATGTCTCATGATCAATGGATTCTTCAAGTGTTCGACCTCAACACCTTTATTCTCACTTGTAAGAATGTACTCGGTGCCTTGATACCTAATTTCATTATCGGTAGGTTGTCTCACATTTGTTAACGATATACCTTAATGAATGGTAATCATACGAAGTCTCATTCTGTTCGACCTCAACTCCTTTATTCACATAATGTAGACTTGCACTTTTGGCGGATCGTGTAGAAGACTTGAAAACATCAGTTCACAGCCGCATCTTTCCTGATTTGTTGCTATCTTTCATTGGCCTAATACCTATATGACTTCAATGATCATAAGAGATTAGATTGTACTCCATTGTATACAAACATCTTCAGATTGATTTTGAGACTGGTTTTCACTGGGACTTGTTCGTGACTATGACATCCTATGGCATGTATCCACTCTTGTATTTCCTATTCATGGCCATGGACAGTTGTTTGGTATATTTCCACATGGATCTACACTGTAATTGAAATTGGAAGCCATGTGCACAAAGTCATTATGGACTATAATATTCTTATGAGCAACTAGTTCGTCTAGCTAGGTCTCCATTACTCCACTTCTGGGTATTATAATGTATTTTAGTCATCGGAAATACTCCTTTGAATTCACACATTAGGGGGAATATATTATATAAATATTTGTCTCACCCTATGAAAACTTGCACAGAGGGCCTTTTTCCATTTCCCTATGCAGAATTGAAGTCCCTTTTTACAGTTCCCAGAGATAAAAATTGTATTTTTCCACATATACACGCCCTAATAGATATACAACATGTGTATACACAGATTGCACCATTACAGCCCGTGTACATCGGGTTTTGTGCTAAAAATTAAAAAATGGTGTCGGGTTTCCATGTCACGTCACATAATCCATGATCCTTGACCTTCCATTTACTAGAAACGTTCTGAATCGACCCTTCAGTTTTATTTGAAGGCTATAAATGGGCCATATCCAAGGTGTGGAAGGGGACATAAAGAATTCAACTTTGAGTGCAAAGTTACTCTGGAGAAATTATTCACTTCATATTGAATCTGCATCCCTTTGTCCTTTTAAGTTTGAACACATTGTTCATCCCCCAAGCTCTTCCCTATTTGATGGAGAACCTCACTGTCTCTCTTATATGAGCTTGCCTTTGGTGGAGGGTTGAAGTGGTGGAGGCCCTACTGATAGGGATTTAGTTTCTCGGTTCCTAACGTGTCGACACAAAAGTTTGTCACTTATACAATTTTGTTGATTACATTTTAATAGAAATACTCTTTTCTCGTCCAATTAATGTCTTGCAAATATTTGAATTTTTATTCCATGGGAATAGTTTTTATGAATATTGATGGATTTTGTTATTGAATGTACTAACTTTATATATTATCACCATATGATTGTGTATCTTGGTTGTTGAGGACAAGTTGCAGGTGTATTTCTTTGAGTTAAGTGCTCAACGATGGACTTCATCGAACATCTAGATGATGTATGCTCTTTATCTTGTCTTCTTAGCATATTTGTTTATATAGCATACTTGAGATTAGAGTTGATTTCTGCAGTCATTTCCATTTGTTGTGGTTTACCCCATGCCATAGAGTGATTTTCCTCGTAACACTTATTAAAAACCCACTCTTGAGTCCTTTTGTGATGCTTTGATTAGAGAGCAAGATAAGCTTGTACAACTTGGAGTGATTATCACTACAGGTACCTCCAACAATGCCTTAGTCGCCCAACAGAAAGATACACCCAAGAATCCCAAGAAGTGACATCCTCACCACAACAACATGCAACATAAGGGTCCCAAACCCACTCACACAACTTCATCTCCTAATGGTGACAAAGGAGAAAAATATAAAAATAAGAAGACTGATGGACATTGCAACTTTTGTGATAAAGATGGTCATGATGAGTCCAAATGTTTCAAGGAGATGGAATCTTTATAATAAATGATGAAGAAGCACAACATTAGTATTGATTCTACTTCTTCTTCTTCTTCTCATTGAAATGCACTTTCTTCTTCTGGTTTATCCTTCAATGCAACTTCTACTTCTTCTTCTGATGAGTGGCTTATTGATTCTGGAGCATCTTATCATATGGATAAGGATAAAGACATATTTTCTTCTCTAAATGAATGTAACACCAAGAAAATATTTGTTGGTGATGATAGATCTCTTAGTGTTGTAGTATCTAGAACAATTCAAGTAGATAATGGTCATTTCAATGATGTATTATGTGTTCCAAGTATTTCTTGTAATATTCTATCAGTATATCAAATCACTCATTTAGGTGAAGGTAAAATTGTAGAGTTTTTACCTCACCAAGTTGTAATCAAGGATCTAAAAGATCCTAAGCATGTTCTTGCAGCTGGAATTGCTAATGATATTACCAGGTTGTACAAGTTTCAAAACTTTGGGTCTTCATATTTTCTAGCAGTTTTTGTTGCTCATAATGATGACTTGAGCAAACTTTGGCATTAGTGGTTTTGTCATCTAAACTATCTCTCATTACAACAACTATGTAATCAAAATGTGGTGATTGGTCTTTGTTACACATGAAATTTTCACACCTAGTTACCTCGCCCTAAGTGTCGTAAAGTGTCGTATAAGTGTCGCTTACACCTTGCCACAATGGAATAACCTATGTCACAATCCCTAGTCAATGTGGAGGAGGGATATATTACATGAAGGCAAAGAAATACTAAGTACACATGAATTATTATTAATATTCATGGAAAAGAAATTGATTAAGTGAGAGAATCAAGTGCACATGACTTATTATTAATATTCATGAAAAAGAAAGTAATTAAGTGTGAGGATCCACCTCACATTTGGTTTCCTATTTTTTAGGGAAGGTGGAGGATCTCATGGATGGTTGAAATATTTCCTCCTTAAAATCCTTGAGAGATATTTCCTCC
>ML789792.1:169310-191615 GCA_009831015.1 Picea engelmannii
TAGTTTTTATTTAATTCTTGTTAATAGCTCTATTGTTTTCTTTCTAACCTCTTTACATACAGCTGTCATGACTAGCAGAGCCCAACTAGGCATGTAAGCACTCACTTTTTGCTCACACATCGACGAAAAGAGTGCAAACAACCACAAATACTAAATACACAATAGATCCATAAATCAAGGTAGAAGAAACCACATTTTATTATATCAAACCCTTAGGGTAGGGCAACACCATACAATTGATCCTATTATGGAAGGGATCCTCTCCTGTTCACTTGCCTCTTCGAGGGGGCATCCTCCTATTGAGCTACCGCTCCCAATACAATACTTCCCTTCATTTCCCATTACATTGCTTGAACCCCTTTATATAGTGCTACCATCACCTAAGAACATTCTAGAGGAGGAATCTTCTAGAAGTGGAACCTTCTAAGAAGTCCTCTTACATTTATTATATATAACTACTCATTTATTATATCTAACTACCATAGTGGGCCTTATTTAATAATATAGTGGACCTAGTCCACCTTACATGACTAGACTCTGCTATTATCACTATGGGCCCTTTGCACCCCTCCCCCCCCCCACTACCTCTCTAGCTACCTTACATTCAATCTTCAGAAAGGTGGCTCCTTCAGGCATTTGCCAAGAGAAAAATGCAATCAACATGATCAACTAGCTAAAGTGGAATTCATATCCCTAATCCCAAGCTTTACGACAGTCTTTCTCAAGTTCATTGATAAGGTAACTCACCCAATTCATTTGCATACCCTTCACACATTTTACTGCGAGGTCCACCACGAACCCGGTGACCTATGTGGGGTGGTTCTTTATTATGATCCTGCTAGCTATGAGTTGGCAAGCGAGGTTCATTGTGCCATCTTGGATAGAGGCTACCTTGTAGCCTCACTTTCCCTTTTTGACTTCATCATAAGCCCCCTTGATGTGCAGTGCGAGGGAGTGGTACGAGGCCTTCCCTAGATAAAACTACTGAGGGTCAGGTCCCTTCATGCTTAATCATGTAATCAAGTGGATTAGTGTCGGATCCATAGTAATCCATCAGTTGAGCCAAAGGTATCCTCCATGGTAGCACGACAAGAGGATTTTAACGTAAGCATTAACCTCCTGGTGATAGCCAAAAATGGGGAATCTTCATCACATTTAGTACAGTGAACTGCGCGAGATCCTTAATCCATTGTTGAGAGACCAGGCGAGGCTTCTTCCTAGTTGTCTTTGTCAAGTATCAGTGGGGTGCGAGCATAGCATAGTTCTTTCTGTCGCCGAGATTAAATTTGTTGTTCTTTAGTAGTGCCGAATCTGTCATAGCTAACTCCCAAATACGCGTATTCCTTTTGGGATGTACACGGTGATTAGGGTGTACTCATAGTCACGTGGGATGTTTTTGCAGTTAACCATGCCAGCCAAAGGTGGGATATAGTCTGGTAAGATTGACCAAATTTGCTTCGCATAGCCAGATCGTCGCGATGCTTACTTCATTGCTTAGTCATGGGGTTAACATGGCCATAAGGACATCTAGTTGAAGGGGAATCCTGCAGTCCCCTAGTCGAGGATGCATGTACTCCTTCAGAAATAGCTCTATCAGCCATAAACTTCTTAAGAACCTCCTCGACGGACTTCTATAACTCAGTGGGTTCGCCCGACATTCTCACTGTTAAACATGCAGGTCGGGGTAGGTGAATGGATAAGTAGACAAATGGACAGCGACATCTAGTTTCTGATAACATGGATCGACACACAATCAATTCTCTATTGGCTCAGTTAATCATGGGTGGTAAAAATTAGTCTCAACGTAGCGTCCGACGGATTAAATAACCGAGGCCTCGTAACAGATTCTTCCAACAGGCATGAATGTTTCCATCAATGTGAATCTGTCCATTATGGCGTGGTCTCAACGTCCCAAAAGCGGTCCATCCGCCCATAAATGTGTTTTCTAGCCGTTCTGGAGCGTCATTCTAACGGGTGGAGTGCCTCCAACGGTCATATAGCTTCACCAGGGTGAAGTCCCATTCTGTGCGGTCTTTCTGTTTCAACGAGGTTCAAATACTGCAAACTTGCCTCCTACGGGGTTCCAGTCTATGAAGTCTTCCATTTGTTCTCTGTAGCTTCCTGTAGCTTTTCTAACTTGGATTTATTTTTATTGATCTTCCTTGCCTTCTTCCCTATAATCTGAGTCTCTCTAACAGTTTCTAGAATCCTCTTTCCATTGTTATTCTTGTCTTCTCCTAGCGGGGTGACTTTGCATTGTTGATGTGTTCTCAAAGGGTTCGAAGTTAATACCCCTTCTCTTATTAATTCCAGGGTGGGCATTTTCATTTCTTACATATATAGGTCCTTAAAACCTTCTTGCATTCTTTCAACCTCGAAAACTAATTCTCTTGCCTTTTGTTGCTTCGACTTATCTTCTCGTTCTTCTATTAGTCAGTCTATTTTTCTAGCTATGAAATCCCTTAGTAATTTCTTTTTATTTTTTGTAGCTCCTTCCTTTACTTTCCTTCTGATATGATCCTACTCAATCCAAGTCTTTCCTAACAAAAGTGGGAAAGGGGCATTGTTCTCAACAAACTTAATGACTTCAAATTCCTCTTCAGTCGATGTTCGATGGATAATAATAGGTATATTAGTTACTCTTCCACATAAGGTTATCATCTTTCCCTTAAACAAGCTTGTCCTTCCCAATGAAGGTACCACAGTAGGCTTTCCCAAAATTTCCCAAGTATCTTTTGTCATAATATTCATTGGTGTTTCCTCATCCAAGACACAGTCTATGTCGAAGTCTTCTATTCTTGTACTTATGCATTGTTTTACTTTCAAGATCTCTGGTAAACTGACATCTTTGTGATTATCCATTGTTTCTTTCAATTGTGATAATATAGTCTGAGATTTCTCTGATTCTTTCTCTTTATGATTCTTTAACATGCTCTTAGTCTCTTGACTTTATTTTTCTTGTCTCATGTTCATCCTTTCAAATTTAGCAATCATCCTTGGACAATCCTCAACCTCATGACCAAAATTTTTACAACAAAGACAAATAGGACTTGTACCAGGGAATTCCTTAGAAAGATGTCCCAGTCTTTTGTGGTTATAACATAGTGTCAATCCTCTTTTTCTTTTATATGTTCCCCAACCTCTTCTGTATGGATCACAGTGTTGGACCTGCAATCTGCAAAAATTCTTTCTAAGTTCCTGAATCCACTTATTAGTCCAAAAATTCTTTATATGCATAAGAATAACATATATTTCTTCATTTCTATTAGCTTTACTTAGATCAATTATTTCTTCCAACTGCGCCCTAGATTTCAGACTAGGAAAGAATCAATTAAAAATACCTAAATTCATGTTTTCGAAACAAAATTTTCACTTATCTTACTCTTATCAAAGCACAGAGCTTTAGATCTTACCTCTTTTCTTCAGAACGAGTTTCTTTCTTAGCACAGAGCTTTTCAAGTCAAGTAGATTATTGTGCCCTATAGCAGCATATCTATGCACAAAGATTTTCAATTCAAGTAGAGTATTTCACACTACAACAACATATCTATGCACATAGCTTCTCTTTAGTTCCCAACAATCACAGTTTTAGTCCCGACAACGGAACCATTTGTTGGCACAGGGGAAGACCCAGGGTTCAACGCTTCAACAATGCACCAAAAAAACCTTAACTACTGGCCCTTTCGGCAACACCTACGAATCAGGTGAAGTCTCACTAGAGGTAGAAGTAGGGGGGGTTACAGGACTCAGGTGTCTGTAACCAATCTGGGACACAGATCTGTGATAATAACACTTCATAGGGAATTATAGCAACACTTAGAAGGTTATATGCATTAATTCATTAGCTTCATTAACATCGCAGAAAAAACCATAAGATAGATCGATGCAATTACAATAGATATTAAGAACTTTGATCGTTTATCACCTACCACTGAGTTAGATCTAACAATCATTCATTCTTAACACATCTAAGCACTAAGCATCAACAGATATATCTAATAGACATAATAAGAAAAGAACTGAGCAGATTCATAACATAACCAACAAAGCACAAAGAAAACCAAGAACAAATGATATATGTGGTTCACCCAGTGTAGGGATACATCCACCATCTGTGTCATCTTCTTTATTATTCTTCAATCTCTTACATTCAGTTGCTCCTGTGTACTAAGCCACAGAGCCAAGCTTCACACCAGACAGGAGATCTATGCACTGTGCACTAGATCCTCCTTCCCAAAACTAGGTCAAGGCACAGAGCCAACTTCTCGATTGAGCACAGAGCCTTACATATGCATTTTGTTTCACAAAGAAAATCAGAACTACTTGCACTTAGCCTCTTTTTCCACTATTATCTTCTCTTTTTTACATTACATTCTTACTTATTTATACTTTTACAATAAGGCCTAATAATGGGTAAACCCATGCGCCGAAATCCCATAAGCCATTACAAAAACCCTAAGGAACCCCTTTTTGGGTCCACATATCCTGCAAAATAAGTGAAATCCACGATCTCATCTCCGCCTGGGCGCTCCATCTTTGACCAGCCTGTCGAAGTCCAAAAGAGGTCCAAACCTGACCAAGGTTTCCTCGAAACTTGGTCAAGGGCCAACACTTCTCAATGATATTCAAAGGCTCTAATTGATCCCCCAAAATGAATCTCCCCATCTATACCTTTCCAACAGGATATCATGCACCTAAAATGAAGATTGTATGCAAAAGTTACAACCCCGGGAAGTTGATGTACTAACTTACCGAAACGAGGCCCACATGACTTTTGGCGCTTCATCTCCTAGGGTTAGGATTTTGGATGTATAGGGTTTTTGACATTCCTGTTTATTGTAAAAAAGGCCTTCGGATCCTCATTGTAATAATATTCTTGCCAATGAGCATATTCGTCACATATCTTCTCAGAGATAAGACGCCACCATTCCAACTAGCTTGTTTTTCACTGCATTTATAGTTTCAACTTATTTCCTTATTGAATAGAAAACAATTTTTACTGTATCTCTGTTATTCTGTGTTAAGAATATTTTAATAATATGTATTCATTTCGTTATTCTCATAAAATATGGATCAATCGGTTCTCGCTTTCGTATTATAATCCTATCACATCAGGAGGTTTCATCATCAGCCAAGCAAAGCCTTGTTTATATCCTTTGCAGCTTGACACCCTATACCCCAAGAGGAAACATTCCTCCGAGTGTCCATATCCTGCATGCACCCCCTTTCATTGAGCATAGGTATGTTCCATTGTTGGAACTAATTGCTTACCAACGACACTCGTTTCCTCCTCTATATCATAGCATTCATTTGACTATGAAAAAACAAAAAAAGATGGGTGGGAAGAGAATATTATCTTATGTTGGCAGCATTCATGTCACCTTTGAACATAGCACAAAATTTTGAGTACACTTTTCATCAAAAATTTTGGTTTAGCATGACCTTAGGAAGCTGAGCTCGTTACTAAAATTTTGCTCCTCCAACTGGTTACTCTTCTAGTCCCTATGGAGAGTTTAATTGATGCCTCCTACATCACAAAGTTTCATCATTGAGTCCATGCTACCAGAGTCATCCATATGTCTCATGTTCTTGTTCAAAGGATGCCTATCATCCTGTGTCAGTCATTTCTCAGAACCCTTGACTTTGCATATTGGCCATACCCTCAGTGTGTCTCATAGTTACATGAAGCTATAGTCCTATCATGCACCATGGTCCTACTTTCACTATGGGTAGGTAACCTTGAACCTAATAGTCGGCATTTCCTCATTGGTCATTGATTGGGGATATTCCCTTCTGTTCAAAGGAAATAAATCTATTCACACATTGGGTTTCGTGCAGTGCCTTGGATGCCATTAGACTTATTGGTGGTTTCCTCTCCTTTGTCAACAATTTTCCTCATTGGTTGTTATTCAAAGGGTATTTTTGGTGCATTGCTTGCATCTAGTGCATGTGAAAGATGCATAGGTTTGTTGGTTCATGAACATGTTATTTGTCTGAGTTCCTCCAAATCATCAAGATCTTACTTTGTACCTCATGTTGAATGATGAGAGATGACTTAATGCTCTCCTTTCAGCAGGTCTCCTTCCATCAAATTCAGCCCATCCATTCTGAAAATGAGACCTAGAGTCCTATAAGTACCTAGAGGCTTGCAGTCATCAGTGGCAAGTTCTCTCACCATTGACAGTTGGGAATACATCAATGTCTCATGATCAATGGATTTTTCAAGTGTTCGACCTCAACACCTTTATTCTCACTTGTAAGAATGTACTCAGTGCCTTGATACCCAATTTCATTATCGGTAGGTTGTCTCATGTTTGTTAAGGATATACCTTAATGAATGGTAATCATACGAAGTCTCATTTTGTTCGACCTCAACTCCTTTATTCACATAATATAGACTTGCACCTTTGGCGGATCATGTAGAAGACTTGAAGACATCGGTTCATAGTCGCAACTTTAAAGAGTTGTTGCTATCTTTCATTGGGCCAATACCTATATGACTTCAGTTATCATAGGAGATCAGATTGTACTCCATTGTATACAAACATCTTCAGATTGATTTTGAGACTGGTTTTCACTGGGCCTTGTTCGTGACTATGACATCCTATGGCATGTATCCACTCTTGTATTGCCTATTCATGGCCATAGACAGTTGTTTGGTATATTTCCACATGGATCTACAGTGTAATTGAAATTGGAAGCCATGTGCACAAAGTCATTATGGACTGTAATATTCTTATGAGCAAATAGTTCGTCTAGCTAGGTCTCCATTACTCCACTTCTGAGTATTATAATGTATTTTAGTCATCACAAATACTCCTCTAAACTCACACATTAGGGGGAATCTGTTATAGAAAGATTTGTCTCACCCTATGGAAACTTGCATAAAGGGCCTTTTTCCATTTCCCTATGCAGAATTGAAGTCCCTTTTTACAGTTCCCAGAGATAAAAATTGTATTTTTCCACATATACATGCCCTAATAGCTATATAACATGTGTATACGCAGGTTGCACGATTACAACCCATGTACATCAGGTTTTGTGCTAAAAAATAAAAAATGGTGTCGGGTTTCCATGTCACGTCACATGATCCATGATCCTTGACCTTCCATATACTGGAAACGTTCTGAATCGGCCCTTCAGTTTCATTTGAAGGCTATAAATGGGCCATATCCAAGGTGTGGAAGGGTACATAAAGAATTCAACTTTGAGTGCAAAGTTGCTCTGGATAAATTATTCACTTCATATTGAATCTGCATCCCTTTGTCCTTTTAAGTCTGAACACATTGTTCATCCCCCAAGCTCTTCCCTATTTGATGGAGAACCTCACTATCTCTCTTATATGAGATTTCCTTTGGTGGAGGGTTGAAGTGGTGGAGTCCCTACTGGTAGGGATTTAGTTTCTTGGTTCCGAACGTGTCGACACAAAATTTTGTCACTTATACAATTTTGTTGATTACATTTTAATAGAAATACTATTTTCTCGTCCAATTAATGTCTTGCAAATATTTGAATTTTTATTCCATGGGAATAGTTTTTATGAATACTGATGGATTGTGTTATTCAATGTGCTAACTTTATATATTATCACCATATGATTGCGTATCTTGGTTGTTGAAGACAAGTTGTAGGTGTATTTCTTTGAGTCAAGTGCTCAACGATGGAATTCATCGAACGTCTAGACGAGGTAGGCTCTTTATCTTGTCTTGCTAGCATATTTGTTTATATAGCATACTTGAGATTAGAGTTGATTCTGCAGTTATTTCCATCTGTTGTGGTTTACCCCATGCCATAGAGTGATTTTCCTCATAACATTTATTAAAAACCCACTCTTGAGTCATTTTGTGATGCTTTGATTAGAGAGCAAGATAAGCTTGTACAACTTGGAGTGATTATCACTACAGGTACCTCCAACAAAGCCTTAGTCGCCCAACAGAAAGATACACCCAAGAATCCCAAGAAGTGACATCCTCACCACAACAACATGCAACATAAGGGTCCCAAACCCACTTAGACAACTTCATCTCCTAATGGTGACAAAGGAGAAAAATATAAAAATAAGAAGACTGACGGACATTGCAACTTTTGTGATAAAGATGGTCATGATGAGTCCAAAGGTTTCAAGAAGATGGCATCTTTATAATAAATGATGAAGAAGCACAACATTAGTATTGATTCTACTTCTTCTTCCTCTTCTTATTGACATGCACTTTCTTCTTCTGGTTTATCCTTCAATGCAACTTCTACTTCTTCTTCTAATGAGTGGATTATTGATTCTGGAGAATCTTATCATATGGCTAAGGATAAAGACATATTTTCTTCTCTAAATGAATGTAACACCAAGAAAATATTTGTTGGTGATGATAGATCTCTTAGTGTTGTAGTATCTAGAACAATTCAAGTAGATAATGGTCATTTCAATGATGTATTATGTGTTCCGATTCTTTCTTGCAATATTCTATCAGTATATCAAATCACTCTAAAACCATAGAGATTTTACCTCACCAAGTTGTAATCAAGGATCTAAAAGATCCTAAGCATGTTCTTGCAACTGGAATTGCTAATGATATTACAAGATTGTACAAGTTTGAAAACTTTGGGTCTTCATATTTTCTAGCAGTTTTTGTTGCTCATAGTGATGACTTGAGCAAACTTTGGCATTAGTGGTTTTGTCATCTAAACTATCACTCATTACAACAACTATGTAATCAAAATATGGTGATTCGTCTTTCTCTTGTTTCATGCAGAGATGGTGTTTGTGCCGATTGTGTTCTCGGAAAACATCATCGGGACAATTTTGGCAAATGTGCCTCTTGGCAGCCTCGGGCCCTTTGCATATTGTTCACAGTGACTTGTGTGGTCCACTTTATTCTCCTTTTCTAGGTGCAAGTATTTCTTAACTTTCATTGATGACTTTCCCAGACATACTTGGGTTTAATTCTTAAAACTTAAGAGCAAAGTTTTTGACAAGTTTTTGGTCTATAAGGCCCTTGTAGAAAAACAATTTGGACATCAAATTCAAAGGTTAAGAACAGATAATGTAGGCGAATATGTGAACAATAATTTTACAAGTTACTGCACTACACAGGGCATCCAAATGCAACACATTGTTCCATATACACCATAACAAACTGGTGTTGCTGAGAGAAATAACTACACATTAAAAGAAATGGCTAATTGTATGATCCAATCTAAGGGATTAAGTATAAAGAATTTGGAAAAATCCATCAACCGTGAAAATTACATAGTAAATCACACTCCCACAAAGGATCTTAAAAATATAACACTGAAAGAAGCTTGGACTAAAATTAAAACAGATATAAGTTACTTCTGTGTATTTGGAAGTATAGCATGGGCTCACATTCCTGATGAGAAAATGAAAACATTGCAGCCTAAAAGTGAGAAGTGTGTATTTGTTGGTTATTCTGAAGATGCCAAAGGTTGTAGACTTCTTCAACCACATTGTAATGAAATTATTATTAGAAGAGATGTTAAATTTGATGAAAATCTCTTGGCCTGCGAGCCTAATTCAACGATTGTGCCTTCTTTGGCCTACGATCCATCTTCGACGTTTGTTCATTCTTCTGTTCCTATTGTGGTTTCTTCTTTAGATGATGACAGTGAGGATGAAAATCCACCTCTGCCTGCTCACCTTCCTCTAGAGGAGTCCTTTGAACCTGAACCAACACCAACTCTACCGCTTCCTAGATGGGTCTATTCAACATGAGAAACAGTTGGTGATGTTGTCAGTGATCCTTCAGATCAACATCGGACACGTTCAACGTTCCAGTGAGCCTCTTCTCTTTTGGCTCAACTTTCAGAGACTCATGATCTAGAGACATTTGCAAAAGCTTTAGGTTATCCAGATTGGGATACAACAATGAATGAAGAGCATCGTTCTTTAATGGAAAACGATACTTGGGATCTTGTACCTCTTCAAAAAGGAAGAAAACTTGTTATATGTAAATGGGTCTACAGAACTAAGTATGCATCAAAGGGAAGTGTTGAAAGACACAAGGATCAGTTAGTTGCCAAAGCATTTTCCCAAGTTGAAGGAATTGACTATAATGAAACCTTTGCCCCTGTAGCCAAAATGAATTCCATCTGCCTTTTTCTTTCCCTTGTTGCCTCACATAAATGGGAGCTCCATCAAATGGATGTTAAATCCTCCTTCAACATTGATGCAGGAGCATCGCCAGCACATCAAGTGAGCCAGCGCGGAAGTGGAGGACAGCTGGACAAGCCAGCACAAATTTTGAAAACACTTGGAAGTTGTTGTGTGACCTTAACTGTGTCATTTAAGATGAAGCACACTTGTATATTGTATTTGGACCTTGAGCCTTTAAGCTCTCGTCCTTAGTAGATAGTCGGCATTTAATAGATTTAATGCAGTTAGATAGGAAATTAATTCTAGATTTGATAGCCTTAGAGAGCAAGAGGGAAACGGGATATAGACACCCTCATTGTGTATTGTAAAAGTAATTCAGAAGCAGGAAGCAGAAGAGCAAGCAGAGAATTGTATGAAGAACACCCATGTACAGACATTTGAATTAATAGAAGAAAGCTTTGATTCAAATTCATGGTTTGTGTTGTTTCTCTGTGTATTGATGTTACGCTCATGAATGTTTGCTTTCTGTCATACATTTGTTTTTATATGCTGTGTATGTGATTTCATAATGGAATTGAAGTCTTAGAGGAAGTGAGAATGAGTTTCAATTGTTTCTCTGTTTGAGAAAGAATTCCTGCAAGGAGTGCAGTCGAATTGTCCGCAAGGAGTGCATTGACAGAAGGCTCAAATAGTTAACTTTTGTTCTCATTCACCCAAGAGTGGAAGTGGGTTACAGGAGCCGTGCAAGGAGTGCGCAGTCCAAGTTAAGTCTCAGAGTTGCGATTCTGAGCAGAGGAATTGAAGACTGTTGCTGCAGGTGTGCGCAGAGTCGAGGAGCTTCAACACTTAGTCGTGGTTGAAGATTTGCCGCAAGGAGTGCATGCAAAGAGTTTCTTTCGGAGGACCTGGAAGCCGTAAGAAATCTCAAGAGGGATAGGCCTTCAAATTAGTTGAAGGATAGTGTGGAGGAGTTACTACTGAAAGTTGCAGGAAGCGTCGGAAGTTACACGCAGGAGGACAATTTCTAAGAAGGAACACAGCCATTTCGCAGAATCGTCGAAGGAGGAACGAACGGTCGGAAATCTCCAAGGAGATTTCGCGAGTTTCCGAGGACCGTTAGATTTTGGAAAGTTGCAGGGGAGATACGGTGTTACATTCCCAAAGGTTTGAAGCTCAGGAGGACGGTGTTGTTTATCAGGATCACGAGGATCATTGGATCTATTCGTGGATCGGCATATCGGGACCTCGTGAGTTGAGACTCCAAATTGTTGCAACGGAAGTCGCGATATTGCGATACGTGATATTCCGACGGCTGCATAGACAGTGTGGGCCATAGGGAGTCGTAGAAGAGGAGTACAGGTGGCACGAAGTCATCGGGATCTCGCCGCGAGAAGTTCCGAAATATTGAAGTTAGGATTCGCGATCCCGCGAAGTCCGAAGTCCCGACGAGATAAGGGGCCGTTGTAAAGTCAACTCACGTGCGCATCGGCGTTTCGGCGCATCGGGTATCGGGGATTGAAAAACCGAGTGTTTGGTGTCACGAGTAGCGAAGTCGCGATAGAGCCGAAGTCCCGATAAGGTGAGAGAAAGTCAACGTTGACTAACACATCGGGTCTCGGAGGTTCGAGAACCCAGTGTTCAATATTTGAACTCGCGAAGTCACTAGTTCCGATTCCCCGATAAGTGAAGGAAGGGGGATCGCGCAAAGAGAACTGTGGGTGTGGATTTCCCGATAGGGAAGTAGAAGAACCTTGGATTTCTTCGGGCCGAAAAGAAGAAGATCATGTGTGAGCGGGCGTGCTCAGAGGAGTGCAGCTGTACCAGTTGTGGTATCAGAGCAGGAATATCTCTTTGCTTTCTGTAGCAAACGAGAAGGGAAATTTACCATGCCGTCGAGAAGAGAAAGACAATCACCTGATCCAGAAGATAGGGAGGTGAGGAGAAGAGGCAGGCAGGTAGTCAATCCAGAAATGGAGAGACAAATGAGAGATCTCCGAGCAAGACTGGAAGACATGGAGACAGCTCAGAGACGCACAACAAGTGCAGGGGATCTGAGTGATTCCGATAGCGAGATATAGGTTGAACACGAAGAGGAAGTTGTAGTTGAAGATGCATCAACCGAGCGGTTGATCAAAGCCATTGCCAAGATGGGGGCGAAGGCGAAAATGGACATTCCAGTTTATGAGGGAAACTTGGATGCCGAGGAGCTGCTAGATTGGATTAGAGCTCTCGATACATACTTCGATTATGAAGATGTTGAAGAGGATAAGAAAGTCAAGCATGTTGTTACGCGCTTGAAAGGACATGCAGCATTGTGGTGGGACGAGCTACAAGTTGACAGATGCTGCAAAGGCAAACAAAAGATCAAGAGTTGGAATCGAATGATTGCGAAGATGAAGGCGAAGTTCATCCCAAGAGATTATCAAATCACTCTGTTCAAGAGGATGCAGAACCTGAGACAGAAACCGATGACAGTGAAAGAATACACTGAGAAATTCTATCGACTGAACATCAGAGAAGGTCATCGGGAGAGCGATGATGAGAAGGTTGTCAGATATCTGAATGGTCTGAGATACGACATTCAGGATGAATTGAGCATGCTGACCGTCCGAACGGTGGAAGATGCTTATCAATTGGCTCTGAAAGATGAGGAGAAGCTGAGCTGGAAACAGAGTCAAAGAGGCCGAGGCAGAAGCCAACCCAGAGGCAAAGCAGTTGCCCAGGACAAATATCAGAAGCCCAAGGAGGAATGGAAGAAACCTTAGGGTAAATTTGAAAAAGGTGGAACCTCGTAGAGAGGGCCACATGTTGAGCAGAGAGGACAGCATACAGAGCAGAGCGGAGGATATGCTGATAGCAATACTTTTCCTCGTACTAGAAGTAGAGGAAGAGGAAGAGGTGGAGTAATCACATGCTTCACATGTGGAAAGAATGGGCACAAGTCATATGAGTGTCCAGAGAAAAAGAAGGACATTGGAGAAGCTCACATCACAGAAGCACAGAGGCGAGATGTTGAGGCTGAAGACGCTGAAGGCGGAAGATCGCTTATGATGCGAAAAGTCCTTTTGACACCCGAGAAGGAGGTGGAAAGCTTAGTCCAAAGGACCAGACTCTTTAGGACTTCTTGCAAGACCAAGGACAGGGTGTGCAAGGTCATTGTAGACAGTGGTAGCATGGATAATCTCGTTTCAACCGAGATGGTGGAAAAGCTGGAGCTGGAGACGACTGATCATCCAAGCCCATACAGAGTTTCGTGGCTACAAAAAGGACACCAGGTAACTGTTACTAAACAATGCTTGGTTGAATTCAAAATAGGGGGATATAATGATAAGATTCCGTGTGATGTTATTCCCATTGATGTATGTCATTTATTGTTGGGTAGACCATGGCAATATGACAGAAATGTGATTCATGATGGGAGAATGAACACATATACTTTAGAGAAGAATGGGAGAACCCATATGTTGCTTTCGATCAAGGATAAGGAGGTGAAGCCGGAAGTAAGAAACACAGTACTTCTCATGAGTGGGAAGGAACTTCTTACAGAGGTGAAGAAGAAGGAAGATCCATAATTCTTTGTTGTCAGAAAGCCGAGGATTGTTCTGACTAGCACAAGAGTAGATGATTTACTGGATAAGGTTCAGGAACTACTGGAAGAGTTCGCTGACATCATAGTGGATGAATTACCTCGTTCGTTGCCATCGATGAGGAGTGCGAGTCACCATATCGATCTCATACCAGGAGCCAGTTTGCCAAACAAAGCCGCGTACAGGTTGACGCCGCAAGAAAATGAGGAGGTTAAGAGACAAGTCCAGGATTTATTGGACAAAGGGTTGGTCAGAGAAAGCTTGAGTCCATGTGTTGTTTCGACAGTACTCAGTCTGAAGAAAGACGGAGGTTGGAGGATGTGTACCGATTCAAGAGCGATCAACAAGATAACCATTAGATACAGGTTTCCACTGCCAAGAATGGATGATCTGATGGATTGCCTGAGCGGGGCAAATTACTTTTCAAAGATTGATTTGAAGAGTGGATATCATCAGATTCGCATGAGGGAAGGCGATGAGTGGAAGACAACCTTCAAGACCAACGAAGGATTGTATGAATGGCTAGTCATGCCGTTTGGGTTGACGAATGCACCGAGTACCTTTATGAGATTGATGAATGAAGTCCTGAAGGAGTTCATCGGGAAATTTGTCATTGTTTATTTGGACGACATACTGATTTATAGTAAGTCAGTGGCTGAACATCTGAAGCATTTGGCCATAGTGATGAGGAAGCTACAGCAGGAGAAGTTGTTGATAAATATGAAGAAGTCCTCATTTATGAAGACAAAACTCATTTACTTGGGTTTTGTTATTTCAGCTAATGAGTTAAGGATGGATCCGGATAAAGTAGAAGTGATCAAGAATTGGCCATCACCGAGAAATATTTTTGAGGTGAGGAGTTTTCATGGTTTGGCTAGTTTTTACCGAAAATTCATCAGGAATTTCAGTGGAATTAGCGCAGCGATGATGGATACAGTGAAGAAGCGGCATAAATCTTTTCATTGGACAACAGAGGCTGAGAAGAGCTTCAATCTGTTGAAGCGGAAGATCACGGAACAACCGGTTTTGGTGTTGCCAGATTTCCTGAAGACATTTCAGGTGAAATGTGATGCGAGTGGGTTTGTCATAGGAGCGGTCTTGATTCAGGAAGACAGGCCGGTTGCATATTTCAGCGAAAAGCTCGATGAGGCGAAACCGAAATACTCCACGTATGATAAGGAATTTTATGCTATTATTCAGGCATTGAAGAAGTGGAGGCATTACTTGATCCCAAAAGAATTTGTATTGTACAGTGATAATCATGCATTGCAGTTTGTGACTCAACAAGAGAAGTTGAATCAGAAACATGCCAAATGGGTAGAGTATATGCAGAATTTCACATTTGTGACTAAGCATATTTCGGGTACTGCTAACAAAGTGGTTGATGCTTTGAGCAGGAAGTGTTTGTTGTTGCAGGAGTTCCGAGTCAAAACATTGGATTTTGATAATCTCAGGGACATGTACGCAGGAGATGCAGATTTTGAGGCATATGAAGCAACTGAGAATCCAGTTCTCAGAGACAGAAGCCCTTGGATAGATTATATGATCCAGGAGGGGTTGTTGTTCAGAGGCAATCAACTGTGTATTCCAAATTTCTCCATGAGGGAGAATTTGTTAAAGGAGAAGCACAGTGGTGGATTGGCAGGGCACTTTGGCCATGACAAAACATTTGTGAAGCTGAGCGAATCATACTTTTGGCCGGGAATGCGAGCAGATGTCAAGAGGTTCGTTGACAGATGCAGAATTTGCCAGCATTCGAAGGGGAGGAAGCAGAATGCAGGTTTATATCAGCCATTTCCCATACCAGAGAGACCATGGGAGGCGATAAGCATGGATTTTGTATTAAGGTTGCCGAGGACACAAAGAGGTGTTGATTCAGTCTTTGTGGTAGTCGACAAGTTTTCTAAGATGACACACTTCATTCCATGCCAGAAGACCAACGATGTGACGCACATCGTGAACTTGTTTTTCAAAGAGATCATTCGACTTCATGGATTGCCGAAAAGTATAGTTTCAGACAGAGACACAAAATTCATAGGGCATTTTTGGAGGACCTTATGGAAAAAGCTGGGGACTAACTTGATGTTTAGTTCTGCTTATCATCCTCAGACGGATGGACAAACAAAAGTGGTCAACATGAGTCTAGGAGACTTACTGAGAAGCTTGGTGACAGAGCACCACAGCAGTTGGGACCACATATTGCCACAGGCGGAGTTTGCATACAACGATTCAATGAACCGAAGCACAGGCCGAAGCCCATTTTAGATTGTGTATGGCACATAGCCAAGAGGAGTTTCTGAGTTGAGGAATTCAGAACAGACTGCTACTAGCAGTGCTAGTGCAGAGGAATTCACTGAGGCGATGAGAGAACTTCACAGCAAGGTGAAGGAGCGGTTGCTGAAATTGAACTAGGAGTACAAGCGTAGAGTGGATCAGCATCGGAGACAACTTCAGTTTGAAGTTGGTGATCTTGTTCTGGCACACTTGAGAAAAGAAAGGTTCCCGAGAGGAACATACAACAAGCTGAAGATGAAGAAAATCGAGCCATGCAAGGTCTTGAGAAAATTCGGGGAAAATGCTTATGAGATTGAATTGCCGGATGGCATCGAAATATCTACGATATTCAATATTGCATATTTATACCCATACAGAGCTAGAGAAGCAGAGACTGGAACTGCAGAGCCAGTGATCCAGTGGGTGAAACAATTGCCAGTTGCAGAGAAGCCGCAAATGGAATGCATACTAGACAAGAGAGTGGGTAAGAAGACCAGACAAAAAGAATACTATGAGTATCTGGTTAAGTGGAAGAACCATCCAGTGGAAGATGCCAGCTGGGAAACTGAAGCAGTGATACAGAAGCATGGACAGACCGTGCAGGAGCTCATGGACAGGGGCCCATGAAAGTTTTCAAGCCGAGGAGTATGATGCAGGAGCATCGCCAGCACATCAAGTGAGCCAGCGCGGAAGCGGAGGACAGCTGGACAAGCCAGCAAAATTTTTGAAAACACTTGGAAGTTCTTGCGCGACCTTAAATGTGTCATTTAAGATGAAGCACACTTGTATATTGTATTTGGACCTTGAGCCTTTAAGCTCTCGTCCTTAGTAGATAGTCGACATTTAATAGATTTAATGTAGTTAGATAGGAAATTAATTCTAGATTTGATAGCCTTAGAGCGCAAGAGGGAAACGGGATATAGACACCCTCATTGTGTATTGTAAAAATAATTCAGAAGCAGGAAGCAGAAGAGCAAGCAGAGAATTGTATGAAGAACACCCATGTATATACATTTGAATTAATAGAAGAAAGATTTCATTCAAATTCATGGTTTGTGTTGTTTCTCTGTGTATTGATGTTACGCTCATGAATGTTTTCTTTCTGTCATACATTTGATTTTATATGTTGTGTATGTGATTTCATAATGGAATTGAAGTCTTAGAGGAAGTGAGAATGAGTTTCAATTGTTTCTCTGTTTGAGCAAGAATTCCTGCAAGGAGTGCAGTCGAATCGTCCGCAAGGAGTGCGTTGACAGAAGGCTCAAATAGTTAACTTTTGTTCTCATTCGCCCAAGAGTGTAAGTGGGTTACAGGAGTCGTGCAAGGAGTGCACAGGCCAAGTTAAGTCTCAGAGTTGCGATTATGAGTAGAGGAATTGAAGACTACTGCTGCAGGTGTGCGCAGAGTCGAGGAGCTTCAACACTTAGTTGTGGTTGAAGATTTGCCGCAAGGAGTGCGTGCAAAGAGTTTCTTTCGGAGGACCTGGAAGCCGTAAGAAATCTCAGGAGGGATAGGCCTTCAAATTCGTTGAAGGATAGTGCGGAGGATTTACTACTGAAAGTTGCAGGAAGCATCGGAAGTTACGTGCAGGAGGACAAGTTCTAAGAAGGAACACAGCCATTTCACAGAATCGTCGAAGGAGGAACGGACGGTCGGAAATCTCCAAGAAGATTTCACGAGTTTCTGAGGACCGTTAGATTTTGGAAAGTTGCAGGGGAGATACGGTGTTACATTCCCAAAGGTTTGAAGCTCGGGAGGACGGTGTCGTTTATCAGGATCACGAGGATCGTTGGATCTATTCGTGGATCGACATATCGGGACCTCATGAGTTGAGACTCCAAATTGTTGCAACGGAAGTCGCGATATTGCGATACGCGATATTCCGACGGCTGCGTAGACAGTGTGGGTCACAGGGAGTCAGAGAAGAGGAGTACAGGTGGCACGAAGTCATCGGGATCTCGCCGCGAGAAGTTCCGAAATATTGAAGTTAGGATTCGCGATCCCGCGAAGTCCGAAGTCCCGATGAGATAAGGGGTCGTTGAAAAGTCAACTCACGTGCGCATCGGCGTTTTGGCACATCGGGTATCGGGGATTGAAAAACCGAGTGTTTGGTGTCGCGAGTAGCGAAGTCGCGATAGAGCCGAAGTCCCGATAAGGTGAGAGAAAGTCAACGTTGACTAACACATCGGGTCTCGGAGGTTCGAGAACCCAGTGTTCAATCTTTGAACTCGCGAAGTCACGAGTTTCGATTCCCCGATAAGTGAAGGAAGGGGGATCGCGCAAAGAGAACCGTGGGTGTGGATTTCCCGATAGGGAAGTAGAAGAACCTTGGAGTTCTTCGGGCCAAAAAGAAGAAGATCCTGTGTGAGCGGGCGTGCTCAGAGGAGTGCGGTTGTACCAAACATGGAACAACCTCCTGGCTATGTCCATAATGACTCTAGCCTTGTTTGTCACCTTAAGAAATCTCTTTATGGTCTTAAGAAAGCTCCCCGAGCTTGGTATGCCAAAATGGACAACTGTCTTATTGACATTGGATTCTCTAGATGTCATTATAATCCTAATGTATATACCAAGAAAATAGGAATCCATATCATAATCCTTATCCTTTATGTTGATGACCTTATCCTTACTGGTAGCGACTCAAAACTTTTAAACCATGTGAAAACCAACTTTAAAGAGAAATTTGAAATGACAGACTTAGGCTTTTTGCACTATTTCCTAGTCGTCCAATTTTTACAAATCAATGAAGGAATTTTTCTTTCTCAGTCTAAGTATGCTTGTGACCTTCTTCGTTGCTTTCACATGGAAGATTGTAAACCAACCCCTTCTCCCTTCTAGTCTGGAGTCAAGCTTGCTGCCACCTATACTTCTCTCTAATTTGATGCCACCTTGTACCGTCAGTTAGTTGGTATCCTCTTATACTTGACACATATCCGTCCTGATCTTTCCTTTGTTGTTGGTCTTGTTTCCAGGTATATGCAAATACCCCATGAAATCCATTGGAAAGTAGCTAAAAGGATACTTCGCTATGTCTGTGGAACAGTTTAGTTCATGATACATTACAGTTCAGGGGGGACTCCTTTATTGGTTGGTTTCACTGATTCAGATTGGGCCGATGACCCCGAAGATTGGAAATCTACTGCAGGTTATGTTTTCAGCCTTGGTTCAAGAACTGTTACTTGGGCATGTAAGAAAAAACATGCTATTTCACTTTATTAAACAAAAGTAGAGTATCGAGCAACGATAAATGCAATTTAGGAAGCCTTGTGGCTTCAACAGATCCTTTTAGATTTTGGATTCCAGTAGCAGCATCCGACTAGCCTTTGGTGCGACAATCAGAGTGCCATCAAGCTTTCCAAAGACCCAGTTCACCATCATTGCAACAACACATCGAGCTACACATGCACTTCATCAAAAAGCTCATTCATGATCAAGTTATTGAAGTGCTCTTTTTCCCTACCGAAGATCAAGTTGCAGACATTTTCACAAAGTCTCTTACAGAAGAAAAGTTTTCCAAACTTCGATCTATGTTAGGAGTTCAAAAAGTTGTCATCAAGGGGCGATAGGCTTTAATGCCTCCTTCCTTGTCTTATTGTGTCACTATTATAAATCCTTCAATCCTATCCCAAGTTGTTCTTAAGGGGGGATGTTACGATATTTAGACACTTAGGATTAGTTAAGGTATACTTGGTCTAATGTGTTGTTAGCTAAAAATGTGTTTCTTAGTGTGTTTATTTAGTATGCATTTGTAGTTAGGAAATTCGATGGTCACGATATGTTCCCGACATAGAGTGATCCAACGGTTCATATTCTCCTCGATATTAATGGCCATTGATTGTGTCTTAATACCCGATTGGTCCACGATCTCTATTTAAAGAGCGTGGAGGATCATTTGTCAATGGTCGATTGTGATAAACTATCTTGTAAAATCTCTCTGTAATATTTTTCTTTTGCATTAATAAACTGCTCCAAGTGGTCGTGTTGGTTGGGGCTATGGATATTTCCTCGTAGGGGTTTTACCACATCAAAACATCGGTGTGTTGATATTTGATCTCGTTGTGTGAGTGGTTACTGAAGGTGTTTGTCCTCTGTTGGAACACTTGTGTTGTCAAACAACACTGGCATACTAAAACAATGGTAGCATTTGGCATGATGTCAAAAGATGAGGATTTTCACCATCTTAAAAGATGAATGGAAATGCTGGAATTTCATAATGCATATCCGTTAGAGGTCATGACTTGAATTGCACGTAGGGATAGGGGTGTCTTCCATCCACCTGATGTAGGTCTGTGCAAAGGGGATTTTGCTATTGCGGTTGATTGCCCAATTGATCTAGAACCCTAGGTTTTTAATGTTCATTAGAATCATTTTTTTCTTGATGTTTTGTAGTCATATCTAGTTTTCTCTAGTTTATAGAACCTCTCAAACTTTGCTACAGTCTCATGTTTAGACATATACAACCATATTGTGCCCCTCTATGATAGAATCTTTTTTATTTTTCATCTTGAAATACATGGTGTGCGAGGACAATGAACTAGTTATTCCTCTACTGTAGAGTTTGTATATATTAATATAGTTGACTTACTTAAAAAAAAAAAAAAAACTATTTAGTTGTGTATTAACTTTGTTCATATAAATATATGATACTAATTATATGAGCATATCTTAATGCACCCACCAATATCTTAGTGCACCCACCAATAGTTACTAGCAAGAACCACATGGCTTATAGTTAGCACATTAATAATGTTTTTCTCCACATTAATATTAATAATCACACACTTATAATTAGCACACTAATAATGTTTTTTTCCATGCACTTATATATCGCATTCCACTTATTGTTTGCTCAGGGCTGTACTGCTGGCGCGTTAATAAAATAATACATAATTCCCCTAATATAATAAACTAATACCTCATATTATTGATCCTGTATGCTAAATATACTTCTATCTACACATTAATATCATGAATACCTTGGTGTTATTAGTTTTAAATATAGAAAAACTAACCCAAATGCTATAATTGTAAAACTGAGGTTCAACTACAACAAATGAAGTGGCTTAGGCTAATCACTAAATAAATCTCCTTTTTTCCTGTAATTTCAGGATTTTGGTCCAAGTTCGGCAGTTGAAATGGAAATAATCTGAAAACTACAATTACATTCATTAAAAAATACAATCTATGTATAATTTATGACTTCTGAATCAATTCTATGTATAATTTATGACTTCTGAATCAATTCAGATTGTCAGAATTACAGGACAACTGATTAATAAAATTGGAGGATTTTTTTTCTTCCTTGACACGTTTATGATAGATTTCACAACATCGATTTATCTTTCAATCAACTTTTATTAACACCACTCTAACGATATGTGGTGGACAATTTTCTTTAACAGTGGTTTCAAATTTGGATTAAAAGAAATGAAATGACAAACCTCTGAATGGCAGGCCAACGTTTACTGAAATCCATCGATCGCACAGGAGATTGTTGTACATCCGCTGTCATAGCTCACCTTTAACTTAAGTTAGATTTTTGGTTCTAATTCTTATTCTTTATCACTGTAAATTCTAAATGTCTGTCACCTTAGAACAATCACATACACCTGGTTCTGCTTATAAATTTCATTGAGAATTACGAGAACGAAGATCACAAGTTGAAACTATAAATAATCCATTTATTCATAATATCAATATGCCACTCATGATTAACATGTATTCGTTTCATGTCTCCATAGTGTTTGATATTTGCCAACGCTGAAGCATGTAGCCAAAATAACATTTATTAGGGAATTCATTCTCATACCAAACTCGGTGTATAGTCCGTAAAGTTGAGTAAAGGATTGAGACAGTTACAAAATGCCTTTAAAGGATGTTAATATGCCGTACATAATATTGGATAGCTTTTGATACTTTATTATTTTGGTTTTTTTTTGGTGTGTTGTTTGTTTGTTAAAAGTTTTTTTTAAAGATGGGTGGTGTTAGAGATAATGCTTCCATTAATGTAGTTAAATTTTGTTGGATTTTGTTAGAGATAGTTGAGATATTTGCTAAACTTCTCCACTTATATTTAGAATAAGTTGAATCTCACAACAAATCAGCAAATTCTATATATTGTTCCAATTTGAATCTAATAAAAGTGTATGTATGAAGCTTTATTTGCTCTCTCAATGCCTGCTTGAATATTTATTATTGGTGGGGCCTCCCTAGTGTGTTGTTGTTTGTTTGTCAAAAGCTTTTTAAAGATGGGTGGCCAATATTATACATCATTGAATGCTGAAGTAGGTAGTGCATATAGGTTATTGGATTTGAAGTTGTTATTAGTGTTGTATA